>JAJJMC010010614.1:4614541-4754998 GCA_023531435.1 Papaver californicum | reverse complement strand
AAAAAAAAAACAAAAAAAAAAAAGAAAAAAAAAAATCGAAAAAAGTTAGAAAAAAATTGAGAAAAAATAGTATTTGGTATTTTAAAGTTCTCCCTGTCTCCGTCGCCTAAGCAAGCATGGAACGCAGGATCCATGGGAACTTGTAAATAGTTTAGTTAGTAGTAAGCGTTGAAAATAAATAAGGAGTATCTCGACACACTAGGTTTCATCTCGGTACTGACCTTCAGACAGATATGGGACACATCGTTCGCCTTGGTCAACACTTGCGATCTTCTACAGTCTACGTTCATCTTCTAAGTCTTTTCATGTGATGGGTGGTTAGATAACTGTCTGAGTAGAACTCTGTTGTCTTAGATATGAATTTTAGTATGCTTGAGTTAACACTCGTGTACAGTGATTGGACCCATAAAGGGTAATGGTTCCTATAGCCGAATAATTGAGTAGCCAACTAACTAGCTTGTTTAGTGTCTATCCTTAATCGTTCACGTGTTGCTAAGATCTAGATCCAGGTTTTGTGGGTATACTTCTTGTAAACCCTCACGAGACAAAACTCGTCCACTAGGGACACCTAGGGGTTTAACGGCTTGCTGCATATGCTAAATGTAGTCGCGATTCCTGCGAAAGTGATTTAGGATTTTTACTTTATTTTTTTGAGTAGTTTGCTCGAGGACTAACAAAATAGTAAGTTTGGGGGTATTTGATAGACACATTTTAGTGTCTAAATTGCACCTTAGTTTCTATTAAGTTAGTATTCGATTTTGCAAATATTACGTGTTTTTATGCTTTTGTAGGTACATTAGAAGAATAAAGATTTGTGGAAAAATTGGCTCAAAAAGTGATAAAGGCACCCAAGGACAAGTGTTATTGGCACCCCAAGAATGGATAAGGGACACCCTAGGATCGGCCGGGTCAACCAGGCGAGTCGAGCCAGCGAGTCAACTCAGCCGAGTCGCCGATCCAACTCAGCGGGAATCGTCGGAGATTCAACTGTGTACGCTGTTCAAGTGATTTGCGAATTGCTTTGCTTCCAGATTGTTCCACACGCTAGAAGATATCCCATGCAAGTCAGAACAATCGAGAAACAGCAGAAAAATCCCGTAAAATCAGCTCGGAAATCATGTATGTGGCCGGAATCATGTTTCAATTAGGATTGGGATTTGTGAGTGGTTTGAGAGAGTTCTATTAGGTTTAGAACTCTCTCTAGGGTTTCTACAACCTATATAAACCAAGAGAAACCAAGAAAAATCACCACGCATCCCTAGAGATCAATTCCGTCAATTTCCGGCCACTTCCGATCACCGCCGGTCACTGCTGCTGCACCGCCGGTGCTGTTCTTCATCTACCACCGCCTGAGAAGACAACACAACAACGTCCACAAGTGTTGCTGATTCAAAGTGCTCATGTTGCCTTAGCTTTTAAACCTTTGTTGCTTAGAACCCTTTCTGTGACGGTTGAACCCTGTTCTGTGACATTTATATACGTAGCTGTTCAGCTGTTGCACTATTCTTTCACCTTGTAATCAACTATTTGAGCAATGAAAAGATCTTTTGATCAAGTTTTCTTTATCGTGAGCTAAGTTTATTTACTGGGATGATGGAGGAGGTTTTTCTCTCAATTTTATGTGGTAAGTCTATTTTTAATTAATTATTTACAATTCTTTACTTGTTAAAATTGCATAGTTTCGAAATAGAAAAACGGTTTTCATTCAGTAGTGGTATTTTTATTTGATGGGTCATGATGGGTTGACAACCTCTGATGTCCCATGCTTGTGATTTACCTCTACTTGTTTGCATAAAACCTATTTTGGCAATATTTGAGTTTAATTTATTTAAAAGAATTGCATGATTAATCATATAAATTGTTAGAAATAACTGAATCTTGATTCCTGGTTTTCTCCATATATTCTAAAAATCATCTCTAGTTTATTTTCCTGATTTTTAATTAATTAGACTAAGTCCATTATTTTCTAGAATCATTACCTTCACAAGTTCGAGAATCGAACACTTTACTTACCACTTTTAAAATTACATCACTTAGCATCGCAATGGTGCTAGTTCCTTACCTTAGCGCTAAAAGCGCTAATTCCTCTTGGGAAAGCACATCTTAGCTTGGCGCTTTCTCAAGCAAGCATCCACCTTTACCTAGTGAGAGGGGGAAAGTCTTAGGTGCTAGCATCACAGCTAGTAACGACCATAGCCTTAGCGCCTCACCTCTAATGAGTTCTTGATAGCGTGTCCCATGGCTAGAACGTCCCATGGATAACAAGTCCCATGGATAACACGTCCATGGCTAATGCGCCCTTAGCCAGCGCGTCCATGGCCAATGCGCCCATGCCTATTTCGTTCATGCCTTAGCGCCCTTCATGGCCTAGCGTGTCCTTGTCAAGTGCGAACCATCTTAGCGCGTTCTTGGCGTTAGTACTTCCTTGGCGCAAGTACTTCCTTAGCGCTAGTACTTCATTGACTTTGGTGCAAGAACTTCCTTCAGAAAAGAGCCAGTCCTTTCAATACTGACCTGATGCCAACACCAATCTCATATGATTAATAAGCCTTCTTGCTTAAGAAGATCTCTACAATATTGGCTTCAAATGTCTTCCAGGTTTATACTAAGTCACTTCTGAGCTAATACTTAGCCACTAAATATGCCATGTTACTCTTAAGTTAGTACATGATCACTGAACTTACCAGAATCGATACTAATCAGTCTGATTATCAATCTAGTAAGTTGCGCAACTTGCCTCACCTACTTAAAAAGTCATTGATTTGACTTGACTTAATCAAAAGTGATAGTCCACGACTCCACTATTTCCACGAGATATCAAAACACATAGGGAGATTCTCATTGGGGTATTGGTCTGGAGGTCTACGATAATCATGCGTTGTGGCAACACATCCACGAACAAGAAGGTAATAAGTAGTGGGACAGTTACAAAACAGTTGAGAGTTTGAGGAGTAGTGGTCATACAAGTCTTCCTTGCTTTTCGGACATGACTCCACTACAATCTCCACAATCATTACTCCTCCACTTCTTCTGTAACTTCCACCACTTACGAGAAATCAGTGTGTCTTATTTGAACTATAAATAGATGGTTTTCATCTATTCGAAACAGGAACACAAGACAGAAGAAACTAAGATATACAGATTCATCTTAGAGATAATCCTTTCTTCTTCACACATTGCAATTACTTATCACACTGATATTTCTCAACCTTCTTTGCTTCCCCACCTAAGACCTACCCAATCTTTTCCACCTTTGTGATCGAAGCAGGACGTGAACGTCCATATCTTTGGTTTAAAATTGTCTTATTTGAGCTTGGTTTCTCGAACCTACTTAAAACTACTCTTTTGCAGTATATTTGTTTTCACCCTAAAATAAGGTTAAATATAAATAGAAGGGTTTTCCTTATCGTAGAGAGAGAAACTTATGTTGTTCTAGAGAAGGAGTATGAGGCACCAAACAGGGGATAAGGTTCTTGAGAAAGGGGTGTATTCAATACCTTGTAAACATGTTTGATACACAGTGGAAATCATTTCGTCGTCTTCGTAAGTGGATGTACATCATCTTGATCGAACCACTATAAATCCTTGTGTTGTGTGTGTGCTTGATTTACTTTAGTTTCATTTCTATTCCATATCTTACTTAATTGTGCTAGCTTGTGCCATTTGTTCTAACAACGAGATATGGCTCAAGATATTGCTCGTAATAGATATTTACCCTTATGTCTATATGTTGTGTAGTGACTCATGTATTAGCCGTATTACTATATTTTCTTTGGTGGGTCAGGGTTACTACCTTGTCACATCGACAATTTCCGACATGTAGTTCAATAAAACAAAATAATTTACGTAATATAAATCAATATAAACTTAGCATGAGAAAGTGGTTGGAAATTTACATTTGTCAAGTCAATTTTAATGATTTTTGTTAGAGAGAGCATATAATGATCCGAGGAGAGAAAAAATTGTTATTAACTCGATAACTAGTACATATTTTGCATATTTCCCCGAGTGGGTCATATTTAACCTTACCAAAACAATCATTTTCACACAATTGTTTAATATACCAAGCACATTTAGCATAAATAAAAGTCCTAACTCGTAACCAGCACACTCAGTAAAAATAAAAATCTTAACTCGTAATCAAAGTTTAGGGTGGATAAATTTGATTCATCTTTTATCTCTCAACTTTTTTTTATCGATTCATCTCTCACCCTCTATAATTTCGTTTAGATACTCTGTGCAATTTCATTTTGTGCACAATGATATATGATATATGAAATATCGATGATTTAGAAAGACGAAAATGAATTCATAAAGTTAAAGAAACAGTATTTTTGATAAATAAAAATGTAATTGATTTTAAATCAATGGTATAATATTACCATGATTTAGATTTTTTTTTCCTGGTCGAACTAAATAAAAATAGTAATTTCTGATGATGGCCAAGTAGTGATGGAGAAGGTATGCAATTTAGGCTTTAAACTGGCTCTGATACGAGCTATTTGAGATTCATTTTTTATATCTTCAAACTCCTTTCATATTGTTATAACTGATTGCTCTGATACGAGCTATTTGAGATTCATTTTTTATATCTTCAAACCCCTTTCATATTGTTATAACTGATAACTTTTAATAAGTTAGACTTAATTTAAGCAGTGAAGGGAAAATATGGGATTAGGTGATGGTGGCAGCGACAAAGGTGTGACGGAGATGATATAGCGACGGTGGGCCCGAGACCCTTAGGGTAACAGTTAAAACCTAAAAACGAGAGAAGGGTATTTCAGTCCGACCAAAAAAATATATAGAGTGGTACTAGTAATGAGTTGACCACGATTTTTACTTTTCTCGGATCACTATAGGCTCTCCTCTAACAAAAATCATTTTAATTTCATACAAAGTTCGATGGAAAATTGAGCATGTTCTGTCATCTATAACTTCACAGTTGTGTAGTTCATTTCAGATTTTAAGATACACATTAGCGCTCTAGGTGATACAGCTTTAGCTATCTTAAAAAATGCCTAAGGAGGCCTTTGAATTATAAATTCATGATCAGACAAGAAGAGAAAGTAATTCAGAAGACCATACTAATTCCTAAGAGATTAATTAGTTCTGAAATGAAGGTTGGTAGTTCTGGCCATCCTATTGCTGTTAGCAGCTTCTCATGAGCCACCGATTCTACTGATTCGACCAACTTCCCACCAGCAACCTTAACAATGGCTTTCATCGCATAACCACTTGCGCAATTCTTGCCCTAAAACAACAGTAAACTCATTCCAGTATGTACAAAAAAATACTTGATGCTACCTAGGCATGTCAATGGATAACCTAATATCCAACACCCATAAAGAAGAAACTTTCAGAGAGAAATAAGGTTTACCTCTAAAAGACCAGCAGCAGCCAAGAGCCACTTCCCATTTCCAATGCCAAAGACAACTTTGTTGTTTTCTCCGAATTCCTTCACTAGTGAGACAACTTTATCATCCATGACCAAGAACTCAGGTGATCTCCCACCTGGTATGACAAGACAATCGTAATCCTCAACCCTAACATCGGAGAAGTTGGCATTCAAAATAAAGTTGTGTCCCTGCTTCTCACTACAAACTTGGGCACCCTCAGGATCATGGATAGCCGTGATACATTTCCATCCTTTCTTCTTTGTTGGGCTATAACAACATCCACTCAACAACCTAAACCTCCCAAAGCTTGGAATGGCACATTTATCTCGTAATCTTCTACGTAATCATGATTGGGTAAAGATAACAAAAAGAAAATGAACTACTCGAAACACAACCTTATTAACAAGTTCGTTAGTAATTGAAAGCATTACGTAACTGATTCAATACTCACCCCGCAAAGGAACACAACTGCTTTGTTTTGATTCCCTGAAACTTTAGCTCCCATTTACTTAAAAGAATAGATAGATAATCAGCATGAGCAGGCCAACCCATAGCACTTATGATGTTCCCATCTAGAGCTGGTCCAACCAAAATCCTCCAGCTAGCTTAATTACAGGCTTCAAACTTGGAAATCCAGTACATTTGTTTCCTTTCATGATTCCACCTGATACTAGTATCAGTGCTGTGACATGTCCTAGCAATTGGTCTCCCCAAACTTAGAAACAATGTCAAGAAACTTATCATCAATACTATCAACTCGGTGAATCGGCCCCCGGGAATGATTAAAGCATCGTATGACTCGGGTACGACATCATTGAAGTTTGCATTTAATGTGAAGGAATGGCCTGGCAATTCTCTGCATGTTGAGATAGATATCAACATCCAATTTTGGTGGAATTTCTTATTTACATGGTTCAAATTTTCAAAATATACCGACGACAAATTCTACTTTAATACCATAAGAGATCAAACTGTTTTTTTTTCTTTTTTAAGTAAGATATCAAACTGTTAACAGTGATGACAATGACCAAATTAAAAATGATCATAACAACGATTGGATAGAAAGAAAGAAACGAATAACTGGATCAAAATTAATAAGCGAATTGATCCCCAAAACCAAATTGAAGAGTTTTAAAGTTAATACCTGATAACCCATGTAGTCATGAACAACAGTTCACGAACCAGGGCAATTTAGTCCTGGGATGAAATAATTCCTTTTTTGTCGTTTATAAATTTTTTAACGATATATATATTCAACTCTAGCCTACATATTCCTTTTTTTGTCGTTTATAAATTTTTTTTGACGACATATACATTCAACTCTAGCCTACATATTTGCATCCAGAAAATATAAAATTTATCTTTAACCCAAGTCTTTTATACTTAGATTTAAAATTTTGTGGGGTCTACGTTCAGTGAGATATTTATCCCTGAATACTTGTTTGGAGAAACACAGTCAACTCAAACACCTAACGCTTGATCATCAGAACTGTCGGTTTTCCACCAACAACAACATCAATATTAGTATTAAACAATATTAAACAAGAATATAGTATTAAATAAGAATATAGTATTAAACAGAGGTAGTATTAAACAGAAACAACATCAATTTTTCTTGATCATCAGAAACAGAGGTAGTATTAAACAAGAATATAGTTGCAGACATCTACAAGAGATTCCTTTCTTACATAGTGTAATAAAAAAGAAAGAGAGAAATCTCAAATAGCCTTAAAACAATTCTTTCTCGCATGAGAAGCAAGTCTATCAACTATGAAGTTCTTAATACGTTTTACATAATAAAAGAGATTAAAACTACTACTACTATCTAATAAAACTTTGCATGAATAAAATCGCTGCATCTCCAACTAATACTATCGAAGTTTCCACAAATAAAATTAACATCTTGAAGTCGCTGGCAGATGGGACTTTGGAAAGATTCATCTTTGAGCCTAAGAGATAGGCTAAAAAAGAGCAACTGCTTCAACACCAACCGCTTCAGAAATCCAACCAAAGTCTGTTTTCAACCCTCTTATTGTACCTTTAGAATTACACCAGATCACACCCAAACCCATGTTTAATTTTTTAAAAGAACCATCTACAAACATTATATTATCAACTTCATTACGAGAACATTTTCTATCCATTCTAGTAACCTGTTGAGGAACTGTCAAAACAATATATAGATAAAGTAAGAAACATCTTAGTATCAAATATCACTTTATCTAATTGTATAGAAACCCTCTTAAAACCCACATCACACCTAAGTTTTCAAATAACCCAACATATAATGGCTCCAACACTTGGCCAGTTTACTGTATATGGAGAAATACCCAAAGCTTTGTCAAACCAGAACTAGAACACTTCACCCATACAAGAAGAAAAACTAAGAAGCATATGTTGTAAGGGAAGACCAAACCAAATATGTAGAGCAATTGGACATTCTAAGAACAAATGAGAAACAGTCTCAATAGAGTTTCGACACAAAGGGCAACAATCATCTATTGAATTTATATAAGATTTAATCAAAGTGTTTAAAGGAGAAATCTACAAGATAAAGCATTTAATTTTCGGCAGGCATTCAAGATTTAATCAAACTCTTCAAATTCAAGCGGTTCCATATATGGGAGATAAAAAAGTGATGCAGTGTCAGTACATGGGAAGGGATTTATATCCTAAGTATGGAAACGGGTTTCATATTAATTTTTTCCAGCAAAAAATGATATTTTTAACAAAAGATGATAATATAATGAAGTGTTGTTGCAACAAGTTTCTTAAAAGTCAAATGTGAAATCCGTTGAAATCCTTGTATTTTACAAGATTTGACAGTGCAATGTGAGCGTTGGATCACAAAGTTAAAGTTGGAATAAAAACGAACTAGATTATTCCAAATTAAAATGGGAAATCCAGTTTACTAACCTTGCAACAATGATGATGATGACAATAAAGTTAACTAATGATGACGCCATAATAACTAGTAGCGCATAAAAATACATCGACCCAAATCCATTCTAGCGATATAGATAGCGGACTCTATTATTTTGTTTCCCCTGTATGGGATAAAAAATTACATTTCATTCACCAAATTAAAATAAGCCATTGACTTTAGTGGATTTTAGATCCCAAGTTCATGTCACACCACAAACACAAAAAAGCATGAACTTCTATTTTTTTCCAACATGCACTACAATTTTACCACTATAGCGATTTTCACAATTAAGAACTACAATTTTACCAACATAACGATTTTCCCAATGGTTTCTCTTTAATGAAGCAAACAAACCTTTATAATTATTCTACTTAGTCCAAAAAATTATACAAAGTGAAAACTACAGTCAGGCCCATCATCACAGTTGTGGCAGCCTTATTAATCTCCAGAAAGTTGTTATTTGGATAATATCAGTCCACCTTTTGTCATCAATCAAATTAAAAAATTATTCCCACGCAGTATAAAGATTCGGCAAGAGACTTAAATATTTCCCATGCGCTGCTCGTTGTACCTGTTGATTAATATTTTTATTAATGAGACTTCACCATAACCAAAATATCCCACGTGCAACTACAAGTCTATATAGTATGGAGCACATTTCGTACTTTATGCATGAATTCCCTATTATATAGATGATACGTCATCTATAAAACAATTAAAAAAAGTTTTATTTTTTCTAATGTTTCAAATTCAAGGCGTTTCATGCATGAGAGATAAAACAATGATGAGATTTCATTACATGGGAAGAAATTTATATCCTAAGTATGGAAACAAGTTTCATATTAACTTTTTGTAGAAAGAAATGCATTATATTTTTAACAGAAGATGATAATATAATGAAGTATTGTTGCAACAAGTATTTAAATTCAAGTGTTAGATCCGTTGCCAGCCTTGTATTTTACAAGATTTGACAGTGTAATATGAGCATTTGGGTCACAAAATTAAAGTTAGTACATAAACGGCCCAGATTATTCCAAATTAAAATGGGCAGTCCGGTTTACTTATCTGGCAACAATGATGATGAAGACAATGAAGTTAACTAATGGTGACGCCACAATAACTAGTAGCGCATAAAAATATATCGACCCAAAACCATTCTAGTGATATAGCTAGTGGACTCTATTATCTTGTTTCCCCTGTATGTGACTAAAAATTACATTTCGTTCACCAAATTAAAAATAAGCCATTGTAGTGGATTTTAGATCCCAAGTTCAAGTCATACCAAGAACACAAAAAACCATGTAAACTTCTATTCTTTTCCAACAGGCACTACATTTTTACCACTATAGCGATTTTTACAATTAGGAACTAAAATTTTACCATCATAGTGATTTTTCCAATGGTTTCTCTTTAATGAAGCAAACAAACCTTTATGATTATTTTACATAGCCCATAAAATTATACACAAGTGAAAATTACAGTCAGACCCATCATCACAGTTGTGGCAGCCTTATTAATCTCCAGAAAGTTGTTATTTGGATAATATCAGTCCACCTTTTGTCATCAATCAAATTAAAAAATTATTTTCATGCAGTTTAAAGATTCGGTAAGAGACTTAAATCTATCCCATGCGATGCTCGTTATACCCGTTGATTAATATTTTGATTAATTAGACTTCATCATAACCAAAATATCCCACGTGCAACTACAAGTCTATGTAGTATGGAGCCCGTTTCCGTACTTTATGCATGAGTTCCCTCTTATATATATGATACATCATCTATAAACAGTTAAAAAAAGTTTTGTTCTTTCTTATGTTTCAAATTCAAGCGGTTCCATGCATGGGAGATAAAACAATGATGAGGTGTCATTACATGGGAAGGGATTTATATCCTAAGTACGGAAACGGTTTTCATACTAACCTTTTCCAGCAAGAAATGTGACACCGGATAAATAGAATTTGACGAAGATAATCACAAATGCCAACACAAAAATAAATTTACTCGTCACTCAAAAGAATCCACTTAAGAGATAAGAGTTATTAAAGAAATCACTTCTTTAATTAAACATAAAATGTTTATATTATAATTATGTCAAATTCGAGTTTGTTTTCTCTCGAAGAATACACGACTTTATATAGCCTTATTCTCATGCAAGAATTAACTCCATAAGTTAATATGCATGGTTATTTTTATTACATTTACTACCTAGTAAAACATAACTTCATTAATTTAAATTGGTTTAATATCCAAAGTGAACCGATAAACGTGCATGCTCTAAAAATCCACGTCATACGCTTCTTTTGTGCGAGAACTCGTCTCTGAGTTCTCTTTGTTTTCATCATAGTAAGGAGAGAGATGTGCTTTGTTGAAAGTTACAGAAACACCATAATCGCATGGAAGTTCGATTTTGTATGCGTTGTCTCCCACACACTTGAGTACTTTGAAAGGCCCATATGCTCGTGGTTTCAGCTTTCCATGTTTGCTACACAGAAATCGTTCTTTTCGAAGATGAATCCACACTAAGTCACCATCCTTGAATGATGCTTCTTTTCTGTGTTTGTTGGGTTGAACTTGACACTTTCCATTTTGCTTGATAATACGATCACATGTTCATGCAACTTCTTAATGTTTTCCGCTTGTATTTCTGCATCCCCACTAAACTGATAACTTGTAGGAAGTGGAGATAAATCCATTGAACTTATTGGATTTCTTCCATAAACAACTTTAAAAGGACTTTTACCAGCAGTTTGACTTTTCGAACGATTGTATGCAAACTTCGCCTAAGCCAAGATAATATCCCACTGAGGAATGTTTTTGACATCCAAACTCCTTAAGAGATTTCCGAAATGATTGACGACTTCAGTTTGTACGTCTGTCTGAGGGTGATGAGACGAACTAAATTGCAAAGTGGTTCCCAATTTTCTCCAAAGAGTCCGCCAAAAGTTACCAACAAATTTACTATCTCGGTCAGACGAAATTGTCTTTGGAACGCATGGAGTTTTATAATCTCTCTAAAGTATAAATCAGAAACATAAGATGCATCTATAGTCTTGTTACTGGAACAAAATATGCCATCTTTGAGAATCGACCTACCACAACCATAACTGAATCTTTGTTTCTTTGAATACGAGACAGCCCCACAACAAAATCAAGGCTTATATCTTCCCAAGGAGATATAGGAACATGCAATGGTGTGTATAACCCAGTATTTTGCACATGACTCTTTGCTACATGACATGGTCGACACCGAAGCACATGTCGTGCCACATCTCTTACCATTTTGGGACAATAAAAGTGTTCTTCAATCAGATAAAGTGTTTTATCTTGACCAAAGTGTCCACCAAGTCCACCACCATGGGCTTCTGAAATGATATCTTCTCGTAAAGAACATTCATGAATACACAAACGACTTCCTTTGAAAAGAAAACCATCTTCTAATAAGTAATGACCGAAAGGTCCATCAGAACAATTATCCCAAATTTTCATAAAAAACGAATCGTCCTTGTAAATCTCTTTCAAAACTTCAAATACCAAAACTTTGAATTGTAATGTATTTAGAAGAGAATGTCTTCAACTTAATGCATCTTCCACTTGGTTTTTCTTGCCATACTTATGCTTTATGTGAAAAGTGTATGCTTGTAAATTTTTCACCCAACGAGCATGTCTACTTTTCAGTTTATGTTGGCCATTAATAAATTTTAAAACCTCATGATCAGAATACAATATAAACTCTTTAGATATAAGATAATGACGCTAATTATCTAAAACTCTAACGATAGCATAGAACTCTTTATCATAAGTAGAATACCTGGTGCAGGAATTATTCAACTTCTCACTGAAGTAAGCAATCAGTTTACCTTCTTGGCTAAGAATGACACCAATTCCAACATTAAAAGCGTCACATTCCACCTCAAACACCTTTTTGAAATTAGGAAGTACTAATATTGGATCTTTTGTCATCTTTGTTTTTATAAGATCGAAACTTTTTTGTGCATCCATATTCCATGGAAAATTTCCACCTTTTAAATATTCAACAATAGGAGAAATTATAGTGCTGAGTCCCTTGATGAAACGCCGATAAAAAGAAGCAAGGACGTGAAAGCTCAGAATATCATGAATGGAAGTTGGAACACGCCAAATTCTTATTGCTTCTATTTTTCCCGGATCCAACATGATCCCTTCTCCTGAAACAACGTAACCTAAAAATACAAGCTTGTTCGATAAGAACTCACACTTTTTTAGGTTAACATATAATTTTTTTTCTCTTAGTACATTGAAAACATGATTAAGATGCTTTATGTGCTGATCTTGATTTTTACCGTGGACAAGAATATCATCAAAGTATACCACCAAAAATCATCCAATGTAATATTTGAAAATATGATTCATAAAACGCATAGAGTACCAGGAGCGTTAGATAACCCAAAAGGCATTACCATCCACTCATATAGTCCATCTCTTGTCTTGAATGCATTTTCCATTCTTCTCTCGGTCTCATACGAATTTGATGATACCCGCTCCATAAATCAATTTTATAAAAGATCGTTGCACCACAAAGTTGGTCTAAAATATCATCAAGGCGAGGAATAGGAAACCGATACTTGGTAGTAATTTTGTTTACATCCCGACTATCAACACACATGCGCCACGAACCATCCTTCTTTGGAACAAGAAGCGCGACAACTGCACAAGGACTCATACGTTCTTTGATTAGTCCCTTGAAAAGTAACTCATCGACTTGTCTTTGAAGTTCTTCATACTCCTTGGTATTCATCCTGTATGCAACCTTGTTAGGAATTACAGAACCAGGAATAAAATCAATGCAGTGTTGGATACCTCTCATTGGTGGCAATCCAGATGGAATCTCTTTTGGGATAACATCTTCAAATTGCTGAAGTATTGGTTGTATGATAAAAGACACTTCATATTTCTCTTCATTCACTTCTATTAACACTAAATCGAAGGCTTCTTGATTTTCCCCCAAAATAAGAAGGAAATCAGATTTCGAAAGTAAATTACTTACCTCTCTCTTTGAAAGTTTTGGACCACTTTCAATTGTTATTGGACCTAAAATAATTTCAAATCCATATTTTTCAGAGGAGTAAGTGTTCTTAAATCCATCATGCACAACCTTTCTATCATATTGCCATGGTCTACCTAACAACAAATGACAAGCATCCATAGGAACCACATCACACCATATTTCATCTTTATATTTTTTTCCAATTGAAAACTGAACCAAATATTTTTTTATTTACCGTGACTTTGTTCCCCTTCTGCAACCAACATAGTTTGTACAGATGTTTTTTTTTTAGATTCAATTTTTCGACCATTGTAGTAGCAATTATATTCTCACAACTACCTTCATCAATTATCACACTGCATACCTTGCCCAGAGAAATAGACTTTTTGTGAAATATGTTATTGCGGAGCCATTTGTCATCCTCCACATGAGTAGCATTTAAGATTCTCCGAATGACCAAGCCTTCTCCCTCTTCAGCAAAAACAACTTCTTCATCAAATATTAGACCATCATCCTCATTTTCATCACCTGAAACCTCATGATCTATTTCCTCTACAAGTATAATAATTTTACGATTTGCACATTTAGAAGTAAAATGTCCGACATCTTTACACTTATAACATTGGACAGGCTGAGATTGAATCGTACCTGACCCATCTTGCTTAGAGACTTTTGAAGTAGATACCTTTGTAGTTGATGTTGGCTTAGGAATAAAAGTATTACCTCGATTTTTGTTAGTATCTTTAAACCATGGTCTGGAACTGCTACTACGCCCTTCTTTGATTTGTTTTTTCCACCTTCAATGACAACTTCACCACATCATTATAAGTATAGTATGGCTGTAGCTGCACCACATCACAAATATCTATTCGCAAACCTCCTAAAAAACGAGCAATGTTTGTTCTTCGGGTTCGCTAATTATGTCACAAAGCATATGAAGGTTATCAAACTCTACAACATACTCTTCAACAATCATGTCTTTTTGTTTTAAATTATGAAATTTTAAAAATGACTCTTGACGGTATTTTTCGGGAATATATTTTTTTCTTATTTCTATTTCATTTTTTCCCATGTATGCATTCGACTTTTACCTTCTCGAGCACGTTGCTTCTTAAGGTGTTCCCACCAAATTGAAGCATGCTTACGTAGTGTGAGAGCAACTAATTGTACCTTGCGGTTTTCTTCCACATCTTTGTAATAAAAAATTCTATCAACTGTATGTATCCAATCAATAAATTCTTTCGGATTTGATTTCCCTTGAAATTCTGGAATATCAACCTTCACATTATTATTTATATGAAAATTAAAATTTCTTTAATGTTGCCTCAAACTAGCCGCATGACTTGAGTCTTGTTCTCGATCACGACCAAAAGGATTAACATCACTTCCATCATCATCATTCTCTGATTCATAACACGACTCATCATGTTTCATAGGTTCGTAGCGTAGTAAACGCTCCTGGAGTTCCTCCACTTGTCTTCTCAAATTATCCATATCGATGTCTCGGAGATTTCTCTAACGATTTGGAGGTTCTTCAACATTCTGACCTCGACGACCACTACAACGACCACCTCTGCCTACCATGATATCTCTTGCTCCTGTTCTGATACCAATTTGACACCGGATATATAGAATTTGACGAAGATAACCACAAATGCCAACTCAAAAATAAATTTACTCGTCACTCCAAAGAATCCACTAAAGAGATAAGAGTTATTAAAGAAATCACTTCTTTAATTAAACATAAAATATTTATATTATATTATGTCAAATTCGAGTGTGTTTTCTCTCGAAGAATACATGGCTTTATATATCCTTATTCTCATGCAAGAATTAACTCCATAAGTTAATATGCATGGTTGTTTTTATTACATTTACTACCTAGTATAACATAACTTCATTAATTTAAATTGGGTGAGTATCCAAAGTGAACCGATAAACATGCGTGCTCTAAAAATCCACGTCAAAATACATCATATTTTTAATAGAAGATGATAATATAAAGAAGTATT
The DNA here is from genome assembly GCA_023531435.1 of Papaver californicum. Lineage (NCBI taxonomy): Eukaryota > Viridiplantae > Streptophyta > Magnoliopsida > Ranunculales > Papaveraceae > Papaver > Papaver californicum. The sequence continues at coordinate 4,739,639 of JAJJMC010010614.1, read as the reverse complement.
GTTGCAACAAGTTTCTTAAAAGTCAAATGTGAGATCTGTTGATAGCCTTGTATTTTAAAATATTTGACAGTGCAATGTGAGCGTTGGATCACAAAATTGAAGTTGGTATAAAAACGACCCAGATTATTCCAAATTAAAATAGGAAGTCCGGTTTACTTATCTTGTAAAAATGATGATGACGACAATGAAGTTAACTAATGGTGATGCCACAATAACTAGTAGCACATAAAAATATATCGACCCAAAACCATTCTAGTGATATAAATAGTGGACTCTATCATTTTGTTTCCCCTGTATGGGACGCAAAATTATATTTCATTCACCAAATTAAAATTAAACCAACAATTTTAGTGGCTTTTAGATCCCAAGTTCAAGTTACACCAAGAACAAAAAAAACCGTGTAAATTTCTTTTTTTTCCAACAGGCACCACATTTTACCAATATAGCAATTTTCACAATTAAGAACTACAGTTTTACCATCATTACGGTTTTCCTAATGGTTTCTCTTCAAGGAAGCAAACAGACCTTTATGATTATTCTACATAGCACACAAAATTATACACAAGTGAAAACCACAGTCAAGCCTATTTTTCTAGATTTCTTCACCATGAAACCAACTCCAAAAACTTAGGGACGCACCCTATTTTAGTAAAAATTTCATTAACAATCCCTTTTTTTTTTTTTTTTGCGTTTGTGCTTCATGTTTTTTTAATGACGTAAAAGCCATTTTATTCAGAGAGACAAAGAGAAGCGAGAAGAAAAGTTCGATTTTAGGTTTAGATCTATTTTCCGTTAGATTCTGTAGATGGAAATCCTTTTCATACTTGGTCTATGGTGTTGGTTGGTTTTTTCATGTGTTAAGTAACATTCGGCAGATATATTGATTGAAATAAATGAAACAACAGTGGAATGAATATTTTCAATAACAAACTATATCCTTCTTCAATTTATTTTCTCGGAGAAAAAAGAAATCTGATACTTAGTCATTATTTCACCCTTTGTTCTTCTTCATCTTGTAGTTTTTGCTAATACAAGGATTTTGAATGATTTTCCTTGAAATTCTATCCATGGACGTTATGTAATTCGATCTATTGCTAAGGTTTCTTTTCAACCTTTAACGAAGAATCCGTTACTTGGTCCTTCCATCATCTACGCCTTTCTTTCTTTCACTTTTATTGGTAGTTTTTCCAGTTGCTTAAATTTAATTTCTTTCTTAGGGTTTTTCGATCCCGCCTGTTACGGAACTCGAATTCAAATCTTTAAGACTTAGATTTATGATTTATATATTCTGGAAATATATTTCAATTAGGTTAGAATTGTTTTTTCTGATGTTATCTAAAAAGATCGTCAAATCTAGGTATTTTGGAGTTTCTATTATTCTTTACACTTTAATCCTTGTTAGAAGATACTAAGAATTCAGGGATAACTCATATAATTCCTAAAGAATGGCATTTGCTTTGATTACTTGTTTTGTTTATTCTTGAATTGTTACTGCTCGAATTGATAGACACATTTATTTGTCTCATTAGGTCTCATATTTATATTAATATTGCTCATTTTTTGTACTAATACTATTATTTTATATGTTTTTAGGTATTTTTGGTGGAATTGGCAATTGTTGAAAGATGGCTTGAAAGTGCTAAAAACACCCCAGAAAAGTGATAAAGGCACCCAAGAAGTGATAAAGGAACCCACGCTTGGATGAGGGCACTCACTCTCTTATTTTAAATTGAATTTGGAGGGAAAAATTCTCTTCTCGATCTGAGAAGTTTCTGAACGAAAAAATTGGATAATTCTTAGAATTTAAGACAAGTTGATTTTCTTACCATAAAGAAGAGGAGTATTTATGCGGTTCAAATACTTGAAATATGAAAGAATATCTCACATTGACGTGAGATATATTCACCTTTGTTCCATTCTGAGAACCAAATTTTTTACGAGGTTCAGTTTCTGATTTTGTTTCCATCTGAATTCATCATATGTTGGGAAGATTAGGAAACAATATCACTGATATTTCATTACATAACTGCCAAGAGTTGTTTTGGATAAAAAAATATATTCTCAGGTTTTTAGTTAATCACCGAGATTGTCTTCATTAAAAGAAAGGAATCAAGAGAAGATTTGAGGAGATTTGGTCTGTGGTGTGTAAATAGGAATTTTTCTATCCAAAAGAGGAGGAGTGATTGGGGAGTGCTTAGAATCGAGAACTCAGAAAGTTGCAGAAAGAAAAATACACCATCAGGAAGAAAAAGACGAAGAACATAAAGCTGTTGAGAACAGTCACAAAAGTTGTGACCTATTCTACAGCTCCAAAAGAGAGTCGCTAAAGCAATGATCTTTTCTGTCAACTCAAAGAAAGAAAAAAAACACTTATATTTGTATCTCTTTGATTCTTCTTCGCAATAGATATAAACGTTGCAGTTTTTGTGTCATTTTCTCTTCTTTACTTTAAACACTTTTGTATTTACCTTTTGAGAGAGTGCTCAACATGAGGAGCTAAGCCCTATTGCTGAGGCAACGGAGGAAGCCATTTTTCCAATAATAAAGTGGTAATTTCTATTTAATTAATCTTTTTGTAATTCTTTTTATGATTATTTGCATTGAATAAAAATTGAATATATGATTTTGATTAAATAGTTGTGATTTATCTTGATGGTTCATGCTTAGACTAGGGCTTTTGATGTTCCATGCTTTCGATTTTTACAACTATTATTTTGAAAATCTACTTGCATAGGCAATAATTAGAATCAATTTGAATGTAAAGGAGTTGCATAATTATTAATACTGAATCACTTAAAAATTAGTTAATGGTGGAATCCTTTGTCTCTTTCTTCTCTATAATCTTGATATCATCTTTTGATTAAGTTTTCTATTTTAGTATTTGAATTAGGTCTAAAATAAATCTTCACAAGTCTGAGTAACAAATCTTTTTACCACTTTCTACAAATCACATCAATTTTTGGCGCCGCCGGCGCAGACTTGTTTTTAGATTTGTTTTAAATTTTTTTTTTTTAGTTTTTAGTAGTTTTATCTTAGATTTTTATTCTTTTGTTCTATTTTACGTTTTCTTGGGTATTTGTCTTTTGTTGCAGGTTTCGGATCAAAAAGAAATTGGAGCCAAATAAAGGTTCAGATTTGCAACTGATTAAAAGCCTCGGGGGATTAAAGCTAAAGACAAAGCGAAAAAAACGGAGAAAAAGACATAATTTTATTTAGATTTTATTTATTTTAGATTTTATTATATTTTATTTTTAGAAACTGTATTAATCTTCTATTATTTTGGGACTTTCGAACTTTATTTGTTTTGGGATTTTAGACATTATTATTTTTAAACCCTAAGCAAGGGTAAAATTTAAATATAAACTGCAACAGGGAAGGACAACAATTAAGATAGTGTCTCGGTCCCTCGGGTTCGTATGCTAACATAGGAGTCAGTGGCCCGAGCCTACTACAACCAATTCATCCCCCGTCTGATACGGGAGGTAAAACTCGATCAACCTATAAATCCCATATAAATAAGTTCACTGTATTCTTTTGTATGCATATACTAAGATATGACCTGTGTCTTTAAGGCACGTGGTATGGTTCATTGTTGCAAATGAATATACTAAGCGTAGAAAGTTGTCTTCGTAATAATTGCACATATGTAAGTCATTCGTAGCACGCCTGGTATGTTACACTTATTTTCTATTATGTGTAACATGTAGTTTAGCCATGCTCAACTTTCTTAGTCTACTGTTTTTGTTATCATAATCTTTCTTAAATTTTACTGGATATATAACTTCACGGAGATATTCACTAATACCCAATGTGTTTTTATTTCCTAATTCCTCGTCCAGTTGAATCCTATTTATTTGTAAAAATGGCACCAAATAATTATTTATACAGATTGTCGTTCCATTTACATTCTATAATTACAATTTGTACTAACTAATTAAAGTTTTAACTCTTGAGTGTATTTCTCCATCAGATGACTTTGTTTGCTAGTAGTAATGGTTGTCACCGTTCCAAGAAAAAAATGGTTGTCACCGTAATACTCACTAACGTTTGGTGCTTTTTCATATATGACGGTATCAGGTATGCCCTAATTGATGTGAAGGGAAAGAGTACGATCATTTTCAGGCTAACCTTGGTTTGTCATCAGTGAGAGTACGATCATTTTCAGCAATTGAACTCAGCTGGTACCACAATTAATGTGGGCAATGATTTTATAACAGAAGTATGTTTCTTGCAACTAAATTCGGTCATGCCTGTAGTGTGGTTCATGCCGTGAATTGAGAAAAGACCATGCAGAAACATCACCATTGGTGACTTCACCCGTGAAAGTACCATACAATTAAATTGCCGGTATCGATGAGAATTGCACAAAATGGAAGTTAGTTATATAGGATTTAGGCAATTGAATTGCCAGTATTGGGGAGACTTGCACAAAACATGTTTTGCACAATATAGTCTATGTATATTTATTTTAAAATTCTACATGTCTCACTTTAGGGATCATCTTATAACCGGTTGTCGGTCGATCCTCCTATGGTTTCATAATTGTAGTGGATAAATATCTAAGGACACGTATAGACATCCTAGATAAGGGGATTATGATACTAAGATGAGAGCGAAGCACTGAAAAAGTCTTCTTGGTTTTACACGGTAAAAGAGGTATCTACCACATCAATTTGCAGTTAGGACGAGTGGAAAGTACAAAAATAAATCAACGGCTAAGTTTGAAAGGGGAGACAGAGCATTAAATGATCTTACAGAGCACACGTGATTTTATCAGAAGCATTTAATGCACCTGACAAGAGTCGACTTACACTCTTCGGGTCGTAACCAAAGAAAGAACAAGAAGCCAGTGTCACCTTGGGTCGTGTCCAGAGCAAGTTGAAGATGAAGACCAACATATGAGAGAACCATAGAAGACTCGGGGCATGACATCAAGAGATTCAGGACATACTCTCGAATAAACTACAGTAACTCAGATACTAGCGTCCAACACTGAAACTTGGTTGTATGATACATTTTGCCTATAAATACTAAGCTCTGCCAAGAGAGAAAGTGGGTGATATTTTTTTTGGAGAAAAGGTTGTGAAAAGTTTGAGAGAGTAATTTTGAGTGTTCTTGTGAGATTGAGTTTATTCCTTTGTAAGTACAATCTCTTTCAAATAATATCAATCACTTACCCCGTGAACGTAGGTAATCATACCGAACCACGTATATCTTTTGTGTGATTACTGTTATTATGTTCTTAGTCTTACTTTTTTATCTTCTCACTAGAGAATGAATGGTTAGATATGGGTAATTAGATTTTACACAACTACATGTTGGCGCTAGAAACAGGGATGTTTAACATCTTGTTGAGTACCTTTGTGGTGAAATACTTCATAAAACGGCGAGGTCTATAAGCTCTGAAGTGTCACTGACCTTTGCATAATCAAAAGGTCTCTCATTGAAGATTAGTCAAGTTATTTTTTGCTTTAACAATAGATAAACTTAGAGAAATTTTAATCTCCAAAGTAACACTGGCCTTTGTAGAAGCAAAAATATTCTCACAAGAGTTAATATGTTCAAGATCCGAGGTGTCTATGACACTTTGTTAGAAGCTAAAGTAGATCTGAGTTCTGGAGTGCTGCGGATTTGAAAAGTATTTGGGTTTCCTTGTTTTTTGCGGTTGTAAATTAGTTTCCCACTTTCCAAGCCATTAGTTTGTCTCTTATCCTTTTCTGTGAATAACCTTAAAAGGATTTCACTATTTTGTTTAACGAGTAATGGTGGAAACCTTTATGACCTGAGGTTTAGGAAACCAAATCTAAAAGAAATGGCTCATATCATTTGGATCCGGAAGTTATTCAAGTGATCTAAGCCTAACTAATAGAGGTTGTAATCTAAACTTCACAAAGCTCGTCGGAAAATTCTAGTGACGAAAAAAGAAGTTGAGTTCAAAGAAAAACAAAATCTTAGAAAATATGGTTTCTCTGTATCTAGTTCAAAGTATCGACCAAATAATTTTTTCAGTCATCGGAGCCGACAAGTTGATCAGACTCCACTCACCCAGTAACAGAAAAGGAAGACTTGCACTAAAAGTTAACTGAGAAAAACCTAGTAATTTGGGCTATGACAAACTTTTCCGAAAAAACACCTGAACCAAAACAAATCTTTTCCATAAGGGCAAAATTCAGACACATAACTACCTCTGAACACAGACATTTTGGTTATAGGCTGTCGGATTTGGGGACTAGAATCGGAGCTACAACCACGAAGATACTATGGGGGCCGAGAAGAATCTACCTCTTAGTAAGAGACCAAGCAGGAGAATCAGAGGCGTCCTCAAAGCATGTCGGAGAAGGTAAAAAATATGGAGGTAATGATCAAGAAGATGGTGGGAAAAGGAGATGATGACAAGCTGGCAGAAGTAATGACATAAGCAGAAAAAACCCCGTTCACCAGTAGATTGGTGAGAGTTGAGTTTCCTCCAAAGTGCACTCTTCCAACTTTTGTGACAAGATTCGATTGAACAAGCGATACGGTGGAGCATATCAAGATGTACGACATGTCACTTGTACAATGGAGGCATAATAACACGATGATGTGCAAGTTCTTCCCAGCGAGCTTAAATGGGAAAGCGAGGACTTGGTTCTACTCACTCTCCCAGGGATCAATCGGGACCTATGAAGAACTGACTGAAATCTTCTTGGAGACTTACATGTACAACAACATAGCCATACCTCGGGTCAACAAATTGTTTACTCTAGACAAAGGAATCAAAGAATCGTTTCGGTCACTTACAGACAGGTGGAGAAAGCTATGCACCAAAATTGGAAAGGTAGTAGTGGACCAGAAGATTATGGGGTTTGAAAATGCTCTACGAAAGAAGGATCCAATCTACGTATCTATTTACAATGAAAAGCCTCAGACTCTTGAGGACATCAGGAAGCTGCAGGAGCATTACATTTCTCTCGAAAAAATACAAGGAGGGGTGTAGGAAATGCAAGTTCAGGAAACCACAAAGGTGGCAGAACCATATCGGGATACAAATGTTATTCCCCATACAAAGTCTTGACGAGTTGAGAAAAGAACAGAGCGATACGATAGGGGTGTGACCTCAAAAATGTGCGTCCCGAAAGAGAAAAGGCCTAGATTCGAAGATAAAGTGTACGCGCCATTGAATGCTCCCCTAGAAGAAATTTTCAAGGAGGTAGAGAAGCGATGAGATATTAATTATCCCCCGGACCGAGGAATGCAGTTTGAGAGAAGTAAAGACCACCCTGACTACTGTGCTTACCACCAGTATAAAAGGCGTTCAACTAACAACTATCGATATGTGAAAGAGATTGTGCTTGATTCAAGATGGATTTTTACAGAAATATGTGAGAACTCAATCTGGAACCAACCCACTATCTTAACATCAGGTCGGAGAAAGAGCCGAAAATAGTAAAGATAGGATCGTTGCTAGATTCATAGTAGATCACCAATCTGAAAGCTTTGTTGCATGAATACATTGATGTGTTCGCTTGAAGCATGGAGGAAATAGAGGAAATTAATCCATAAGTTTGTTGTCATCACTTAAAAATAGATCCAAAGTTCTGACGCATTCGGCAAAAAATACAAAATATCCCGCCAGAGCTACAGGCCTCATTAGAGGCAAGAGTTGAAGAAGATGCAATCAGCTGAAGTCGTCCAAAATGAGCAGTATCCAGTATGGATCTCAAATATGGTAATTGTACCAAAGAAGAATGGTAAGTTACGAATCTGCACAAATTTCAGTGATCTTAACAATGCATGCCGAAGGATAGCTTCCCACTCCCGAGTATAGATCAAATGGTCGATCCGATTAATGGTCATGAGGCGTTGACCTTCATGGACGATTATTATGGGTAAAACCAAATTCAATTGGCACCAGAAGATCAGAAGCTAACACCAAGAAGATACTATGGGGCCGAGAAGACTCTACCTCTTAGGAAGAGCCCAGGCAGGAGAAGAAGGTAAAGAATATGGAGGCAATGATAAAGAAAATGGTGGGTAAAGGAGATGATGACAAGCTGGGAGAAGTAATGACATAAGATGAAAAGACCCCGTTCACCAGGAGATTGGTGAGAGCTGAGTTTCCTCCAAAGTGCACTCTTCCAACTTTTGTGACAAGATTCGATGGAACATGCGATGCGATGGAGCATATCAAGATGTACGGCATGTCACTTCTACAATGGAGGCATAATGACACGGTGATGTGCAAGTTCTTCCCAGCGAGCTTAGATGGAGAAGAAAAGACTTGGTTTTACTCACATGAGGATCTGACTGAAATCTTCTTGGAGACTTACATGCACAACAACATATCCAGAGCTCGGGTGAAAATATTATTTACTCTAGCTTGAGGACTCCAAGAATCACTTCGGTCACTTACAGACAGGTGGAGAAAGCTATGCACCGAAATTGGAAATGTACCAGTGGACCAGCAGATTCTGGAGTTTAAAAATACTCTAGGAAAGAAGGACCCAATCTACGTAGTTATCTACAATAAAAAACCTCAGACTCTAAAGGATATCAGAAAACTGCAGGAGCATTACATTGCTCTCGAAGAAATACAAGGAGGGGTGCAGGAAATCAAAGTTCAGGAAACCACAAAGGTGGAAGAACCATCTCGGGATAGAAATGTTATTCCCTACAGATTCTGGACGAGTTGAGAAAAGAGGAGAGCGATACGATAGGGGTGCGACCTCAAAAATGTTCGTCCCGAAAGGGAAAAGGCCTAGATGCGAAGATAAAGTGTACGTGCTATTGAATGTTCCCCTGGAAGAAATTTTAAAAGAGTTAGAGAAGCGAGGAGATATTAATTATCTCCCGAACCGAGGAGTGCGGTTTGAGAGAAGTAAAGACCACTCTGACTATTATGCTTACCATCAGTATAGAGGGCATTCCACTAACAACTGTAGAAATGTTAAGGGATTATGCAACACTTGATTCGAGATAGATTTTTACATAAATATGTGAGAACTCAACCTGCACCAGCAGAAGTTCCATTACACCAAGTAAGAATTAAAAGAGACATTAGAGTCCTCCAATGTAGCACGATTTTCCACCCAGCAACTTAAGGTTTTCAGCTAGGAAGTGGAATCATGTCTCAAATTCACAAGAGAGACCACTCGGGAAAGGAAATCTACAGTGTATCCAAGACTCTGCTGATGGAATCATGGATGATGCAGCCAATATCCTTCTCTAGAAAATATGTTCCTTTGAATGGGGAATCTCATGCAAACCCGTTGATAATTACATTGATGATTGAGGAATGGGGAGTAAAGAAGATATTGGTGAATATTGGAAGTTATGTGGAAGTCTTTTTCTATGACACAGAAGCTAGGACTTACTTTCAAACACACAAAATTTGGGACCTAACTAAATCCACCATCGAAGACAACTCTTTCATATTAGGAAAAATCTCTAAGTGGGGAGCTCAAATTAAATAATTTAATGTCTTCTATGATATGTGTAAAACAATTAAGAAGTAGAAGACATCCCTGAGATAGAGGAAGAAAATGAAGGATCAATAGGACTCCTTGATAGTTGTTACCTTCAGATATGGGAAGTATTTACAGACGGCTCCTCCAACGATGACGGATCCAGGATGGGCATAGTGTTCATAACACCTAAGGGTGTAAAGATCGTTCATTCTTTCAGACTTAAAGCCAGCAACAATGTCACCGAGTATGAAGCAGTAATCCACGCCCTGAGACTCGTCATAGATCTAGGACTAGCAGAATTAAGGATTACCAGACTCTGGATCCATGTTTGAAAAACTACCTGGAACTAGTTCGGCACTGTATGAGCCAAATACCAAGCATCAATCTACGACATGTTATAAGAGGGAACAACATGCATGCTGATGCATGATAGGTGTATAAAGCATTTTAATTAATATCAATTAGTTATGCTTTATTTGTTATTTTCTCTTGTGTTTCGCGTATATTTTTTTTTTCTTCCTATTTTATACTATTTTATAGGGATTTTGGAGTCATTTGGAGTAAAAGAAGAAGAATTGTCAAAAAAAAAAAAAATTATCATTCTACTGGCATATTTATTCGCGGTCGGCCTTACGCTAAGGATCAACCTAGCTATTCAAGTTGATTCCTTGTTTGATTCAGATGGTGTCCGATTGTGGGGTGCCTAAATCCACTCGTTGTTACTACCCTAAAACTTAGATCGGATTTTACTCTTTATTTCCAACTCTATTTGTGCCGTCCAAGGAAAAATGAAGGAGACTGTAGCTGGTGGTTGTTGGTGGAGAAGCAACAAAGAGAGAAATAAAGATTTATGTGAGAATGGATTTTAAGATTCAGCGAGGTTTGAGTTAGATGAGGTTGGTGGTCTGCTGCTCAGATTGATCAAATTGAAGAATATAGATCTTTCGACGAAAATAATTTGATTTTGAAGTTGAATCTGAATTATGGTTCGTAGTTAGGGTTTGTGGAAAGAACAGGAAATAGTAAATCAGTGAAGAACCAGAGTTGGGTTTTATGTTGAATTCGAGTTTGAATCTGGCAGAACTGATGGGTTGTATTGGTTTCAAGAATTGGAAGTAAATTTAGGGTTTCTCAACAAGAATATGGTGCTTGTGAGTTGCAATGGTTATGAAATGGTTCTGAAGATGAAATGACTTGTTTGAGTTTGTGCTATTGAATAGATGTATGTGTAGGAAACATTGTAGGGAAGGAGTGATAAAATGGCCCGAGTTGTGGCCAGAAATAACCAGAATACATGCAGAACCCTGCCTGATTTTCCTTCAGCCGAGTTGACTCAATGATTCAATGAACCACTCGAGTAAGAACCAATCAGCCGAGTCAAACCAACTGACTTGGTAGCTGACTCTCTCCCATGACTCGTTTGACCGTTAGTTGACTTCTATATATAACTGTGGCCGTTAGTTTGACTTCAATGGTCGGTGACAGTTTTCCAGTCACCTGAGATGTTTTCTGATAAATTTTCTGGTTGATTTTCGCCAAATTTTCTGGATTCCAGCGACCAATTTCGGACATAAACTTTAGTGGGTTATTTCTTACACATGGATTTGGTGGACTACTTAGATTTGGACTTTTAAAGTCTTGACCTATTTTTGGAAACAAGGGGAGTTATAAAAGAGAAAGTCTTCTACACATAGAGGATCCTCTACACACTTTACAAATGATTTTTGGGGATCAAGGAGCAAAGGCCATTATTCTATTTCACGCATCTAGGGTTTGCCTTGTTTTTCATCATTTTTAATTCAATTTTATTTTGTGAACTCCATAGCTATGAGTAGCTAAATACATATTATTGGTTAAGGGTTTTAAGTTGATTTCTCAAACATGATATTTATTCAATGAATTAGTTTCGTCTCCACGTTGTCGCTTATGATTCATCATAATATTTTCTTTTAATGCTTGTTTAGTTGAGTACGGAATCAATTGATTGCACCCAAGAGAAGCGCACTCAAGGTTCTTGCGAGTGGTTTCTATTGGCCTCCTTTGTTCAAAGATGCGTATAAGTTTTGTACTACTTGTGATAGGTGCCAAAGAACATGCAATCTAGGTGCTCGAAATCAAATGCCACAAACTTTTATTCAATTTGTAAAAAAATTTGATGTGTGGGGCATTGATTTTATGGGTCATTTTGTTAAATTTTTTGGTAATTTTTATATTCTCTTTGTTGTTGATTATGTTTCTAAATAGGTGGAGGCAATAGACACCCATGCTTATGGTTCTAAGGTGGTTACATATTTTGTTAAAGATTACATTTTTGCAAGGTTTGGGACTCCGAGAGCCATAATTAGCGATGGAGAGTCACACTTTCGAAACAAGTTCTTTCGAGACTTGTTGAAGAAGTACAATGTTTCGCATAGGATTGCAACACCTTACCATCCTCAAACCAATGGACAAGCTGAATTTTTCAACCGAGAAATAAAATTTATTCTAGAGAAGACGGTGAACCCTACAAAAAAGGATTGGATTTTACGTCTCAATGATGCCTTGTGGGCATATAGAATTGCATGCAAGACTCCTATCGGGATGTCTCCCTTTGGACTTGTGTATGGTAAATCTTGTCATCTTCCCGTTAAACTTGAACATAAAGCTTTTTGGGCTATTAAAAAATACAATATGGAGAAGGATGGTGCGGGAAAGCAAAGAAAGTTACAACTATATGAGCTAGAAGAGATTCGTAATGATGCATTTTAAAGCTCGCGTATTTACAAGGAAAAAATGAAGGCATTTTATGATAATAAGATTTCTAGAAAACAGTTTTGTGTTGGACAAAAAGTGCTCTTGTTTAATTCCCATTTGCAATTATTTCTCAATAAATTACGTTCTCGTTGGATTGGTCTTTTTATTGTGCTTAATATTTTATCCCATGGTGCAGTGGAAATCCGTAGTTTGGCTACATGCAAGGAACTTAAAGTGAATGACACCGGTTAAAACCATATTATGAGAATTTCACTTCGGAAGTTATGGAAGGCTGCAATTTTATAGAAATACTCCCTCTGGAGGAGTAGAGGCGAGCAAGTAGAGATTCGGGCTGACTACTTTAAACCAAGCGATGCATGGGAGGCAACCTATTGGTTTTGTATTTCTTATACTTTTTCTTGTTATTTTTATGAATTTCATATCATTATAGGATTCCACCTTGATTTTACATTGGATGAGTCAATTTACATTGAGGACAATGTAAAATTTAAGTGTGGGGGAGTGTTAAGCATATATAATTAAAAATTCACTTTTAGGTAGAAAATTTTAAACTTTTTTATAACTATTTGCATGAAACCTCCAACTTTTATATATTTTCGAATCACTTAGTATACTTCTAGCTACGTTTACATGTGGAGTTCTTACAGTAATAACTGAACTTAGAAGTATTAGAGAACTATGTTCGGAGTTCTTAGTTGTTGAGAGGCTAAAGATGACAAAAATGGACTTAAACCACCGGTGACGAGTACAATATTAGAGAAGCTTGTCATTCAATACCCATGAGTGAGGCACCAACCCTTCAATTCTTTGTACCTGTCTAAATTATCCGTTTAGAGTGTTTCATCTTCTCAAATTCCTGGTAGAATGATGAGCTATCCAACCCTGTAACAATTTCAGTACTATTTTTTCATCTTTTGAGTGCTAATTTTGTCAATCATGAGGGTGACATTACAATTACGAAAAAATCTTACCTTGTAGTTTGATTTACAGTTGGCACCATTCTCTCTCTCGACAACAACAGGTCTATAGAAACACCATCATCATCAACAAGCGGAACATTACAAATTTGAAGAAAGCTGAAGACGTTCAAGGTTTACAAGCAACACTAAAAGAAAAGGCAAAATTCATATTCAAAGTGAAGTGACAATACAAGGAGCATAATTTTATGTCTTATTTGAAGACTAAAGTAAAAAAGCAAAGAAATCAAAAGAAGTGAATTTTTGTCGATTCTTCCTTCAACTTGGAATAGATTCACAAAAATTATTCCTTTTTTTTATGTAATTTTTTTTAGGGAGGCATTAATAGAATCTTTGATATTTCAGTGAAGTTTATGATACCTAGACAATATAAATTTTGAAGACTCAATTGGTAAAGTCCTTTCCCCACGACCATATTAGTTCATCATTTTTTTTCCAGTTTATATTTCTTATTTTATTGTCTCAAAAATAAAAAATCAAAAAATAATAATATAAAAATCAAAAAATCAAAATTGTTTTTATTGTTTTAGTATATATATATTTGTATTTATTCATTAAGTCTGCGGGAAAGAAGAAATCTATAAAGAAGTTTCAAGCAACAAGAGTTTGAGAAGAAAAAAAAGTTAGAAATTGTCGAAGTTCTATGAAGTTCAAGAGTTCACCATCTATAGTTGAAGCCGAAGACGAAGACGTTTCTATGTGACGCTGTGAGAGTGGTGCTGATTGTAGATTGAATGAGAAGGCGAGTGAGCATTCCCATTCTCGCGTAGTGGTTGATTTCCTTTCGTAGAAATCATCAGGAAACATGTATTTTTATTCCCACATTTTTATGGGATATTCAGATATAATTCAGAAGGTTTTTCCTTTCTACCATTCAACGTGTGCAGGGTTTCTATCTTCATTCCTACCTGCATACATGAGAACCATAAAGTGCGTCTTTTGATTGCAAATTCACAAAATGTTATTGGTGATGCAGAAACATTCGATCGCTCTCGAACCTGATTTCTTTTCATATGGTGGTTTTCTCCTAACTCAAGAGTTAAGCTTGAGAATAATATTCTTTGATATATCTAACTTCTGAGTACTAGTGTGTAAAAACTTTATGCCCTCTTAGCTATTTGGATGCATGTGCTTTGGAGTATTTGAAAGTTGGAGTAGGTTTTGTGGGTAAATCTCTTGTAAACCCTCACGAGACTATAACTCGTCCACTAGGTACACCTAGGGGTTTAAAGTCTTGTTACACATGCTAAGTGTAACCGCATCCTTAACGAAATGAATTTTTTGTATTTTAGTTTAGTTTAGTTTGTTCGAGGACTAGCAAAGTCTAAGTGTGGGGGAATTTGATAGGTGTATAAAACACCTTAATTACTGTCAATTGATTATGCTTTTTTTGCTAGTTTCTCTTATCTTTCGCGTATATTATGCTTGTTTTTTATTTTATAGGGATTTGGAAGTCATTTGGATTAAAAGAAGAAGAATTGTTCAAAAAGGAAAAATTATCATTCCACTGTCAGATTTATTCGCGGTCAGCTTTATGCTAAGGGTCAACCAAGCCATTCAAGTTGATTCCTAGTTTGATCCAGGGGGTGTCCAATTGTGGGGTGGCTAAATCCACTCGTTGTTATTACCCTAAAACCTAGATCGGATTTTACTCGTCATTTCCATCTCTGTCTGTACCGTCAAAGAAGAAATAGAGGAGACTGTAGCTGGTGGTTGTTGGTGGAGAAGCAACAAAGATAGAAATGGAGCTTGAGAGTCAACGAGGTTTGAGTTGGATAAGGTTGGTGATCTGCTTCTCAGATATAACAAATTAAAGAATATAGATCAGTTCGAGTGGAAAAATTTGATTTTGAAATTGAATCGGAACTAGGGTTGTTAAGGTTTGTGGCAAGAACAAGATATAGTAAGTCTTTGAAGAATCAGAGTTGGGTTTTATGTTGAATCCGAGTTTGAATTTGGGAGAACTAATGGGTTGTATTGGTTTCAAGAATTGGAAGTAAATTTAGGGTTTTTGAGCCTGTTCTTGATTCTGCTTCTGCGAATTAAAGAATTGATAAATAGGGTCTGATGGTTTATGGTTGAAGTAATGAACTGGTGCTAGAGAAATTACAGGTGCAGTGAAGCCATGGTTGATTAGAATATTGCAGTTGGAATGTTGTTGGAGCTGTTGGTGTTGTCTTGCTGGTGTTTGTAATGAATTAAGAATGGAATGGTTAAGTAGTAAGATGTCGTTGGATTTGAGATACATAAAAAGCATGAAAGAGCTGGTGCAATGACTAAGTTAGAAGTGATGTTCTTGAAATGCAGGTGATGGTAGTGACTGAAGGTGGATTGTGCTGAATTGATCTTGTGTTTCTCAACAAGAAGATGGTGCCTGTGAGTTGCAATGGTTATGGAATGGTTCTGAAGCTGAAATGACTTGTTAGAGTTTGTGCTATTGAATAGATGTATGTGTAGGAAACATAACAGGGAAGGAGTGATAAAATGGCCCGAGTTGTGGCCAGAAATAACCAGAATACATGCAGAACCCTGCCTGATTTTCCTTCAGCCGTGTTGACTCAATGATTCAATGAACCAGTGGAGTAAGACCCAATCAGCCGATTCATACCAGCTGACTAGGTAGCTGACTCTCTCCCATGACCCCTTTGACCATTAGTTGACTGTTATATATAACTGTAGCCGTTAGTTTGACTCCGATGGCAGGTGACAGTTTTCCAATCACCCGAGATGTTTTCCGACAACATAGATTTTGACTTGGTAGGTTATTTCTCATACATGGGTTTGGCGGACTACATAGATTTTGACTTTTAAAGACTTGACCTAATTTTGGAAACAAGGGGATTTATGAAATGGAAAGTCTTCTACACATTGGGGATCCTCTACACATTTTACAACTGATTTTTGGGGAGCAAGGAGCCAAGGCCATTATTCTCTTTCACGTATTTAGGGGTTGCCTTGTTTTTTAACTTCTTTAATTCAAGTTTGTGAACTCCATAGCTATGAGTAGCTAAATACATATTATTGGTTAAAGGTTTTAAGTTGATTTCTCAAACATGATATTTATTCAATGAATTAGTTTTGTCTCCACTTTGTCGTTTGTGATTAATCGTCAATATTTTCATATGATTTGAATGCTTGTTTAGTTGAGTCCGGAATCAATTGAGTTTGCCTTCGTATATAAAGCTAAATTAAGGTTTTTAATACGTAAAAGTTGATGGATTCTGATTTCAAGTAGTATAAGTATGGTAGTTGCTTGTAGTGATACATTCTAGCAATCATATATGAATCATAACCTTTGTTAAATTGAATTAGTATGTTCCCACGTTCAATTACATTGATTAACCTTATTTCACAAATTGTAATGCTCATGGGGAATGAAACTTGATTAGTGCTTTTACACGTTAGGTTGTTCTCTAGGTAGAATTCATTTTTGCATCTTTTAATGTATGTGTGATGACCTTGGAAATTAGCGAGATATTTTTGCAATCAAGATATTTAGGGCTTTTGATAAAACAGAGATTAAATTACCAATTATAGTTATGGATATAAATACAAGTTTGTGAATGATACAATCCCTTAACCAATATCTTCATCATATTGATTACTTTTAAAATACTTGTTATGCTTTTTTTATACTTAGCTTTATTTACTTTGAACAAAACCAAAACCCCCATTGTTACTTGAGAAATTGAAAGACCGAGATAATAACAATAGTTTCTCGTTGAACGAATACTTACTTACTCTAGCTTCATAATAAATCTGATTGCGAGAAAGTAAAATATTTTTGACGCGCTATGATACACAACAACGCATTGGCTTACAATGCATTAATGTTAAAAAATCCAACGGTGGAAGCAATTCTAATCGGGAGAGTCCTCGCTCCATCAATAGTCGAGGCGGAAGGTGACAAAGAGACGATAGCCATAATCGGTTTTGGACTTTACGAATCGGGTGACTGGAGAGACTCTATCCACCGATACCTCAAATCTGGAAAGCTACCCGTGAGCAATATTCAAGCAAACAAAATCAAAAGCAGGGCAGCTAATTATTAGCTTCGGGATAAGATCTTATATAGGCAGTCCTATTTGGGACTATTGCTCAGATACCTAGGAAAATAACAGGGGTACCAGATCCTGGTAGAATTATACTACGAAGATGCTGGCAATCATAGTTCGGGGAGAAACCTACCTCAGAGAGCAAAAACCATGGGTTACTTTTGGCCCTACATGCATGAAGATGCAAAGTATATGGCGAAAATCTGCAAGGAGTGTCAAAGATTTAGACAGAAGATTCATGCACCATCCACATCCTTAAACTCGGTGTTAAGCCCATGGCCATTTGCAAAATGGGGAGTATACATTATGGGACCACCTTACAAAGGGATAATCTAAAGAAAATATCTTATCGTGGCTAGTGACTGTTTTACCAAATGGGTAGAGGCAGCTGCCTTAAAGCATATTCGGGACAATGATGTCTTTATGATCATGTTCGAGAACATCGTTTCTCGATCGGGATACCCACCGTAATAGTGTCAGATAATGGGAAGAAGCTGCATGGAACAAACATAGACTTGCTGTTCAACACTTACCAAATCAGGAAGAGCAAATCTACACCCATATACCCACAAAGCAATGGCCAGGCAGAAATCACTAACAAAACCATAACTGATAACTTGAAGAAGAAGTTGGATGGTCACATGGGGATTGATGTGAGCAGTTGCATAATGTTCTATGGGCGTATCGAACCAAAAAAAGAGAAGCTACAGGGTTATCACCCTTCATGCTCACATATGGAACTGAAGCAATTCTTCCCACTGAGATAATGATCCCCACCACTAAATCAGAAACATGGATAAAGAACCTCACGTCAGATTTGATACTCGCCAAACTCGCCAATCTGGATGAGGCCCGAGAAATTGCACTCCAGAAGATAGAGAATTACCAGAGAAGGCTGCAAAGAGAATATAACAAGAAGGTTCATCCCAGAGAATTCCATTCATGACAGCTAGTACTTAGAGATATCCCCGAGTATGAGAGAGAGAAAGAAAGAGGGAAGCTAGTACCCAAGTGGGAAGGTCCATACACAAAATTATCTAAGTTAGGAGAAGGAGCTTACAAGCTACTCAAGCCCGATGGAAAGGAGATGGAGCATCCATGGACATAAAGCATCTAAAGCAATACTATCTTTAAGAGGTTAAATATGACACATAATGGATCATTCGTACTCGGGGCAAGACACGATTCTCTCCTGAGGTGATCTGAGGAGTCTAGTAGGTCCAGAGTCGAAGGGGTTACCCAGAGACTAATTATGGTAACCTCATGATACTAAATGGGTCATTTGCACTCGGGGCAAGATACGATTCTCCCCTGAGGGTTCTGGACTACGGGTCCAGAATCAAATGGGCCACCCAGAGAATAACACAGCTGGTCCCATAATATTGTCCTAGGTGGTCAATCGAAGGATAGAGGGATACCTCCAAATAACAGCAGATTATTTGAATTGGGCAGTTGGTAAGTCCTTATGTAATCTGCACCCTAGGCTAAGATAATTAGTGGACTTAATGATGCGTGTCGTAAGTACAACAAATTACTTTAAATATTTCTCGCTAATACTAACAAGTAATATAACGGTAGTAAGGATCGTTCCCACGAGGAGCTGTGAACTGTTATTTGTCTGTGAATTCTTATGTAACCAAAAAAGAGGGTTATAGAGTTATTAAACTAAAGTAAACTAACGAAAGAAAATAAATAAATAAATAAAGGTTGAAATCAAGGTGAGATAATACTGGTTAGAGGTTTTATCTTCTATCACTGAATAAGCTTTTCAATCGATTATAGATAACATTCAATCGTTCTCATACCAATAACACTAAAGCATCCTATCGCAGGCTTACTCCGGCAAAACTCCTTATATCATCAAAGACGCAAGAGCCACTCTTTGAATGCTTCTCAATAATAACTTGGCGCAAGAGCCACTCAAGTTTAACCCAACGAAAGCAATGGTATTTGTCAGTTGAGGTTATTCTAAGCAATCCGACGCAAGATCCACACGGATTTAACCTAGGTTAAGCTTCTACACATAATTGCAATGCAACATCTCGTTGTTAATAACTATGTTGTACTACTTGTGATTGGGGTTCTCTAACAATTCCGGATCTCAAACCCTAGTCTAGCTTTAGATATGAGCACATGATCATTCAATTTGCAACTTAAACGAGAAAGTTTTCAATCATACATGGCGATATAAACAGTATAACATAAACGACAAAAGAAATAGTTAATATTAAAAACTAACCAGACAGATTGATTCGTTTGGAACTTCCGATTACATCTCAAACCAATAGAAGAATCAGCAACTCATGGGTTTACTAAAATTCATGAAAAATATATAAGAAAAGAATAAAGGATAAGAAGAAGAGAAAATATCTTAGTTTCCCCCTTTAAAGGGGTAAACTAAAATTTGCTCTCTAATCTGTGAAGAAGTTGTGTAGAAAATTTTATCTAGGCTCCCCTTATATAGGCTTTGGTAACCTCCTCTTGATGTCTATCCAACTAGGAAACCTAATCTCATTAAACTCTTCCACCTAACTTTGATCCTTATCCAACTAGAAGACTTCTTCAAAAACCGATAAAAACCCTAATTTTCACGTTAAAGGCAGGCCCAAAACGGTTCCCTTATTTCTCTTCCCGCGTAGGCCTAATAAGGCCCAACAGATACCAAATCCAAGTTGGTTTCCCGGTTTTGCTCATAACTTCTTCATACGAACTCGGAATGACCTCATTCTTTTTGCGTTGGCTTCTCCTTTAAATTTTTAACTTGTAGCTTTTCACTTCCTTAGTACTTTTAAAGCCGTTTCCACTTTTTTTTGGTTGAATCGTCTTAACATGAGAAACAAAATAGAAAACAAGAGTAATATAATGTATAATTAAAGAAATATAACTAAAAAAGTATGGAATTAGCACTAAAACCATGTAGATTATGCACCTATCACTTAACATATCCCGTCACTAGGGATTAGTGATGATGATATATTTGAATCGGGACACGGCATTGGGCCCGATGATCTTCCATGTTATGGATATCGAATATTTAGAGTAACTAGGTGATTATGTAAATTTGACAGAATCATGATGGACATGGGGAACACATAAAAAAGGAGTAACAACTAAGTCAATATGAAATTAAACAATCAGAGAAAAAAATGAAAGCGTAGCAAGGAAACCTCACCAGCGAGGTTATCATGGTGATGCAACACCCAGAAATATTGTTCCAAAAAAGAATAAAAAAACCAAAAGAAAGAACCAGCAACAACAAAACAACATCAAGAGGTAGGAGGCTTGGGGGAAGAAGCGGCATGCTTGGCTTGGGCCTTATTTCTCAGGTTATCTAAGGTGGGTTGCACCTTCTTCTGTGCTAGATCAGCAACTTGCGCCTTAAAGGCTTTCTTGGCATCAGCCTAAGGCTGCTCCATATCCAACCCAACTCGTGAAAGCAGCTCCCTCAGATTTGTCAAGTCAGTATCCAAAGATGCCTTGGAGCGCTTCAGACACGTCTCAGACTACCTCAAAGACTCCACCTCCTTTTCAAGAACCTTCACTCTCCTTTGAAAAACTGAAATTGACAAAGGAAGAGTTAGCATAAAATTGAAAGCGCTAGAAGGAGATAAGATCATGAACATAAGAATCAAGAACACTTTCTAAGGTATGAATTTTAAGCTTAAGATTTTCTCCGATTCAATAACAGTTGTTTCAAGCTCGCTATATTTTGAGACCAAATCATCCTTTTTGGAAGCTTGATACAACTTCATATGATTCTCAAAGTCACCATTTTGGCTATCATAAGCAACCTGAAAACTATCACCTTCGGCCAGTTTTGGCGTTCTCCTTTCATCGAATAATAGTCTCTCGTTCAGTATAAAGGTCATGATTCAAAACCTCAAGAGTAGTACATCTGCTCTCAAGTTTATTAATCATCAATAGACGATTATCGGAGAGCTCACGAATCTGATCAAGTTCAGACTCTTGATGATATATTTTCCCATCCTTGTTACTCAACCATTTCCTTAAATTGAGAACATTGATTTTGAAAACTTTAATTTCCCCATAAGTCTGCAGTATTCATCCTGTGCATCCAATTGAAGTTGTCCAATGGTGGCTACCAGTAACAACCACTACTCAGGATCCTAAAAGCTACAATATTATAGGGGAAACAAGTAGAAGGTATGAAGGAGAAATTACCTTGATACTCAGAGATCCTCCTCTGCAAGCTCTGAACCTCAACCTCCAGTAGCCGATTCTTGTTGCACACGCTCTCATAAGAGTCAAGACTCCTGAGTTGAACATTTTTGCTCTACAACAACAAACAAAGTCAATAAAGAGGGAGACTACATAACAATTGTCAAATCGATAAAAGGAAAGGAAATTCATAACTCACCAGAGTTAGTAGTGCAGAAAAGACATCAGAAGGCAGAGGAGGGACAACAGACAACATCTCGCTTCGAGAGAGAGATCTGAAGGTGGAAGAAGTGAGAGACCCGATAGAGTTGTAAGCACCCCTAAAAAGGATACGGTGGATGTACCAGGAGGCCCAAGGGACAAAGTACTCACCACCGACTCCTCCAAGCCAGTGCCTGCATTTTCACCTTCTCGGGTAGGAAGGTTCCCAGTAATAGCAGGGGCAACATTATCAACTTCCATCTTCTTCTCCTTCTCCGTAAGCATCATCTACCAAGACTCATCTAGCTTCGGCTGGGTCTCAGAAGGTTCGGGGATGCCGCTTATTAGCTGCGAATTTGGGGGCATCATAGCAGGTTGAAAAACAATCGTTTTCACGAAGTGGGCGCCAGAACTAGCACCCTCCATATTCTCTTTCTTTTCACCAATATCTCCACCACCCACAAAAACAGAATCAACACCACTACTCTTTTTACAACCAGTACCACCAACATCCTTACCAACATCAGGCATAACAACACCTTTCCCTTTATCAACAACAATTTTTTCACCAACATAATCACCACCATCAGAACTTTTACCAACAACTTTAGCATCAACATCTTTAACAACAACACCAGCACTAGAACCAGAAACAACAACACCTTTCCTTTCTCTAACATCCTTAACACCTTCACCACTACTAGCACTACCAACACCTCTATCACCACTCATAACTTGATCCTTACCACTACCACCAACGCCTCTTAAACTTCTTGGAATAAGACCACCTTCAAGGTCATCATCATCATCATCATCCTCAACCACAATAGACCTTGCCCTCTATAAAGTAAAAAAAAACATTACAGGTCAGACTATGTTAAGGGACCAAATAGGGGAAAGTATATGTACTAAAGAGATTAAAGAGTGGTATTTGCTATCTTAACAACTTCCTCCCTTTCACGAGCAGCTCCACTCCTTTTCTGACTCGAATTGGAAGACTACAAAATAATCATGAAAAATTAACAAACGGAAACCAGATAACATGAAGAAAGAATAAATAAAAAAGGAATACCTTCTTTGTGTTCACCACCCAAGGTTTATAGGATACGTGACCATCAAAGCTCTCAGAAGGAGGACGGTTCCCAAAAAGAAAATTCCCACGGATAACCAGCGGGGTCCTGTCCTATACATGATCATTGGTGCGCCTCAAATGCTTGTTGGTTGTATGACCCATCTCGGGATCCTCATCGAGTAGCAATTTTTCAGCCTTGTTTAAAGGAGGGATATAGCAAGCCGTCCCGAAAGACAAACCAGATAAAGCACCCGAGGAAGGAGTGCAGTCTTTGTAATTATCCAGGAAGCTCTGCACCGTGTACTTAATGGTATCATCAGGATCATATGTAGAATGAGGAGAGTCGGTATATTTACCCTTGCTTCGCCTCTCCCACTCAGCCATGAATCGATACCAATTACCATTGTATTTTCCTAGATCTCGAGCCGTCTCGACTCAAAAAAGCACGTCATACACAAATGGCCTGGAAGAGCTATAGACAAGAAGCCTAAGTCCCCCGTCGAGCTGTCCCAAGGTAATGATGGTAGCATGGTCAGAATGGGTAAACTCAAGATACTTTACGTGATCCAAATTACCATGATGGCCCGCCAACAGAGATACACCATAGGCTTGAAGAAAAATCTGCTCTTAAAAAAAAATACAAAACTGCTCATCGGTCATCTTATTCTAGGGGTAGATTTCTTTTCAGGGTTTCTAAAATCAGAAAAGAGAACTTCACAACCAGAAAAATCATGATCATCAAAACACAACTGATGATCATGGAAAGCATCGCAGAGTTTATCACGAGCCTTATGAGAAAGATCAACGAATGTAAATAAAGAATCAAAAACATGAAAACTTGCATCAGAAAAGGATACACACTTTCTACCTGAGGATGAGCGAGGAGGACTAGAGGATGATTTACCTGCCATTTGGTTCTGTTGGTAACTGATGATCTTGATCTTAATCTTGGATATGATTCCTGATGATGAGCACAAATGTTATAACGAACAAAGGGTTCGCTTCAACAATAACATCGGTGATCTAGCAAATATTGAAGGGAGTAAGTCAGAAAGGAATGTCGGGAGAGCTTTAATGGTGGAGAAGAGAATAAGTTAAGGCTGCAGAGATTGTTGAAGGAGAAATAAATGAGGGAATTTAGTTTATTCTCTTATTTAAAGGAAAGTGGTAAATAGAAAAGTGAACCGGCGATTGAAGGTCAAAGGTAAAAATAGGAGAGAAGGTGGAGTACGTGGCGGTTACCAAGGGACGTGAAGGCGATTAGAGGAAAGATGAAACGTTTCTTCTCATCGTACCCTTGGTCCAGATGGGAATAAAGGGAAAAATATAATGGATAAGTATCTAAGGACACATGTAGATATCCTAAATAAGGGGATTATGATACTAAGATGAGAGCAAAGCACTGGAAAAGTCTTCTTGGTCTTACACGGTAAAAAAGGTATCTACCACATCAATTTGCAGTTAGGAAGCGTGGAAAATACAAGAAGAAATCAATGGCTAAGTTTGAAAGGGGAGACAGAGCATTAAATGATCTTATAAAACACGCGTTATTTTATCAGAAGTATTTAATGCACCTGAAAAGATTCTACATACGCTCTTCGGGTCGTAACAAAAGAAAGAACAAGAAGCCACTGTCACCTTGAGTCGTGTCCAGAGCAAGTTTAAGATGAAGACCAACATATGAGAGAACCAGGGAGGATTCGGGGCATGGCATCAAGAGATTCGGGATATACTCCCGAATAAACTATAGTAACTCAGATACAAGCGTCCAACACTGAAACTTGGTTGTATGATACCTTTTTCCTATAAATACTAAGCTCTAACGAAAGAGAAAGGGGGTGATATTTTTTTGGAGAAAAGACTGTGACAAGTTTGAGAGAGTAATTTTGAGTGTTCTTGGTGATATTGAGTTTATTCCTTTGTAAGTTCAACCTCTTTCAAATAATATCAATCACTTACCCCGTGGACGTAGGTAATCATACCGAACCACGTGTATCTTTTGTGTGATTACTGTTATTATGTTCTTAGTCGTACTTTTTTATCTTCTCACTAGAGAATGAATGGTTATATATGGGTAGTTAGATTTTACACAACTACATTTTGGCGCTAGAAACAAGGATGTTTAACATCTTGTTGAGTACCTTTGTGGCGAAATACTTCATAAAACGGTAAGGTCTATATGCTCTGAAGTGTCACTGACCTTTGCAGAATCAAAAGGTCTCTCTTTGATGATTGGTCAAGTTATTTTTTGCTTTAACAATATTTAACCTTAGAGAAGTTTTAAGCTCAAAAGTGTCACTGACCTTTGTATAAGCTAAAATATTCTCACAAGAGTTACTCATGTTTTAAAAACAACGAAAGTTATAGATGTACAAGCTTCGAGGTGTCTAGGACACTTTGTTAGAAGCTAAAGTAGATTTTTGTTCAGTAGCGCTGCGGATTTGAAAAGTATTTAGGTTTCTCTCTTTTTTGCAGTTGTAAATTAGTTTCCCACTTTCCAAGCCATTAGTTTGTCTCTTATCCTTTTCTGTGAATAACCCTAAAAGGATTTCACTACTTTGTTTAACGAGTAATGGTGGAAACCTTTTTGACCTGAGGTTTAGGAAACCAAATATAAAAGTAAGGGTTCAGTTCATTTGGAGACACAAGTCATTCAAGTGATCTAAGCCTGACTAATGGAGGTTGTAACCTAAACTTCACAAATCTTGTCGGAAATTCTATTGACGAAAAAAAAAAGTTGAGATCAAAGAAGAACAAGATCTTAGAAAATATGGTTTCTCTGTATCTAGTTCAAAGTATCGACCAAAGAAATTTTTCAGTCACCGGAGCCGACAAGTTGGTCAGAATCTACAAACCCAGTAACAGAAAAGGCAGACTTGCACTAAAAGTTAACTGAGAAAAACATAGCATTTTGGGCTATGGCGCTCTTTTCCAAAAAACAACCTAGACCACAACAAATCTTTTTTAGAAGGGCGAAATTCTGAAACATAACTACCTCTGAACACTGACATCGTCAAAAATATGTTTTATTTCCCTTAATAGGTTATAGTGAGTCTGTATTTTTCTCTTCTGGATGTAGTCAACATCAACAAGTGAGATTCGATGGCCAGTACGTCAACACTGATACGACATCTACCTAGTCAAACGACAGCAGGAGCGAGTCTGCAGGAGAGATTCACGACTTCTGGAGAGGAAAACAACCTCAATCAAAGGAAGATCCTAGTTTGAGGAGCCCGACCCGAGATTCCTCATGTTGAAGAGGAGATCCACACGGTCCAACCAACCAATGTGCAGACTCGCGGAGCAACAAGAGAAGGAGAATATCCCGCTGATGGATTATCCACTTCTGATAGTGAGGAAGATAAAGCGCGAAGAAGGTCCCATGAAGAAGAACATAGGATAATGGCTGAGGCATCACGAAGAGAAGCGGCTGAGACAGAAGCAGAAAGGAAACGTCAGATTATATTAGGGAAAAAATATCTGGTTGAGGGAGGCAGTGTTCCAAGGAGGGACAACCCATATAGACATGAAAGCAAAGATGCAACTCTAGCAAGGATCTTAGAAAACCAGCAAAAGCAAGAAGAAGTGGTCAGAGCACTGGAACGAAGGAATCTACTGCTAGAACAAGAGAATAACCTAATTCGAGAAAGAGGAATAAGACGTGGAAGCTTGCTAAGGGAGACTCAAGAGAGGGATATAGTGATAATACACACTCGGCCACATGAATGACAAATCGGGAAACACCAAGCATGGACAGAATGCCAGAACTTGTTTCCTCTAGACACCCAAGTCCAGAACCGGAGCTACAACCACGAAGATACTATAGGGACCGAGAAGACTCTACCTCTTAGGAAGAGCCCAGGAAGGAGAATCGGAGGCGCCCTCAAAGAATGTCAGAGAAGTTCAAGAATATGGAGGCAATGATCAAGAAGATGGTGGGTAAAGGAGATGATGACAAGTTGGCAGAAGTAATGACATAAGCTGAAAAGACCCCGTTTACCAGGGGATTGGTGAGCGCTGAGTTTCCTCTAAAGTGCACTCTTCCAACTTTTGTGACAAGATTGGATGGAACATGCGATGTGGTGGATCATATCAAGATGTACGACATGTCACTTCTACAATGGATGCATAATAACACAGTGATATGCAAGTTTTTCCCAACGAGCTTAGATCACATGATGAGCTAACTGAAATCTTCATGGAGACTTACATGAACAACAACATAGCTAGAGCTCGGGTGAAAAATTGTTTACTCTAGCCAGAGGAATCCAGGAATCACTTCGGTCACTTACAGACAAGTGGAGAAAGATATGCATCGAAATTGGAAATGTACTAGTGGACCAACATATTCTGGAGTTTGAAAATGCTTTAGGAAAGACGGACCCAATCTATGTAGCTATCTACAATGAAAAACCTCAGACTCTAAAGGATATCAGGAAGCTGTAGGAGGATTACATTTATCTCGAAGAAATACAAGGAGGGGTGCAGGAAATCAAAGTTCAGGAAACCACAAAGGTGGAAGAACCATCTTTGGCTACAAATGTTATTCCCCATAAAGAGTCTGGACGGAGAAAAGAGGAGAGCGATACGATAGGGGTGCGACCTCGAAAATGTGCGTCCCGAAAGGGAAAATGATTATATTCGAAGATAAAGTGTATGTGTTATTGAATGCTCCCCTGGAAGAAATTTTAAAAGAGTTATAGAAGCGAGGAGATATTAATTATCTCCCGAACCGAGGAGTGCGGTTTGAGAGAAGTAAAACCACCCTGACTACTGTGCTTACCACCAGTATAAAGGGCATTCCACTAACAACTGTAGAGATGTGAAGGGATTGTGCAACACTTGATTCGAGATAGATTTTTACATAAATATGTGAGAACTCAACCTGCACCAAATCCAGTACACCAAGTACGAATTAAAAGAGACACTAGAGTCCTCCAATACAGCACGATTTCCCACTCAGCAACTCAAGGTTTTCAGCTAGGAAGTGGAATCATGTCTCGAATTCACAAGAGAGACCACTCGAGAAAGGAAATCTATAGTGTAGCCAAGACTCTGCTGATGGAATCATGGATGATGCATCCAATATCCTTCTCTGGAAAACATGTTCCTTTGAATGGGGAAGCTCATGAAGAACCATTGATAATTACATTGATGATTAAGGAATGGGGAGTAAAAAAGATATTGGTGAATAATGGAAGTTTTGTGGAAGTCTTGTTCTAGGACACTTTAAAAAAAAATGGGCCTATCAAATGACATCCTCATCCCTTCCACTTATAGCATCCATATATTTAACCAGTCGGTTACCAAACCCAAAAGCGAGGTCACTTTAAGAGTATTAGGAGGAGAATATCTGGACACAATTACTAATTTCTGTGTAGTAGATGTTGTTTCACCATACGAAGTCATAATCAGGAGACCATGGATTACATGAATTAAAGGGTAGCATCACCATATCACAAGCGGCTAAAGTTCCCGACCCCGATGGGAGTAGCATAAGTGGTGGGAGATCCACAAGTTGAGAAGTTCTTTATCCAGGAAGGCATCATGCAAAACAAGGACAAGCGAACCAGGAACATAAGAGAAAAGAACCACATCCAAGGAGAAAATCACTTGCAAGATCTAGAGGAGATGTTGGCATTAGCCCAGGAGATTAGAAAAGAAATCAATAATCATGACGAATAACAATTATAGTCCGCGACCCCTATCGAGGAACCCAAACAACATTTCACGACTCTGGAACCAACCCAGGATCTTAACATCGGGCGGAGAAAGAGCCGAAAATAGTAAAGATAGGATCATTGCTAGATTCAGAGTAGATTACCAATCTGAAAGCTTTATTGAAGGAATACATTGATGTTTTCGCATGGAGCATGGAGGAAATGAAGGGAATTGATCCAGAAGTTTGTCTTTATCACTTGAGAATAGATCCGAATTTCAAACCCATTCGGCAAAAGATACGAAGAATCACGCCAGAGCTACAGGCCTTAGTAGAGGAAGATTTGAAGAAGATGCAATCATCTATAGTCGTCTGAAATGCGCAGTATCCAATATGGATCTCAAATATGGTAATTGTACCAAAGAAGAACGGTGGGGTCCGAATCTGCATAGATTTCAGTGATCTTAACAAAGCATGCCCGAATGATAGCTTCCCTCTCCCGAGTATAGATCAGCTGGTCGATGCGATTAATGGTCACGAGGCGTTGACCTTCATGGACGGTTACTCTGGATACAACCAAATTCTATTGGTACAAGAAGATCAGGAGCACATAACATTCTTCACACCTAGAGGGGATCTGCAATTACACAAAGATGTCGTTTGGGTTGAAAAACGCGGGCGCAATGTACTAGAGGCTGGTGGAAGATATGTTTGAGAGTTGGATTTACAATACCATTGAGGTATATGTAGATGACATGCTAGTCAAGAGCAAAGTAGCTGTAAATCATGTGTCAGACCTAAAGAGAATCTTTTATCAGATGAGAAAGTAGAAAATGAAAGTTAATCCTACAAAGTGTACGTTCTGGGTAACGTCTTGGAAGTTCCTAGGCTACATAATCATTAAGAATAACATTGAAGCAGATCCCGACAAGGTTTGTGCCATTCGAGATATGACATCACCCACTACAGTAAAAGATGTTCAGAGGATAAATGGACGCCTGGATGCCTTGATTCGATTTATCTCGATATCATCCGACAAATGCAAACCTTTCTTTAGTCCCTTAAGAAAGGGGGATAAATTCAAGTGGACATATGAATTTGAGGAGGCATTCCAGAAGATCAAAGAGCATCTCGCGAAGTTGCTGGTATTTCAAAGGCCAGATCCTGAGAAATTTCTCACCATATACATTGGGGCTACTTCTCACGCTATCAGTGTTGTGCTAGTTAGATATGAAAGAGGAGTGGAGAAACATGTGTACTTTATTAGCAAGACTATGTTACCAGCGGAGAAAAATTACACCAAAATTAAACAGCTGATTCTAGCTCTGGTCTATACAACAAAGAAGCTAAGGACTTACTTTCAAACACACAGAATTCGGGTCCTAACGAAATCTACCATCGAATTGGTTCTAGAAAACTCCTCCATATCAGGACGAATCTCGAAGTGGGGAGCTCAAATTAAACAATTCAATGTCTTCTATAGATGCGTACAACAATTAAGTCCCAGGTCATAGCTGATTTTTTAGCATATTTCTCCTTGGAAGAAGAAGAAGAAGTTGAAGATATCCCAGGGATAGAGGAAAAAGATGAAGGATCAACATGACTCCTTGAAAGTTGTCACCCCCAGAGATGGGAAGTATTTACAGATGTCTCCTCCAACGATGACGGATCTGGGCTGGGCGTAGTGTTCACAACACCTAAGGGTGTAAAGATCGTTCATTCTTTCAGACTCGAATTTAAAGCCAGCAACAATGTCACTGAGTATGAAGCAGTAATCCACGCCCTGAGACTCGTCATAAAGATAGGAGCAACAGAAGTAAGGCTTACCAACGATTTTCAACTAGTGATACACCAAATTAAAGGGGATTACCAGACGCTAGATCCATGTTTGCAAAATTACCTGAAATTAGCTCGGCACTGTATGAGTCAAATACCAAGCATCAATCTACGACACGTTATAAGAGGGAACAACAGGCATACTGATACATGATAGGTGTATAAAATACCTTAATTACTATTAATTAGTTACGCTTTCTTTCATATTTTCTCTTGTGTTTCGCGTATATTATGCTTCTTTTCTATTTTATAAGGATTTTGGAGTCATTTGGAGTAAAAGAAGAAGAATTATCAAACAAGAAAAAATTATTATTCCACTGGCAGATTTATTCGCGGTCGTTCTTATGTTAAGGGTCAACCAAGCCATTCAACCTGATTCCTAGTTTGATTCAGGGGCTGTCCGATTGTGGGGTGCCTAAATACATTCGTTGTTATTACCCTAAAACCTATATTGGATTTTACTCTTCATTTCCAACTCTGTCTGTGACGTCAAAGGAGAAATGGAGGAGACTGTAGCTGGTGGTTGTTGGTGGAGAAACAACAAAGAGAAAAATGGAGATTTCTGTGAGAATGGAGCTTGAGAGTCAGCGAGGCTTGAGTTGGATGAGGTTGGTGGTCTACTGCTCAGATATAACAAATTGAAGAATATAGATCTGTTCGAGTAGAAGATTTTGATTTTGAAATTGAATCTGAATTAGGGTTCGTTGTTAGGGTTTGTGGCAAGAAAAATAAATAGTAAATCTGTGAAGATTCAGAGTTGGGTTTTATGTTGAATCCGAGTTTTAATCTGGAAGAATTGATGGGTTGTATTGATTTTGATAATTGGAAGTGGAGTTAGGGTTTTTGAGCCTGTTCTTGATTTTGGTGCTGCGAATTAAAAAATTGATAGATGGGGTCTGATGGTTTGTGGTTGAAGTGATGAACTGGTGCTAGAGAAATTACAGGTGCAGTGAAGCCATGGTTTATTAGAAGATTGCAGCTGGAATGTTGTTGGAGTTGTTGTTGTTGTCTTGCTGGTGTTGGTAATGAATTGAGAATAAAATGGTTGAGCAGTAAGATACTGTTGGATTTGAGTTGCATAAAAAGCATGGAAGAGCTGGTGCAATGACTAGGTTAGAAGTGATGTTCTTGAAATGCAGGTGATCTTCGACTGAAGGTGGATTATGTTGAATTGTTATTGTGTTTCTCAACAACAAAATGGTGTTTGTGAGTTACAATGGTGATGGAATGGTTGTGAAATGATTTTTTTTGTGTTATTGAATAGATGTATGTATAGGAAACATTGCATGGAAGGAGTGATAAAATGGCCTGAGTTGTGGCAGGAAATAGCCAGAATACAAGCAAAACTCTGCCTAATTTTTCTTCATCCGACTTGACCCAGTGATTCAATGAATCAGTCGAGTAAGAACCAATCAGCCGAGTCAGACCAGCTGACTTGGTAGCTGACTCTCTCTCATGACCCATTTGAACGTTAATTGACTGTTATATATAACTGTGGCCGTTAGTTTGATCTGATAGCCGGTGACATTTTTCAGTCACCTGATATGTTTTCCTACTATTTTTTCAGCCAATTTCCGGCAACTTTTCTAGACTCCGACGACCAATTTTGGACATAAACTTTAGTGAACGCATGAGCTTGGTGAACTACTTAGATTTGGACTTTTAAAGAATTGATTAGTGCTTTTACACGTTGGGTGGTTCTCAAGGTAGAATTCATTCTTGAATCTTTCAATGTATGTGTGATGAATTTGGAAATTAACGGGATATTCTTGCGATCAAGATATACTAGGGCTTTTGATAAAAGAGAGATTAAATTACCAATTCGAGTTATTGATATAAATACATGTTTGTGAATGATACAATCCCTTAACCAATATCTTCATCATATTGATTACTTTTAAACACTTGCTTTGCTTTCTTTTTTACTTAGCTTTATTTACTTTGAACAAAACCAAAACCCCTCATTGTTACTTGAGAAATTGAAAAAACAAGATAATAACAATAGCCTCTCGTGGAAATAACACTTACTTACTCTAGCTTCATAATAAATCTGATTGCGAGAAAGTAAAATATTTTTGACTTGCCACGACACACAACAAATTTTGGCACCGCTGCCGGGGAGGTAGTGGTTTGTTATTTTACATTCAATTTTTTATTTCGGTTTTTTAACTTAGTTTTTCTAGAATCTGTTTTCAGGTACCATTTCCTTGTTGAATACTTAAAGAGGGAATACAAAGTCCCATTGGTATACATCTTTGATCAGGCACTTTAGTAAAAGATTTCGTTCGAGCGGTGAACACTCCCCTTCCTTGTTCATCGACAAGTGAATTCGCAGATTGAGACGTAGAGGAAGAACAAGAAGCAAGGGGTGACTGTACCCTCAAAGATTTAACTTCTCACAAGCTAGATATGCAGCAATGGTGTTTTCAAACTATATCAACCTTCGAGATCAAGCCAGGGTTGATCCGTGAGCTCCCCAAGTTTTATGGAATGAATAATGAGGATCCGAATAAGCATCTTATGGACTTTTATACTATAGTCATGGCTATGCAACCTGCTGAAAATGGCTCAGATGGAGTCATGCTACGAGCTTTTCCTTTCTCGTTAGAAGACACTACCAAAGAAGGGTTGTACTATTTGCCTCCTAGTAGTGTCACAATATGGAACGATATGAAGAAACTATTTTTAGAGAGATACTTTCCTGCATTAAAGGAAACATAGATTTGCATAGAGATTTATAGTATTAAGCAAATGGCAGGAGATACATTGTATGAGTGCTAGGAACGTTCCAAGAGATTGGTGGCCAGCTGTCCGCATCAACAATTCGGCGACTTAATGATAATTCAGTGCTTCTATGAAGGTCTTCAACCGAGTGATAGAAACCTCCTTGACGCTGCAGGTGGTGGTTTATTGGTGAACAAGACGGTAACACAGGCAAGAGAGTTGATTGAGAACATGACAATGAATTCTCAATAATTCTCACACCGTGGGTCAGAAACACTCGCAAGGAGAGTTAATGAAGTTAGCGAAGTCACCAAACTCCACAAACAAATGGGAAATATGGCAGCAATGATACAACAAATTTCAGTCGCAGTGGTACCATCTTCTTCAACTATTGAAGACGGTAATAAACAAGCTAACATCATCTTCCTAAATCAACAAAGAAAGTGTGGTCCTTATTCCAACACTTACAATCTAGGATGGAGAGATCACCCTAACTTTAGTTATGCGAACAAGCAAGTTGCAGTTCAACTACTTTCTTTCAACAACCAAACGGGGTTCAAACAACAACTATTTCAGCCAAGGCAACAACTTCAAATTCATAATTCAAGCTTGGAAGAAATGTTGAAAGCGTTCATGCAAATGACCGATAATGCAATTATAGATCTACAAATGCAAGTTGGTTCTATGGATAATGAGTTTAATACAGTGCAGTCATAAAATAGTGGGAAACTCCCTTCTCAACCTATTATTAACAAAAAACTCATGTTTTTACTTACGTTCCTCCTTTACCTTACCCTCGCAGATTTGCTAATTCCAAGAAGGTGAAACAAGACAAAGAGATTTTGGACATATTCAAGAAGATACAAGTGAACATTCCTCTCATTGATCCTATCAAGCAAGTTCCAAAGTATGCAAGGTGTTTGAAGGACTTATGTACGTACAAACAAACTCACCGGTAATGAGGTAATGAGTGTGGAGGAGAATACTTCGACAATCTTGCAAAAGAAACTCCCACTCAAATATAGAGATCCCGGTAGTTTTGACATTCCCATTACTATTGGTAAAAATAAACGTGCCAAACATTCTAGACTTAGGAGCATCTGTTAACGTTCTGCTCGCATCAATTTATGCATCTCTGAATTTAGGTCCTCTTAAGAATACGGGTATTGATTTGCAACTAGCGGATCGGTCTAATGTTTACCCTAAGGGTATTGTTGAGGATGTTCTTGTGCAGGTTAATCAACTTGTATTTCCATATGACTTTTGTGAGTTAGAGATGAATAATGGTTCTCCGGATTCATCCATTCTGTTGTTGCTTGGGCTTCCCTTTATGAGAACGACTAAAACCGTCATTGATGTTCACAAGAGAACGCTAACTATGAAGTTTGATTGAGAAAAAAATACATTTCAACATTTTTGAGACGATGCGATATCCTAGTGATGTTAATTCTTGTTTTTCCATTGATGTTATTGATACTCTAGCACAACAAATGTTTGAATTGAATGGCTTAGATGCTCTAGAAATCGTTTTTACTAAATTAATTGATAAAAATTTGGAGTGTGGTAATGAAATTGGGGAAACCCTTGGTGATGTCAATTCACTTCAAGAGGACCTAAATGCTCATAAAGCTTCTTTTGTATGTTTACCATGTTCTAATGAAAAGCTTGTACCCTCTATCTTGCAAGCACCAAAACTAGAATTGAAACCTCTCCAGATCACTTAAAGTACTTATACTTAGGTGAGAAGGAAGAGTTACCGGTTATTGTTTTTAATAAGCTTACAGAACTGCATGAACAAAGATTTCTTGGGGTGCTAAGAAATTACAAGAGAACAATAGGATGGACAATTTCCAATATCAACGGAATAAGCCCTGTTGTTTGTATGCACATAATACTTCTTGAGGAGGGTGCAAAGCCAACTAGGGAAGCTCAGCGCCATTTGAACCCTCCGATGATGGAAGCAGTGAAGAAAGAAATTATCAAGCTATTAGATATGGGCGTTATCTACCCCATATCCGATAGTAAGTGGGTGTGTCCGGTACAAGTGGTACCAAAGAAATCAGGCATTACGATGGTGCAAAATGATAAGAATGATCTTGTACCAACTCGTGTGCAAACCGGTTGGAAAGTTTGTATATATTACCGGAAATTGAATGCAACCACTAGAAAAGATCACTTTCTCTTACCTTTTATGGATCAAATGTTAGAGCGTTTATCCGGACACTCTGACTATTGTTTTCTTGATGGCTATTCAGGTTATAATCAGATTGTGATAGTGCCGGAAGATCAAGAGAAAACCACTTTTACATGCCCGTTCGGCACTTTTTCCAATAGACGGATGCCATTTGGTTTAGATAAAACGTTGAAAGCGTTCATGCAAAGGACCGATAATGCAATTAAAGACCTACAAACACAAGTTGGTTCTATGGTTAGTGAGTTGAATAAAGTGTTGTCACAAAATAGTGGAAACTCCCTTCTCACCTCTTGTTAACCCAAGAGAGAATGTTAATGATGTTACATTGAGAAGTGGTACACGACTTGTGCAATCTGAAATTTCTAGTACGGGCGATACAGAGACTCGTAAAGAGCCAATTTTTTTTAGGGAGAAACCGATGATTCTCCCCAAATGCATGAGGTACCAAAATCTAAACAAAAAAATCTTGTTTCTACTTACGTTCCTCCTTTACCTTTCCCTCGGAGATTTGCTAATTCCAAGAAGGTGGAACAAGACAAGGAGATTTTGGACATATTCAAGAAGATACAAGTGAACATTCCTCTCATTGATGCTATAAAACAAGTTCCCAAGTATGCAAGGTGTTTGAAGGACTTATGTACCAATAAACAAAGACTCATAGGTAGTGAGGTAATGAGTGTGGTGGAGAATGCTTCGGTAATCTTGCAAAAAAACTCCCACACAAATGCAGAGATCCCGATAGTTTTGATATTCCCATTACTATTGGTAACACTAAACTTGCCAAAGCCATGCTAGACTTGCCCGCATCAATTTATGGATCTCAGAATTTAGGTCCTCTTAAGAATACGGGTATTGTTTTACAACTAGCGAATCAGTCTAATGTTTACCCTAAGGGTATTGTTGAGGATGTTCTTGTGCAGGTTAATTAACTTATATTTCTAGCTGACTTTTGTGTGTTAGAGATGAATGATGGATCTTCAAATTCATCAATTCCGTTGTTGCTTGGGCGTCTCTTTATGAGAAATGATAGGTGTCTAAAAAACTTTAATTAGTATCAATTGGCTATACTTTCTTTGCTATCTTCTCTTATATTTTGTGTATATTACGCTTGTTTTTAAGTTTTATAGATATTTTGGAGCTAGATTCAAAAAAACAGAAGAAATCATTGAATTAAGAGGAAAAGGATGAAAGGGTCATTTTACAAGGCAAACACTACGCGATCCTATATCAATAAGAGGCTACAATCTTTAAATGTAATTAGGCAACATGTCTTAGTACACCCAGCTGGGGTGTATGCATCCAAATAAGGGGCAGCTAGTATTGCGGTGCCTAAATCTCCTCCTAATTCTTACCCTAAAAACTTGATCAGGTTTTATCCTCTCTTTCATTTCTTTTTGTGGGGTCAACTGAATAGAGGAGATTTCAGTCAGGGTTTGAGATGGAGCTGAAATTGTTGAGCAGATCGGAGACAGTGAAGATGGTAGAGATAGGGTTTTGTTTAGATTTGATGATGTTTAAACTCGACAAAGAACAGATAGTTGATTTGTGATGGGTTTTCTGTGGCTTGAACTTGAAAAGGTGAAATAGGTGGGGAAATGGGTTCGAATTCCTGTGAGTTATGGATGAAATCAAAGAGAAAAATGATGAATCTGTGAAGGAAAGCATGAAATGAAGTTTGGGTTTTTGAGCCTGTTCTTGAGTCGATGCTGCTGTATTTGTTAAAGAAGATAACGTTGGCTGAGTGGTTGCAGAGATGGGTTTGTTGAGTGAACATTGAGCTCAAGTTGTTCTGAAATTGAGTTCGAGATGAACAAGAAGGTGTTGAATTTATGGTGGTATTGTTGCTTAGTTCTGTGAATTGAACTAATGGGTTAGAAGAGAATCTGTGATTTAGAATGGAAGAAGAGTTGATGTGGTTTGTTGGTGCTGCTTAAGAGGATTTGAAGATGAAGGTGTTGTTGTTGGTTGTTCTTGCAAGTGAATGGAAAATAATGGGTTTGTTGTTGATCGATTGATAGTGAAGAATGATGGGTTAGTTGGTGTTTGAGTCTGAGTTTGTGGGTTAGAAGTGAGGAGACAGGGGAGGTTTGATGAGTTTGAGAATCATGATTAGAGACTGAGTTTGCAGAGAACATGAAATGGTGTTGCTTCAAGGAACTGATACAGGAAAGAATGATTGAAGCTACATAATGAGCTTAGATGTATGCTAGGAACTGTGCAGGGAAGGACAGAGCATAATGACCTGAATTTGGCCGGAAATTAGCCAGATACAGTGGAAACTCTGTCGAAATCAATACTCAGGCGCATTGACTCACCGATCCAACTCGATTGAATTAGCCTAATCAGACCGAGTCTGGCCAGCTGACTCGGCTAACTCATCTTTCCTACTTTGACCATTGACTCCCTGACCATTATAAGACTGTTAGAATTAACAGGTGGACCGTTAGTTGACTCAGGTGACCGGCGGCACTATTCTGATCACCGGATTCCGGCGTCGATGACAATTTTCCGGCAATGAATTTTGACAGAAATTTTAGAAGATTTATTTTTACTCATGGGCTTAATGGGCTAGTAGGTGGACTTATTGGACTTAGTTTGTTACTTGGAGAAGAAGAGTTTAACTAAATTTTGGAAATAAGAAGAGCTATAAAAAGGAGAGTTCTCTACAACTCTTTACACACTTTTACAACTGATTTTTGGGAGCAAGAAGCAAGAATTTTTATTCTCTTTCACGCATCTAGGGTTTGCAATATTTTATTTTCTTCTTTACTTTATATGTGTATGAACTCCACAATTATGAGTAGCTAAATATATATTATTGGTTAAGGATTAAAGTTGATTTCTCAAACATTGTATTTGATTAATACATTAGTTTTATCTTAGTATTTTTCATTTATGATTCATTGTGTATAACATTTGCATGATTTGAACACTTCGTTGGTTGAGTCCGGAATCAATTTTACTTGTTTTCATCACTAAATTTCAATATGAAAAAGTTGACGAATTCTGATTTCAAGTAGTATAAGTGTGGTTGTTGCTTGTAGTGATACATCCTAGCAAACACATATGAATCGTAACCTTTGTTAAATTGAATTAGTGTGTTTTTCACGTTCAATTGCATTGATTAACCTTATTTCACAAAACAGAATGCCCATGGGGAATTAAACTTGATTAGTGCTTTTTACACGTTGGGTTGTTCTCTAGGTAGAATTCACACTCGCATCTTTTTAATGTGTTTGTGATGATTTTCGAAAATAAACGGGATATTCTTGCGATCAAGGTATTCTAGGGTTTTTGACAAAGAGAGATTAAATACCAATTCTAGTTATTGATACAAATACATGTTTGTGAATTGATATGTGCATTATTTGCATTAGTTTGATGCTCTAATTCATTGCTTTCTTGTTAGTTTTCATATTATTATGCTTTGATTTTGTTTTCTTTTGAGTTTCTTAGGAGTTTTGAAGTATATTCAACCAAAGAAGAAGAAAAGAGTTCCTTACAACACGAAATGAGCAAGGAAGTCAATATCTACAAGTGAAGAAGAGCCAAAGACAAATTAAATGCATTCAAATTCAGAAGTTCTTAATACCATCTTGAAGAGAACGAGGACGAAGAAGTTATGGAAAAAACAGACGAAACAAGAAAAAATCGTCTACAACATTTCAGTCGGCATTATTCCCAACTATGCCGACTGGAGCATTTTTTCATACAGAAACTTGGATTTTTAAGCCCTAAAGTTGGCAAGGTTCATTGGGAATCGACCATGCCGACTGGAGCAAGTTTGGGTATAAAAAATTGGAGTTATTTTGGTCCTAGAGTCAGCATGGTTCATGAAAATCAATCATGCCGATTATGGCAAATCTATGGGGTCTATTTTACGTGTTTTTGACTTCTAAAAGAAGGAAACACGGTCCCGGAAGGATTTTAAGCCCTAGATTTCGTGGATACTGTATAAGGGGATTCGTAAGACAATAAGAAGACACTTTTTACACTTGAAAACAACAAGGAGAAGAAGGAGCTAGGGCTTGGAGTTGCGATTGAACATCACGATTTCTAGGGTTTGCTTTACTTGTTTTCTTATATATTTTCCATGGATTTTGAGAAATCCATGATGAACTAAACCTTTCTTATTGGTTAAGGATGTAACCTAAAGTCATGAACATGTTATTCAATTAATGATTAGTTCCGATATTCACTCTCTTGTATATCGTTCATGTTTTACTATGTATAAAAATTATTTGATTGTGTTCATATAATATGATTAGTTGTTTCACATATTTGAGTCGCGGATTAAATATCTTATTACTAATCTATATCTAATTAGGAGTCTTAGGTAACCTTATCAAGAACACTAATACCTAGTAGTAATTTGTGATCACTAGTGGTGTGAATCGTGAAGGTAGTCACAAGTAAAATTTGGCCTAGGTTGAATATGCCACAATTATGTTTGTATTGTCTATGAGTAACCCGTCTCACAGAATCTAAAGCTTTCTTCAAACTAAATCTCTTAGGGATAAAACATTAGGTTATTTGGTAGAAAAGAATTTGTATATTAGCGATTGCAATATTTTTTGAGTAGTGAAGACGTAACGAAGTGTTGACACCGATGGGGGTACTTTAGGGTTATTGGTAACATGAGAGAGTGAATGCTGATATTGATGTTTGATTGCATGGCATGTGTAATGATAGACGGTGAATTCCTTAACCAGTCTTCTCTTATAATATTTTCTTAAACTCTTTCAGCTTAAATCTTAGTTTAAATTACATTGAACAATAAAACTCCCTTGTTTACATAAGTAATCAAAATAACTTGACAACACATATCTCCCTAAGGAACGAACTTGTTCTTACTGCTATATTTTAATCCATATTTGTGAAGTAGAGAACTTGAAAATAATTTTGCTTGGATGACAACCGACCATGAATGATACAATCCCTTAACAAATATCTTCATCATCTTGATTACTTTCAACTATTTACTTTACTTTCGTTTTAGCTTTTATTACTTTCATAAATTCTGAAAAATCCCCCCTTGTTACTTAAAAAATTGAAATTGAATAACAACAATAGCCTTCCATAGAAAGAATCCTTTTTACTATTGTACTTAATCCATATTTTGTTAAAGTGAGAAAGTGAATATAATTTTGACGTGCTACGACATACATCAAGAACGGCTAAAACCGTCATTGATATTGACAAGAGAACACTAACTACGGAGTTTGATGGAGAAAAAATACGTTTCAACATTTTTAAGACGATGCGATATCCTAGTGACGTTAATTCTTGTTTTTCCATTGATGTTATTGATAATCTAGTGCAACAAATATTTGAATTGAATAGTTTAGATGCTCTAGAAACCATTTTCACTAAAACAATTGATAAGAATGTGAAGTGTGATAATGAAATTGTGGAAACCCTTGGAGATCTCAATTCACTTCAAGAGGACCCAAATGCTCATAAAGCTTCTTTTATATCTTTACCATGTTCTAATGAAAATTTTGTACCCTCTATCTTACAGGCACCAACACTAGAATTGAAACCTCTCCCGGATTACTTAAAGTACTTATACTTAAGTGAGAAGGAAGAGTTACCGGTTATAGTTTCTAATGAGCTTACGGAACTGCAGGAAAAAAGACTTCTTAGGGTGCTAAGAAAGTATAAGATAACCATAATATGGACAATTTCCAATATCAAGGGAATAAGCCATGTTGTTTGTATGCATAGAATATTTCTTGAGGAGGGTGCTAAGCCAACTAGGGAAGCTCAGCGCCGTTTGAACCCTCCGATGATGGAAGTAGTGAAGAAAGAGATTCTCAAGCTATTATATGTAGGCGTTATTTACTCCATATCCGATAGTAAGTGGGTGAGTCCGGTACAAGTGGTACCAAAGAAGTCAGGCGTTACAGTGGTGCAAAATGATAAGAATGAACTTGTACCAACTCGTGTGCAAACCGGTTGGAGAGTTTGTATATATTACCGGAAATTGAATGCAACCACTAGAAAAGATCATTTTCCCTTACCTTTTCTGGATCAAATGTTAGAGCGTTTATCCGGAAACTCTTACTATTGTTTTCTTGATGGCTATTCAGGTTATAATCAGATTGTGATAGCGCTGGAAGATCAAGAGAAAACCACTTTTACATGCCCGTTCGACACTTTTGCATATATACGGATGTCATTTGGTTTGTGTAACGCTCCCGCTACTTTTAAAAGGTGTATGGTAAGTATCTTTTCAAATTATGTTGAAAACATTGTCGAAGTATTCATGGATGATTTTAGTGTATTTGGTGATTCCTTTGACCTATGCTTGAACAATCTTTCATTAATCCTTGAACGATGTGTTTAAACAAACCTTGTGCTTAATTGGGAGAAGTGTCATTTTATAGTAACTCATGGCATTGTTTGAGGCCATATTATATATTCTAAAGGCTTGGAAGTAGATAAATTTAAGATTGATCTTATTCGTACTCTTAAACCTCCCACTACGATGATACAGATTCGTTCTTTTCTTGGTCACGCAGAATTCTATCACAGGTTTATCAAGGATTTTTCCAAGATTTTATCACCTTTGTGTCACTTGTTGCAAAAAGATGTGGTCTTTAACTTAGACGAGAAGTGTTTGGCGGTATTCAATTGTTTGAAAGAACTTTTGATAACAACCCATATCATTAGACCATCAGACTGGAGAATTTTTTTGAAGTAATGTGTGATGCTAGTGATTATGCGGTTGGTGCTGTTTTGGGGCAACGTATTGGGAAGTTATCTCATGCCATTTATTATGCTTCTAGAATGCTCAATGAGGCCCAACAAAATTATACCACTACCGGAAAGGAGTTTTTAACATTTTTTTTTGCATTGGAATTTTTTTTCTCTTAGTTGATTGATACGAAAGTTGTTGTTTTTTCTGATCATGCAGCACTTAAGTACCTACTTACAAAGAAAGATGTGAAACCAAGGCTCATTCGATGGATACTACTATTACAAGAGTTTGACATCGAAATCAAAGACCAGAAAGGAATTGAGAACACCGTTGTTGATCATTTGAGCCGTCTTACTGTAGATGAGGAAGCTGTCCCGTTGCGTGAAAGTTTCCCGGATGAGCACTTTTCTCAATCATCATCGCGGAACCATGGCATGTTGATATTCTTAATTATTTGGTTTCTAAACAAATCCCTAGTAATTTGTCTCGTGCTGAGAGAGACAAACTTAAAAGAATAGTGAACCAATACATACGGGATGATCCATACTTATGGAAACATGGTAGTGACCAAGTAATACGTAGGTGTGTTCTCGAATATGAATTTCACTCTATCTTGTTTTTTTGTCATTTTTATACTTGTGGAGGACATTTTGGACCCAAGAGAACCGCACTCAAGGTTCTTGAAAGTGGTTTCTATTGGCCTTCTTTATTCGAAGAAGCGTATGATTTTTGTACTACTTGTGATAGGTACCAAAGAACAGGCAATCTAGGTGCCCGCAATCAAATGCCATAAAATTTTATTAGATTTGTAGAAATTTTTGATGTGTGGGGCATTGATTTTATGGATCCTTTTGTTAACTCTTTTGGTAATTTCTATATTCTCCTCGTTGTTGATTATGTTTCTAAATGGGTGGAGGCAATAGTCACCCATACTAATGGTTCTTAGTGGTTACATATTTTGTTGAAGATTACATTTTTGCAAGGTTTGGGACTCTGAGAGCCATAATTAGCGATGAAGGGTCACACTTTCGAAACAGGTTCTTTCGGGACTTATTGAAGAAGTACAATATTTCGCATAGGATTGCAACACCTTTCCTTCCTGAAACCAACGGACAAGCTGAATTTTCCAACTTAGAAGTAAAATCCTGTCTAGAGAAGACGATGAACCCTACAAGGAAGGATTGGAGTTTATGTCTCAATGATGCATTGTGGGCATATAAAACTGCATACAAGACTCCTATCGGGATGTCTCCCTTTAGACTTGTGTATCATAAATCTTGTCATCTTCCCGTTGAACTTGAACATAAAGCTTTTTGGGCTATTAAAAAATATAATATGGAGATGGATGGTTCGGAAAATCAAAGAAAGTTACAACTACATGAGCTAGAAGAGATTCGTAATGAAGCATTTGAAAGCTAGCGTATTTACAAGGAAAAAACGAAGGCATTTCATGATAATAAGATTTATAGATTTTTTTTTTGTGTTGGACAGAAAGTGCTCTTGTTTAATTCCCGTTTGCAATTATTTCCCGGTAAATTAGTTCTCGTTGGATTGGTCTTTTTATTGTGCTTAATGTTTTTCCCATGGTGCAGTAGAAATCCGTAGTTTGGCTACAGACAAGGAACTTAAAGTGAATGGACATCGGTTGAAACCATATTATGAGAATTTCACTTCGGAAGTTGTAAAAGGCTGTAATTTTGTGGAAGGACTTCTTCTGGAGGAGTAGAAGCGAACAAGTAGAGAGTTGGGCTGACGACTTTAAAACGAAGCGCTGCTTGGGAGGCAACCCATTGGTTTAGTATTTCTTGTGCTTTTTCTTGTTATTTTTATGAATTTCATATCATTATAGGATTCCCACCTTGATTTTACATTGGATGAGTCAATTTACATTGAGGACAATGTAAAGGTTAAGTGTGGGGGAGTGTTAAGCATATAAAATTCTTAAGTATTCACTTTTAGATAAAAAAATTTAAACTTTTTTGTAACTATTTGCATGAAACCTCCAAGATATTTTAGAGTCACTTAGTATACTTCTAGCTACGTCTACATACAGAGTTCTACCGTAATAGCTGAACTTAGAAGTATTGGAGAACTATATTCAGAGTTCTTAGTTGTTGAGAGGCTACAGCTTACAAAAATAGACTTAAACCGCCGGTGACGAGTACAGTATTAGAGAAGATGGTCATTCAATACCCATGAGTGAGGCACCAACCCTTCAATTCTTTGTACCCTTCTAAATCGTCCGTTTAGAGTGTTTATCTGTGCAAATTCCAGGTAGAATGATGAGCTATCCGACCTCGTACCAATTTCAGCACTACATTTTGATCTCTTGAGTGCTAATTCTATCAATCATAAGGGTGACACCAGAATTTCAAAAAAACCATACCTTGTAGTTTGATTTGCAGTTGGCACCATTCTCTCTCTCGACAACAACAGGTCCACACCATCATCATAAACAAGCGGAACATTACAAATTTGAAGAAAGTTGAAGGCGTTTAAGGTTTACAAGTAACACTACAAGAAAGAGCAAAGTTCAGATTCAAAGTGAAGTGACAATACAAGGAGCAGAATTTTATATCCTAGTTGAAGACTAAAGTACAAGAGCAAAGAAATCAAAAGAAATGAATTTTTGTGAAGTTTATGATACAAAGACAATACAAGTTATGAAGAATCAAATGGTAAAGTCCTTTCCCCACGACCATATTAGTTCATCATTTTATTCTTTTTATTTTTCAGTTTGTATTTGTTATTTTATTGTCTAAAGAAAAACGAAAAAATAATTTTAAAAAGTTTAAAAATAAAAAAAAATCAAAAATAATAATTTGTTTTTGATGTTTTAGTGTATATTTATATCTATACTTGTTTTTATTTATTAAGGTCGTGGGAAAGAAGAAATCTATAAAGAAGTTTCAAGCAATAAGAGTTTGAGAAGAAAAAAAAGTTAGAAATTGTCGAAGTTCTATGAAGTTCAAGAGTTCACCATCTACAGTTGAAGCCGAAGCCGAAGACGTTTCTTTGTAACGCTGTGAGAGTGATGTTGATTGTAGATTG
This sequence comes from Papaver californicum, assembly GCA_023531435.1. Taxonomy (NCBI): domain Eukaryota; kingdom Viridiplantae; phylum Streptophyta; class Magnoliopsida; order Ranunculales; family Papaveraceae; genus Papaver; species Papaver californicum. The sequence continues at coordinate 4,694,788 of JAJJMC010010614.1, read as the reverse complement.
AATGAGAAGGCGAGTGAGCATTCCCATCCTCGCATAGTGGTTGATTTCCTTTTGTAGAGATCATCAAAAAACATGAATTTTTCTTCCCACGTTTCTATGGGATATTCAGATATAATTCGGAAGATTTTTCCTTCTACCATTCAACGTGTGCAAGGTTTTTATCTTCATTCCTTCCTGCATACATGAGAACCATAAAGTGCGTGTTTTGATTGCAAATTCACAAAATCCTATTGGTGAGGCAGAAACATTCGATCGCTCCCGAACCTGAATTCTTTCATATGGTGGTTTTCTCCTAACTCAAGAGTTAAGCATGAGAATAATGTTCTTTGATACATCTAACTTCTTATTATTAGTGTACATAAACTTTATGTCTTATTAGCTTTTTGGACGCATGTGCTTTGGAGTATTTGAAAGTTAGAGTAGGTTTTGTGGGTAAATCTCTTGTAAACCCTCACGAGACTATAACTCGTCTACTAGGAACACCTAGGGGTTTTAAGGCTTGTTACACATGCTTAGTGTAGCCGTATCCTCAACGAAATGGAGTTTTTGTATTTTAATTTTGTTTGCCCGAGGACTAGCAAAGTCTAAGTGTGAGGGAATTTGATAGGTGTATAAAACACCTTAATTACTATCAATTAGTTATGTTTTCTTTGCTATTTTCTCTTGTGTTTCGCGTATATTATGTCTGTTTTCTATTTTATAGGGATTTTGGAGTCATTTGGAGTAAAAGAAGAAAAATTGTCAAAAAAGGAAAAATTATCATTCCACTGGCAGAATTATTTGCGGTCGGTTTTATGCTAAGGGTCAACCAATCTATTCAAGTTGATTCCTAGTTTGATTCAGGGGGTGTCCGATTGTGGGGTGCCTAAATCCACTCGTTGTTATTACCCTAAAAAATAGATCGGATTTTACTCTTCATTTCTAACTTCGTTTGTACCGTCAAAGAAGAAATAGAGGAGACTGTAGCTGGTGGTTGTTGGTAAAGAAGCAAAAAAGAGAGAAATAAAGATTTATGTGAGAATAGAGCTTGATAGTCAGAGAGGTTTGAGTTGGATGAGGTTGGTGGTCTGTTACTCAGGTATAACAAATTGAAGAATATATATTTGTTCCAGTAGAAGAATTTGATTTTGAAGATGAATATGAATTTGGGTTCATTATTAGGGTTTATGGCAAGAACAAGAAATAGTAAATCTGTGAAGAATCAGAGTTGGTTTTTATGTTCAATCCGAGTTTGAATCTGGAAGAACTGATGGGTTGTATTGATTTCAAGAATTGGAAGCAGAGTTAGGGTTTTTGAGCATGTTCTTGATTCTGCTGCTGCGAATTAAAAAATTGATAGATGGGGTGATGTTCTTGAAATGCAGGTGATGGCAGTGACTGAATGTGGATTGTGTTGAGTTGATTTGTATTTCTCAACAAGAAGATGGTGCTTGTGAGTTGAAATGGTGATGGAATGGCTGTGAAGCTGAAATGACTAGTTTGAGTTTGTGCTATTGAATAGATGTATTTGTAGGAAACATTGCAGAAAATAGCCAGAACACAAGCTGAACTCTGCCTGATTTTCCTTCAACCGAGTTGACTCAGTGATTCAATGAATCAGCCGAGTAAGACCGAATCAGCCGAGTCAAACCAGATGACTCGGTATCTCAGTCTCTCCCATGAACCCTTTGACCGTTAGTTAACTGTTATATATAACTATGGCCGTTAGTTTGACTCTGATGGCCGATGGCAGTTTTCCAGTCACCTGAGATGCTTTCCGATAATTTTTCCGACCGATTTCTAGAAACTTTTCTGGACTCCGACGACCAATTTTGGACAGAAAATTTAGTGGGTTATTTCTCACACATGGGCTTGGTGGACTACTTAGATTTGGACTTTTAAAGACTTGACCTATTTTTGGAAACAAGGGGAGTTATAAAAGAGAAAGTCTTTTAAACATAGGGGATCCTTTACACACTTTACAAATGATTTTTGGCGAGCAAGGAGCAAAGGCCATTATTCTCTATCACGCATCTACGGTTTTCCTTGTTTTTCATCTTCTTTAATTCAATTTTATTTTGTGAACTCCATATTTATGAGTAGCTAAATACATATTATTGGTTAATGGCTTTAAGTTGATTTCTCAAACATGATATTTATTCAATTATAATATTTTCATATGATATTTCTCAAGCAAAGATCAAAGGCCATTATCCAATCTGTCGTTTATGATTTATTGTTAATATTTTCGTATGATTTGAATGCTTGTTTATTTGAGTTCGGAATCAATTGAGTTTGCCTTCATATCTAAAGCTAAATTAGGATTTTCAATACGTAAAAGTTAACGAATTCTGATTTCAAGTAGTATAAGTGTGGTAGTTGCTTGTAGTGATACATCCTAGCAATCACATATGAATCATAACCTTTTTTAAATTGAATTATTGTATTTCCCACGTTCAATTACATTGGTTAGCCTTATTTCATAAAATGTAATGCTCAAAGGGAATTAAACTTGATTAGTGCTTTTACACATTGGGTTGTTCTCTAGGTAGAATTTATTTTTGCATCTTCTAATGTATGTGTGATGAACTTGGAAATTAGCGGGATATTCTTACGATCAAGATATTCTAGGGATTTTGAAAAAGAGAGACTAAATTACCAATTCTAGTTATTGGATATAAATACATGTTTGTGAATGATACAATCCCTTAACCAATATTTTCATCATATTGATTACTTTTAAAAAACTTGGTTTGCTTTCTTTTTACTTAGCTTTATCTACTTTAAAAAAAACCAAAACCCCACATTGTTACTTGAGAAATTGAAAGACCAAGATAATAACAATAGCCTCCCGTGGAACGAACACTTATTTACTTTAGTTTCATAATAAATCTGATTACGAGAAAGTAAAATATTTGTAACGTGCTACGACACACAACAACTCATTGGCCTACATCGCATTGATGCTAAAAGATCCAACGGTGGAAGCAATTCGAACCGGGAGAGTCCTTAGTCCGTCAACAGCCGAGGCGGAATGTAACACCCGCAATTTTCACATGAAACTTACTTAAGGATGCGTCATGGCATGGGATGAAGCTTCATCCTAAGCTTATAAAGCTCACTTAGGATGGCATAAGGGTGTGGATACCTTGACCTCGAATTATAGTGTTAAGGCCCTATTACGCATGATGCATGATTGAGAATGCATCACAAGTCAAAAATGACCCTTACAAGGGAAAGACACAAATGGCCTTGATGCGTATCCACGAGAAGGCATTATAGTGCTAATACACTATTACACCGTGATGCATTATTGAAAATGCATCATTGAATGTGGCGTATCCGAGAAGGTATTATAGTGCTAATGCACTATTATGCCGTGATGCATGATTCAATGTAGCACTGAGCCTAAGTTGCGTAAGTGAGAGCATTATAGTACTAATGCACTATTATGCCGTGATGAATGATTCAATGCATCACTGATCCAATGTCATTATTCAATGAATGCATCATAGTGCTAAGGCACTATTATGCCGTGATGTATTATTGAGAATGCATCACCGAGCCAATATCGTTATTCAAAGAATGCATTATAGTGCTAAGGCAGTATTATGCCGTGATGCATTATTGAGAATGCATCACCGAGCCAATGTCGCTATTCGATGAATGCATCATAGTGCTAAGGCACTATTATGCCGTGATGCATATTGAGAATGCATCACCGAGCCAAGAATGCATCACCGTGATGCATTAGCGTGTTCACTTGTAGCTTACCTGAGAATGCTTCGCTTGGCTTTGGTAAGAAAGTTTCATTTTGGCCTTGTGCAGTCGATATAAGTCACTTCCTATTCTTATATTTACTTGTAAAAGTACGAGTAAGACATATATAGGGAGGGGACGTTGGATGAAAAAATCAAAGCATTCCTTTTTGTAGCTTACCCGAGAATGCTTCGCTTGGCTTTAGCAAGAAAACTTCATTTTCGGCCTTGTGCAGTCGATGAATGTCACTTCCTATTCTTATATTTATTTTTAGAAATACGAATAAGACATATATAGGGAGGGAGATTTGCTTGAATGTGCATGAGCGGTAATGCACATATAAATGCGACGTAGCCTATACGTTGGAGAATACTTGATGCTAAAACATCAATATGCTTGTAGCTTAACCGATGAAGCTTGAATGTTCATGAGCGGTAATGCAAATATAGAATGCGAAGTGGCCAATATGTTGGAGCATACTTGATGCATAAGCATCAATATACTTGTAGCTTAACTGGTGAAGCTTAGATGTGCATGAGAGGTAATGCATGCGATGTGGCCTATACGTTGGAGCATACTTGATGCTAAAGCATCAATATGCTCATAGCTTAACCGATGAAGCTTAAATGTGCATGAGCGGTAATGCACATATAAATATATGCGATGTGGCCTATACGTTGGAGCATACTTGATGCATAAGCATCAATATGCTTATAGCTTAGCCTATAAAGCTTGAATTATGCGAAAGCATCATTCACTCGTTCTACGTACTTGAGAATGCATATTTACATAATAACTAGCGATAGTTATGCACAAGCTAGTGCAGACCTTGCGAAAGTCCTTCGGCCTATACGGTCTAGGATTTGCTTGGCCTTTGGCCTTGCAATGTAGTTAGAAATGATGTTGGATTTGCCTTAATAGACTTGAGTTGCTAGTTCCTCTCGAATTGACCCTTTGATGAACTACGGTCATGCTTGATCCCTTCAAGGTACGGGTTGGGTACGTAGGCAGCCGCAATGCAATGCATTGAGGTGCAGCACCTTGTCGCTTATATCATCTAATTTAGAGGTGATTGCGACATTATGGTAACTCGTATCATCTGGCTTGGCAATGCTAAGTCAAGAGATGATTGTTTCTACACTTGATGAGGTAGTTGCAATTCCATTTGATGGATGTTCGTACTTCCTATCAAGCTATTCGGTATGAACAGAATATGTTTGGTTGCTGCGCTCTTGGCAAGAGCAAGATTAGTGCATGCACCCAGTGTTTAGTTGGAGCAGAGTTGATGAAGCGAAAAATAGGCCTGAAATGACTTAGGTGCTAGTCCAAGGCATGAGTTAGGCATGGACAATGCTGGAAAGTATGTGATGCTTGCCAAAGGCATTCACCATTCGCTTTTATGGCTTTGCACCCTTAGCAGAACAAGTGTGAGGTGGAACGGTATAAACGTAGTTTGAATGATGTGGGAACTACGTTTCGAGTATAATGCTTACAAGGCATGCTTGGAAAGCAAAAATCTACCTGCACTGTCCAGCGAGAAGTTAAGCTCTAAGGTCCAGTTACTCTCTTTTAATCGCGCATCTGGGAGTTCTGGCCTGCCCAATGCAACGCGCCGGAGGCGGAATTTTCCGGTCCGTGATAAATGGTATTAGAGCAAGTTCCGAGAAAACACTAAGGACTGTGAGTTTTGGACTCGTCAATGAGCATTTTTGTAATATGACTACAAAGTTTTCCTTCAAAGGAAATAAAAAAGTTGGAAGAGTAGGCCAATTATTATGCGAAAAATAGAGTGAATAATTATGGCCAAGTGCCCATACGAAAAGAAATTGTAACTTACTAGTTACTCCGCTAAGATTTGGATGAGTTTGATCTTGTTCTGTGAGTTTGCCATAAAACCCGTTTAGAACGGTGGATGGTATCCGACTACCCTTGGCACGGGAATGATCATCCCCACCCTTCGATGGAACGGTGTGCGTTGTCAGGTTGGTTAGCACCCACTTACGAGTGGAAGATCGTCCGAGACGATGGCTTGTATCCGACTGCACTGGCATTAGAGTTTGGTCCTCACAATACTACGCTAAAAACTGTTTATAAATTCGCGATGACTCTTTTCAACCTCTGTGAATTTTGGGGACTCTTAAGTGTATGGTATGGGACGTCCACTTAAGATATCGTGTTGAGTAAATTCTTTTTCATTCTTGAGCATGTGGTATGGGACGCATGTGTAAGGATCTAATTTGATTTTCTCTCGGTAGAGTTATAAAACCATTGTTGATCCTCGAGCATGCGTAATGGGACATATGTTCGGAAGGTCTCAATCGACGTTTATGACAATCGTGGGCCCTATTAGGATCCCGAGATATACGGAATGGGACACATATTCCGAAGGTTCGAATCTGTCTTCATTAACAAACATTAGAACCTTGCAGGATTTTTTTCATCATTTTATGGGATATAGGCGCAGAAAATCCAAATCGATGAAGCTTGTCCACAATAGTTTTAGAGTTGAGTTGAATTTCGGGGACGAAATTCTTTTAAGGTGGTAAGATTGTAACACCCGTAATTTTCGCATGATGCTTACTTAAGGATGCGTCATGGCATGGGATGAAGCTTCATCCTAAGCTTATAAAGCTCACTTAGGATAGCATCATGGTGTGGACACCTTGACCTCGAATTATAGTGTTAAGGCCCTATTACGCATGATGCATAATTAAGAATGCATCACAAGTCAAAAATGACCCTTACCCGAGAAAGGCACAAATGGCCTTGATGCGTATCCACGAGAAGGCATTATAGTGCTAATGCACTATTATGCCGTTATGCATTATTGAAAATACATCATTGAATGTGGCGTATCCGAGAAGGCGTTATAGTACTAATGCACTATTATGCCGTGATGCATGATTCAATGCATCACTGAGCCGAAGTTGCGCAAGTGAGAGCATTATAGTGCTATTGCACTATTATTCCGTGATGCATGATTCAATGCATCACTGAGCCAATGTCGCTATTCGATGAATGCATCATAGTGGTAAGGTACTATTATGCAGTGATGCATTATTGAGAATGCATCACCGAGCCAATGTCGTTATTCAAAGAATGCATTATAGTGCTAAGGCACTATTATGCCATGATGCATTATTGAGAATGCATCACCGAGCCAATGTCGTTATTCGATGAATGCATCATAGTGCTAAGGCACTATTATGCCGTGATTCATTATTGAGAATGCATCACCGAGCCAAGAATGCATCACCGTGATACATTAGCGTGTTCACTTGTAGCTTACCTGAGAATGCTTCGCTTGGATTTGGCAAAAAAGTTTCATTTTAGGCCTTGTGCAGTCGATGGATCTCACTTCATATTCTTATATTTACTTGTAGAAATATGAGTAAGACATATATAGGAAGGGGACGTTGGATGAAAAAAATGAAAGCATTCCTTTTTGTAGCTTACCCGAGAATGCTTCGCTTGGCTTTGGAAAGAAAACTTCATTTTCGGCCTTGTGCAGTCGATGGATGTCACTTCCTATTCTTATATTTAATTTTAGAAATGCGAATAATACATATATAGGGAGGGAGCTTTGATTGAATGTGCATGAGTGGTAATGCACATATAAATGCGACGTAGCTTGTAAGTTGGAGCATACTTGATGCTAAAGCATCAATATGCTTGTAGCTTAACCGATGAAGCTTGAATGTGCATGAGTGGTAATGCATATACAGATATATGAAGTTGCCAATATGTTGGAGCATACTTGATGCATAAGCATCAATATGCTTGTAGCTTAACCGATGAAGTTTAGATGTGCATGAGAGGTAATGCATGAGATGTGGCCTATACGTTGGATCATACATGTCACGTAACGTAAAATTCTACCACCAGCGCGTTGTGATGGTATGCCAGAACTTCCCGATCGTGATATTAAACAGATTGACCGGACCTTAAAGCTTAACATCTCGCTGGAAAGTGCAGGTAAATTTTTGCTTTTCAAGCATGCCTTGTAAGCATTATACTCGAAACGTAATTCCCACATTATTCTAGCTACCTTTATACCGTTCCAGGTATATTTGCCTTTCCAAACATGCTTTGCAAGCATGGTAATCATACCGTAGTCTCCATATCGTTCCAACTCACCCTTGACCTACAAAGGGTGCAAGGACATTAAAGCCCATGGCGAATGCTTTTAACTAGCATCACCTAAGTACAATCCTTGTCCAGGCCTGACCTATACCTTGGATTAACATACCATTCCAACTTACCCTTATTCTACCAAGGTTGAAAGCTATACAAGATAATGGGGATGCCTTTGGCAAGCATCACATAATTACGATCATTGTCCAGGCCTAACTCATTCCCTTGGACCAACACCTAGGCATTTCAAGCCTAAGCTTTTGCTTCGTCAATTCTGCTTCGACAATGTGCTGGAGCCTGCACTTATCTTGTTCTTTCCAAGGGTGCAACATCCAGGAGCATGCCATTCCATGCCGCGACGGTTCCAAGGAAGTATGGACAATCCATCAAATGGAATTGTAACTACCCCATCAAGTGTGGCAACAATCATCTCTTGCTTAGCATTGCCGAGCCAGATGATATGATTTACCATAATATCACAATCATCTCCCAAATTAGATGATATGAGCGACAAGGTGCTGCACCTCAATGCATTGCATTGCGTCTGCCTACGTACCCAACCCATACCTTGATGGGACCAAGCATGACCGTAGTTCATCAAAGGGTCAATCCGAAAGGGACAAGCAACTTAAGCCAATTAACGCTAAGCCAACACCGATTCCAACTTTGTTGCAAGGCCAAAGTCCAAGCAAAGCCTAGTTCGTGTAGGCCAGAGGGCTTTCGCAAGGTATGCACTAGCTTGTGCATAACTATCGCTATTTATTATGCAAATATGCATTCTCAAGTACGTAGCACGATCGAAAGATGCTTTCGCATAATTCAAGCTTCATCAGCTAAGCTACCAGCATATTGATGCTTATGCATCAAGTATGCTCCAACGTATAAGCTACTTTGCATATCTACATGTGCATTACCCCTCATGCACATTCAAGCTTCATCGGTTAAGCTACAAGCATATTGATGCTTATGCATCAAGTATGCTCCAACGTATTGGCCAATTCGCATATCTATATGTGCATTACCTCTCATACACATTCCAACAAATCTCCCTCCATATATTTGTTTTATTCGTATTTTTACAAAAAAATATTAGAAAGGTAGGGGTCATCCATCGACTGCAAGGCCGAAAATCAAGATTTCTTGCCAAAGCCAAACACATCATTCTCGGGTAAGCTACAGTTAAACACGCTGATGAGCATCAAGCATGCTCCATCGTATAGGCTACATCGCATATATGTGCATTAGCGCTCATGCACAATCAAGCAAATATCCCTCCCTATATATGTTTTATTTGCATTTCCAAAACTAAATATTTGAAAGGTACGAGCCATCCATCGACTGCAAGGCCGAAATGAAGATTTCTTGCCAAAGCCGAGCATTCTTGGCTTCGGTGATGCATTCTCGATAATGCATCACGGCATAATAGTGCCTTAGCACTATGATGCATTTATCGAATAACGACATTGGCTCGGTGATGCATAGAATCATGCATCACGGCATAATAGTGCCTTAGCACTATGATGCTCTCACTTACGCAACTTCGGCTCTGTGATGCATTGGGTCATGCATCACGGTATAATAGTGCCTTAGCACTATGATGCTCCAACTTATGCAACTTCGGCTTAGTAATGCATTAAATCATGCATCACGGTATAATAGTGCCTTTGCACTATCATGCCTTCTCGAATACGCACGCGTAATAGGGCCTTAAATCTATAATTCGAGGTCAAGGCATCCGCACCTTAATGCATATCTGAGTAAGCTTTATAAGCTTAGGATGACGTTTCAATCTAGGCCATGACGCGTCCATGAGTAAGCGCCATGCAAAAATTGCGGGTGTTAAATTCTCATCACCTTCGAAGAATTTCGTCCCCGAAATTTAACTCAAAAACTATTATGGACAAGCTTCATCGATTAAGGTTTTCTATGCATATGTCCCATTCCATGATGCACATAAATCTTGCAAGGGTCCAATGTTTGTTAATGAGGACAAATTAGAACCTTCTGAATATGCGTCCCATTCCGCATATTCCAGAATCCTAGTAGGGCCAACGATTGCCATAAATGCCGATTGAGACCTTCCGAGCATACGTCCCATTTCGCCTGATCGAAGATTAGCAAAGGTATTATAACTCTACCGAGAGAAAATAAAATTGGATCAATAAAAATGCATCCCATACCACATGCTCAAGAATGCAAAAAAATTTACTCAACAGGAGATCTTAAGTGGTCGTCACATACCATACACTTAAGAGTCCCCAAAATTCACATAGGTTGGAAAGGGTCATCGCCAGTTTATAAATAGTTTCTAGCGTAGTACTGTGAGGACAAAATTCCAATGACAGTGCAGTCGGATGCAAGCCATCGTCCCGGACGATCTTCCACTCGTAAGTGGGTGCTATCCAACCTGACAACACACACCGTGCCGCACGGGTGAGGGGGTGATCAGTCCCAGTGCCAAGGGTAGTCGGATACCATCCACCGTTCCAAACGGGTTTTCTGGCAAACTCACAGAAAAAAATCAAGCTAGTCCAAATCTTAACGGAGTAACTTGTAAGTTACAATTTCTTTTGTATAGGCACTTGGCTTTATTTATCTACTCATTTTCGCACAACAGTTGGCCTACTCTTCCAACTGTTATATTTCATTCGAAGGAAAATTTTGGTAGTCATAATACAAAATGCTCACTGACGAGTCCAAAACTCACAGTACCTAGTGTTTTATCGGAACTTGCTCTGATACCATTTGTCACGGACTGGAAAATTCCACCCATAGCGCGTATGGGCAGGCCAGAACTCCCCGATGCGTGATTTTAAAGAGAGTGACCGGAACTTAAAGCTTAACTTCTCGCTGGAAAATGCAGGTAAATTTTCGCTTTCCAAACATGCCTTGTAAGCATTATACTCGAAACGTAATCCCCACATTATTCAAGCTACGTTTATACCGTTCCAGGTATATTTGCCTTTCCAAACATGCTTTGCAAGCATGGTACTCAAACCGTAGTCTCCGTATCGTTCCAACTCACCCTTGACCTACAAAGGGTGCAAGGCCATTAAAGCCCATGTCTAATGCTTTTAACTAGCATCACCTAAGTACAATCCTTGTCCAGGCTTGACCCATGCCTTGGATTAACATACCATTCCAACTTACCCTTATTCTACAAAGGGTTGAAAGCTATACTAGCTAATGGGGATGCCTTTGGTAAGCATCACATAATTACGATCATTGTCCAGGCCTAACTGATGCCTTTGGACCAATACTTTGGTTATTTCAAGCCTAAGATTTCGCTTCATCAATTCTGCTTCGACCATGCGCTGGAGCGTGCGCTTATCTTGTTCTTGCCAAGGGTGCAACATCCAGGAACATGACATTCCATGCCGCGACGGTTCCAAGGAAGTATGAACAATCCATCAAATGGAATTGTAACTACCCCATCAAGTGTGTCAACAATCATCTCTTGCTTAGCATTACCGAGCCAGATGATATGAGTTACCATAATGTCGCAATCATCTCCCAAATTAGATGATATGAGCGACAAGGTGCTGCACCTCAATGCATTACATTGCGGCGGCCTACGTACCCAACCCGTACCTTGGTGGGATCAAGCATGACCGTAGTTCATCAAAGGGTCAATCCGAAAGGGAAAAGCAACTTAATCCTATTAACACAAAGCAAACACCGATTCCAACTTTGTTGCAAGGACAAAGGCCAAGCAAAGCCTAGTCCGTGTATGCCAGAGGGCTTTCGCAAGGTATGCACTAGCTTGTGCATAACTATTGTTATTTATTATGCAAATATGCATTCTCAAGTACGTAGCACGATCGAAAGATGCTTTCGCATAATTCAAGCTTCATCGGTCAAGCTACCAGCATATTGATGCTTATGCATCAAGTATGCTCCAACGTATATGCTAATTTTCATATCTACATGTGCATTACCCCTCATGCACATTCACCTTCATCGGTTAAGCTACAAGCATATTGATGCTTATGCATCAAATATGCTCCAATTTATTGGCCACTTCGTATATCTATATGTGCATTACCGTTCATACACATTCCAACAAAGATCCCTTCCTATATATGTTTTATTCGCATTATTACAAACAAATGTAGAAAGGTAGGGGTGATCTATCGACTGCAAGGCCGAAAATGAAGATTTCTTGCCAAATCCAAGCGAAGCATTCTCGGGTAAGCTACAGTTAAACACACTGATGAGCATCAAGTATGCTCCATCATATAGGCTACATCGCATTTATATGTGCGTTACCGCTCATGCACATTCAAGCAAATCTCCCTCCCTATATATGTTTTATTTGCATTTCCACAAATAAATATTTTAAAGGTAAGAGCCATCCAGCGACTGCAAGGCCGAAATGAAGATTTCTTGCCAAAACGAGCATTCTTGGCTTCGGTGATGCATTCTCGATAATGCATCACGGCATATTAGTGCCTTAGCACATGATGCATTTATCAAATAACGACATTGGCTCGGTGATGCATAGAATCATGCATCACGGCATAATAGTGCCTTAGCACTATGATGCTCTCACTTAAACTTCGTGTCTGTGATGCATTGGGTCATGCATCACGGTATAATAGTGCCTTAGCACTATGATGCTCCAACTTAACTCCGGCTTAATAATGTATTGAATCATGCATCACGGCATAATAGTGCCTTTGCACTATCATGCCTCCTGGAATACGCATCACGCGTAATAGGGCCTTAACTCTATAATTCGAGGTCAAGGCATCCGCACCCTAATGCATATCTGAGTAAGATTTATAATATTAGGATGAAGCTTCAACCCAGGCCATGACGCGTCCATGAGTAAGCGCCATGCAAAAATTACGGGTGTTACAATACTTGATGCTAAAGCATCAATATGCTTGTAGCTTAACCGATGAAGCTTAAATGTGCATGAGCGGTAATGCACATATAAATATATGCGATGTGGCCTATACGTTGGAGCATATTTGATGCATAAGTATCAATATGCTTATAGCTTAGCCTATAAAGCTTGAATTATGCGAAAGCATCAATCAATCGTCCTACGTACTTGAGAATGCATATTTGCATAATAACTAGCGATAGTTATGCACAAGCTAGTGCATACCTTGCGAAAGTCCTTCGGCCTATACGGTCTAGGATTTGCTTGGCCTTTGGCCTTGCAATGAAGTTAGAAATGATGTTGGATTTTCCTTAATAGACTTGAGTTGCTAGTTCCTCTCGAATTGACCCTTTGATGAACTACGGTCATACTTGATCCCTTCAAGGTACGGGTTGGGTACGTAGGCAGCCGCAATGCAATGCATTGAGGTGCAACACCTTGTCGCTTATATCATCTAATTTAGAGGTGATTGCGACATTATGGTAACTCGTATCATCTGGCTTGGCAATGCTAAGTCAAGAGATGATTGTTTCCACACTTGATGAGGTAGTTGCAATTCCATTTGATGGATGTTCGTACTTCCTATCAAGCTATTCGGTATGAACGGAATATGTTTGGTTGCTGCGCTCTTGGCAAGAGCAAGATCAGTGCATGCACCCAGTGCTTAGTCGGAGTAGAGTTGATGAAGCGAAAAATAGGCCTGAAATGGCCTAGGTGCTAGTTCAAGGCATGAGTTAGGCCTGGACAATGCTCGAAAGTATGTGATGCTTGCTAAAGGCATTCACCATTTGCTTTTATGGCCTTGCACCCTTAGAAGAACAAGGGTGAGGTGGAACGGTATAAACGTAGCTTGAATAATGTAGGAACTACGTTTCGAGTATAATGCTTACAAGGCATGCTTGGAAAGCAAAAATCTACTTGCACTTTCCAGCGAGAAGTTAAGCTCTAAGGTCCGGTTACTCTCTTTTAATTGCTCATCGGGGAGTTCTGGCCTGCCCAATGCAACGCACCGGAGGCGGAATTTTCCGGTCCGTGACACGGAAGGTGACAAGGAGATGATAGCCACAATCGGTTCGGGACTCCACAAATCGGGTGACTGGAAAGAGCCAATCCACCAATACCTCGAATCTGGAAAGCTACCTGCGAGCAATATTCAAGCAAACAAAATCAAAATCAGCGCTGCTAATTATCATCTTCGAGATGGGATCCTATATAGGCAGTACCATTGCTCAGATGCCTAAGCAAAGAGTAGGGGCACCAGATCCTTGTCGACTTACACTACGGAGATACTGGCAATCATGGTTGGGGGATGAACCTAGCTCAGAGAGCAAAAACCATGGGTTACTTTTGTCCCTACATTAATGAAGATGTAAAGTATATGGCGAAAGTCTGCGAGGAGTGCCAAAGATTTGGAAAGAAGATTCATGCACCATCCACATCCTCTCGGTGTTAAGCCCATGGCTATTTGTAAAATGGGGAATAGACAATATGAGACCACTTCACGAAGGGACGCTCCAAAGAAAATATCTTATCGTGGCCATAGAATACTTTACCAAATGGGTGGAGGAAGCTTCCTTAAAGCATATTCGGGACAAGGTTGTCTTTAAGTTCATGTTCGAGAATATCATTTGTCGATCCGGGATACCCTCCGCAATAGTGTCAGATACTGGGAAACAGCTGCAGGGAACAACATAGACCTGTTGTTCAACACTTACCAAATCAAGAAGAGCAAATCTACACCCATATACCCATAGAGAAATGGCAAGGCAGAAATCACTAACAAAACCATAACTGATAACTTGAAGAAAAAGTTGGATGGTCACTATGGGGATTGGTGTGAGAAGTTTGATAATGTTCTATGGGCGTATCGAACCACAAAAATAAAAGCTATAGGGTTATCATCCTTCATGCTCACATATGGAACTGAAGCAATTCTGCCCATTGAGATAATGATCCCCCCACCAAAAAGAAGCATGGATAAAGAACCTCACGTCAGATTTAATACTCTCCAAACTCGACAATATGGAAGAGGCCCAAGAAATTACACTCCAGAAGATGGAAAATTACTAGAGAAGGATGCAAAGAGAATATAACAAGAAGTTTCATCCCAGAGAATTCCATCTATGACAGCTAGTACTCAGAGATATCCCCGAGTATGAGAGAGAGAGAGAAAGAAGGAGGGAAGCTAGCACCCAAGTGGGAAGGTCCATACACAATATTATCTAAGTTAGGAGAAGGAGCTTATAATCTACTCAAGCATGATGTAAAGGAGATGGAGCATCCATAGAACATAAAGCATCTAAAGCAATATTATCCTTAAGAGGTAAAATATGATACATAATTGATCATTCGTACTCGGGGCAAGACACGATTCTCCCCTGAGGTGATCCGAGGACTCTGGTAGGTCCGTATTCGAAGGGGTTACCAAGAGACTAATTATGGTAACCTCATGATACTAAATGGGTCATTTGAACTCGGGGCAAGACACGATTCTCCCTTGAGGTGACCTGAGGGTTCTGGACTACGGGTCCAAAATCAAATGGGCCACCTAGAGACTAACACAGGTGGTCCCATAAGATTGTCCAAGGTGGTCAATTGAAGGAGAGAGGGATCCCTCTAAGTAATAACAGATTATTCGAATTAGGAAATTGGTAAGTCCCAGTGTAATCTGGACCCTAGGCTAAGATAGTTAGTGGACTTAACATATCCCGTCACTAGGGATTAGTGTTGATGATATATACGAATCGGGACATGGCATTGGTCCCGATAATCTTCCCTATTGTGGATATCGAATATCTGGAGTAACTAAGTGATTATGTGAATTTGACAAAATCAGGATGGACATGGGGCACGCATAACAAAGAAGTAACATCTAAGTCAAGATGAAATTAAACGATCAGAGAAGAAAAATGAAAGTGTAGCAAGGAAACCTCAACCAACAAGGTCATCATGGTGACGTAGCACCCCGAAATAACAAGTGTTTAAAATGGTGACACAGCAGCCTAAGAAATATTTTTCCAAACAAGAAGAAAAAACCAAAAGAAGGAACCAGCAACAACAGAGCAACATCAAGTGGTAGGAGGCTTGGGGAAAGAAGCGACACACTTGGCTTGGGCCTTATTTCTCAGGTTATTTCAGGTGGATTACACTTTCTTCTGCACTAGATCAGCAACTTGCGCCTCAAAGGCTTTCTTGGTTTCAACCAAAACCTGCTCCTTGTTCGTCACGTCAGCATCTAGAGATGCTTTGGAACGCATCAGAATCGTCTCGGACTCCCTCAATGACTCCACCTCTTTTTCAAGAACCCCCACTCTCCCTTGATAAAATGAAATTAACAAAGGAAGAGTTAACATAAAACTCAAAGCGCTAGAAGGAGATAAGATCATGAACATAAGAATCAAAACACCTTCTAAGGTATGAATGGTAAACTTAAGGGTTTTCACCGATTCAATAACAGTTGTATCAAGCGCGCTATATTTTAAGGCCAAATCATCCTTTTTGGAATATTGACACAACTATATATGATTCTCAAAGACCCCATTTTGGCTATCATAAGAAACCTGAATACTATCACGTTCGGCCTGAACCGAGTCTAATCGTCAGCTCGTCTTAGAATATTAATCAGCAACTACTTCATTCTTCCTCAGAAAAGTTTCAGCATTCTCCTTCCATCGGATAAGTGTTTCTCATTTAGTATAATGGTTACGATTCAAAGCTTCAAGAGTAGTACATCTGCTCTCAAGTTGATTAATCAACAAGAGATGATTATCAGAGAGCTCACGAATATTTTCAAGTTCAGACTCTTGATGATATATTTTTTCATCCTTGTTACTAACCCGTTGTATTAAATTGAGAATACTGCTTTTGAAAACTTTCATTTCCCCCATAAGTCTATAATATTCATCATGTGCATCCAATTGAAGTTGTCCAATGGTGGATATCAGTAACAACCACTACCGAGAATCCTAAAAGCTACAATATTACAGGGGCAACAAGTAGAAGGGATGAAGGAGAAATTACCTCGATACTCAGAGATCCTCCTCTGCAAGCTCTGAACCTCAACCTCCAGTAGCCGATTCTTTTTGCACACGCTCTCATAGGAGGCAAGACTCATAAGTTGAACTTTTTGCTCTACAACAATAAACAAAGTCAATAAAAAGGGAGACTACATAAGAATTGTCAAATCGATAAAAGGAAAGGAAATGCATAACTCACCAGAGTTAGTAATGCAGAAAACACATCAGAAGGCAGAGCAGGGACAACATACAACATCTCGCTTCGAGAGAGAGATCCGAAGGTGGAAGAAGTGAGAGCTCCGATAGAGTTGAAAGCACCCCTTGAAAAGGATAAGGTAGATTTATCAGTGGCCCAAGGGCCAAAGTACTCACCACCGGATCCTCCAAGCCATTGACTATATTTTCAACTTCCCGAGCAGGAAGGTTCCCAGTAATAGCATGGGAAAAATTATCAACTTCCATCTCCTCCTCATCTTTGCCGTAAGCATCATCTACCAAGAAGTCATAGTCATCCCCCTCGGAAAGCACTACTTCCACATTTATCTTAGGTAGAGACCCATCTGGCTTCGGATGGGACTCAGAAGATTTGGGGATGCCGCTTATCAGCTGCGAATATGGGGGCAACATAGCAGGTTGAAAAACAACCTTTTTCACGAAGTGGGCGCTATAACTAGCACCCTCCAGATTCTCCCCATTTTCACCAATATCCCCACCACCACAAAACCAGAATCAACACTGTTTTTATTTCACAACCAGTACCATCATCCTTACCAACAACAAACATAGCAACACATTTCCATTTATCAACAACAATTTTTTCACCAACACAATCACAACCATTATTTCCATCAAAAGTTTCACCAACAAGTTTAGCATCAACATCTTTAACAACAATACCAATACTAGAACCATAAAAAAGAACACCTTTCATTTCTCCAGCATCCTTAACACCTTCACCACTACTAGCAATACTAACACCTCTATCACCACTTATAACTTGATCCTTACCACTACCACCGATGCCTCTTGAACTCCTTGGATAAGACCACTTTCAGGCTCATCATCATCATCCTCAACCACTACATGCCTTGCTCTCTATAAAGTAAACAAAAAATGCGGGTCAGACTCTGTTAAGGGACCAAATATGGGCAAGTACATGTACTCAAGAGATTAAAGAGCGGTATTTGCTACCTTAACAGCTTCCTTCCCGACTCGAGCAACTTCACTCCTCTTTTGACTCGACTTGGAAGACTATAAAATAATAAGGAAAAACCAACAAATGGAAACTAGACAACAAGAAGAAAGACTAGATAACAAAGGCATACCTTCTCTTTGTTTACCACCCAAGGTGCACAGGATACGTGACCTTCAAATCTCTTAGGATGAGGAGGGTTCCTAAAAAGCAAATTCCCACGGATAACCAGCGGGGTCATGTCCCATACATGATCACTGGTGCACCTCAAATGCTTGTTGGTTGTCTATCCCATCTCGGGATCCTCATCGAGTAATACTTTTTCATCCTTGTTGAGAGGAGGGATATGGCGAGCCAGCCCAAAAAATAAACCAGATAAAGAACCCAAGGAAGGAGTGCCGTCTTTGTAATTATCCAGGAAGATCTGCACCGTGTGATTATGGGCATCAACAGGATCATATGTAGAATGAGAAGAGTCGGCACATTTACCATTCCTTCGCCTCTCCCATGAACCGATACCAATTACCATTTATAGACCCAGAGATCGAGCCAACTCGACTCGAGAAAGCACGTCATACACAAATGGCCTGGAAGAGCTGTAGACAGGAAGCCTAAATCCCACGTTGAGCTGGCCCAAGGTAATGATGGTATTATGGTCCGAATGGGGAAATTCAAGATATTATACGCGATCCAGATGACCACTCTGGCCCGCCAACAGAGATACATCATAGGCTTGAAGAGCAAATATGTTCTTACAAAAGCACAAAACTGCTCATCTGTCATCTCAGTTGTTCTAATGTTAGATTTCTTTTCACGTTTTCTACAATCAGAAAAGAGAACTTCATAATTAGAAAAATCATGATCATCAAAACACAGCTGATGATAAGGGAAATCATCACAGATTCTATCACGAGCCTTATGAGAAAGATCAACGACTGGAAATAAAGAATCAAAAACATAAAAACTTGCATCAGGAAAGGATACATACTTTCTTTCTGAGGATGAACGAGGAGGACTAGAAGATGATTTATCTGCCATTTGGTTCTGTTGGTAACTGATGATCTTGACCTTAATCTTGATGATGATTTTTAATGATGAGTGCAGCTGAGATAACGAACAAAGAGTTAGCTTCAATAATAACGACGGTGATCTAGCAAATATTGAAGGGAGAAACTCAGAAAGGAATGTCAGGGGAGATTTAATGGCGGAGAAGAGAAGAAATCAAGGCTACAGAGAATGTTGTAGGAGAAGTAAATAAGGGAATTTAGTTTATTCTCTTATTTAAAGGAAAGTGGTAGAGGGAAAAGTGAACCGGTGATTGAAGGTCAAAGGTGAAAATAGGAGAGAAGGTGGAGTACGTGGCGGTTACCAAGGGACATGAAGGCGGTTAGAGGAAAAATGAAATATTTCTTCCCATCGTACCCTTGGTCCAAATGGAAAGAAAGGGGAAAAATATAGTGGATAAATATCCGAGGACACATGTAGACATCCTAGATAAGGGGATTATGATACTAAGATGAGAGCGAAGCACTGGAAAAGTCTTCTTATCTTACACGGTAAAAGAGGTATATACCACATCAATATGAAGTTAGGACGCGTGGAAAGTACAAGAAGAAATCAACGACCAAGTTTGAAAGGGAAGACAGAGCATTAAATGAGCTTACAAGCACGCATGATTTTACCAAAAGAATTTAATGCACCTGACAAGGGTCGACGTACACTCTTCGGGTCGTGACCAAAGTAAGAACAAGAAGCCACTGTCACCTCGGGTCGTGTCCAAAACAAGTTGAAGATGAAGACCAGCATATCGAGAGAACCATAGAAGACTCGTGGAATGACATCAAGAGATTCGAGACATACTCCCGAATAAACTACAGTAACTCAGATACAATCATCGAACACTGAAGCTTGGTTGTATGATACCTTTTGCCTATAAATACTAAGCTCATCCAAGAGAGAAAGTGGGTGATATTTTTATGAGAAAAGGTTGTGACAAGTTTGAAAGAGTAATTTTGAGTGTTCTTGGTGAGATTCAGTTTATTCCTTTGTAAGTTCAACCTTTTTCAAATAATATCAATCACTTACCTCGTGGACGTAGGTAATCATACCGAACCATGTATCTTTTGTGTGATTACTGTTATTATATTCTTAGTCTTACTTGTTTATCTTCTCACTAGAGAATGAATGGTTAGATATGGGTAGTTAGATTTTACACAACTACAATAATCTAACTGTATGCTTGGTTTCATTATGGGGATGCACATTGATGATGCTAATTACACCAAAGCCTTCATCGGTATTGGAAGAAATGAAACTCCATTAGGACCCTATGAGTATCTTTACAGCAAAAAACCTCACGGGTTTGACTGCAGAGACATGACTATTTTCGAGGATGATAAATGGCATTGCATATGTAATCTATTCCTCAAAAGGCAACAATAAACTTCACGTCGGACCATTAAATGACGAGTATCACACGAAATGATAAGAATTTATGATGGGCAACCGCAGAGAACCCCCTACACTGTTCAAGTATCAAGGAACATATTATATGATCACCTCTGGTTATTCAGGTGGCGCATCAAATGAGGCACTTGCCCATGCAGCCGAATGGGTCCATAGGAAACAATTGGCGATCCTTGTACATGAGGGAACTGTAATTTTAGGCATACAACATTCTTTTCACCTACGACATTCTTCAAAGGAATGATCAGGACAACCAATGGGATAGCATATACAATTAATCTACTTCTTAGACATAATAAATGTCCCTTAGATCATAAAAGAGAAATGAACAATGGCATTCTTCGAAGACGGTTCCTAAACCAATATTATCAGTGTCTAAACCTTAAATACTTTATTTAGGCATTACTTTAAAATATTAGCAACTATACGACAAACAAAAAAGAGTTTGACCCGTTTATTGTGTAATTAGTCAGAAACATCATTTGGAAAGTGCAGTTCATTATACCTTGAAAGATGCTTCTTTTGCACAAATAACGATGTTCATCATTCTGTGTCTACAATAAAAAAACAATGATTCCTTCGAGCAATTTTTATAGCTTTAATGCACACAGGAGGTTTTCAAATAAAGAAGACGGATACCTCTTCTAACTAAACTAAATGATGAAGTTATGAAGAAGAATCCTTACGGTAGAAGCGCATTCTTAGTCACAATATTTTGTACAGCTTCTTCATCTTGCTGTAACAATTGTGCATTCTCAATGTTTAGTAACAAAGTAAGATTTCAGATATCTATTCTTTAAGTAGCATAAAAAAAATCATTTCACATGAATGATAATATCTAACTAAACTAATCGTTGAAGTGCTAAGATTGTGCTTTAAGCCTTGCTTCAAAATCATCTCAGAGAACAATCTCATGTTTAGAGTGTACTTTAAGGCTTCCTGAGGGATATGTGCATTATTTGTATTAGTTGGATACTTTAATTCATTGCTTTCTTATTAGTTCCCATACAATTATTCTTTGATTTTATTTTATTTTTAGTTTCTTAGGATTTTTGAAGTGTATTTAACCAAACAAGAAGAAAGGAGTTCATTACGACATGAAATGAGCAAGGAAATCAAGTTCTACAAATGGAGAAGGAACAAAGACCAAATTAAAATCGTTCAAATCCAGAGTTTCTTGTCATTATATTGAAGATAATTGAAAGACGAATCCGACATAAAAATAATGAGGTCATTCTGAGTTCGTATGAGGAAGTTATGAGCAAAACAACCGAAAGAAAATAGCGAAACACACAGCAAACTAATCGGGAGATAACAGGAAAATTTAACTACCGATTATAGGCAGTTTCGGACACATAAAAGTCATATGTTGATCTCTAACAATTGTTAAATAAGGAGGGTGTCCTGACTACCGATTATGGATGATTTTGGTATAAAAACACTCTTGTTTTTGGACACCAACAATCATTAGAAAGAGGAGGATTGGATCCTACCGATTATGACTCGACGGGAGCCACTTCTAAGACACGTTATGGACTTCTAAATCAAGGAAATATGGTCTTGGAAAAATTCTAAACCCTTTAAGGAGGGGAAACTTGAGGGACACGCATTGAAGGCTATAAAAGAAGATATCCTAGGCTCAAACAATATATATTTTACACCATCATGCATATATTATACATCTTTTAAGTAATCTCTTATCTTCTACCTCTCATATCACAACTTCTACATCAAAAGCCTAGGTTTTTCCCCTTAGGGGGAAACCATTCTTCTTGTTTGTATATTTTTCATAGGTTTTAGTAAAACCATGAGTATGTAACTTTTTTTTATCGGTTGGGGATGTAGTTGGAAGTCCTAAACATGTGAATCATTCTGGATTGTTATTATTGATGATCAAGATCTCTTTTTATCGTTCATGTTCTACTTTTAATATCGCCATGTATGATTGCGTGTGTGTTTGTTGAGGATGCATACTAAGTGAACACATATTCATATCTAAAGGTAAACTAGGTTTTGGAGATACAAAATAGTCGATAGACCCGGTTGCAAGTAGCATAGTGTGATTACCGATCTTATTCAAAACCTTCTTGTGATTGCATATAGAAGCTTGACCAATGTTAAATAGAATACTCATAGTAATTCTTTTGCATTGATTAGCCTAATTCAAAGAACCTAATGCTCTTGGAGGATTAAACTTGTTAGCACATTGCGTTAGGTTGTTCGCTGAGTAGTATTCACATATTCATCGTTATGGTATGTGATGACATAAGGAATTTACCGGAGTATTCTCTCTATGTGGTGCTCTAGGGATAATTGTATGAAGAGTGAGTGGATGTTGATTCTAATCGATTGCGTAGCATGATTGGTGATGGAAGATGAAACCTTTAACCAATATTTTCTTACCTTGATCTCAACTTTTATTTATTTTATTTTTATTTTGTTGTTTTACTTAGTTAATTCATTAAAGTCCCCCTTGGTTACATAATAAGTCAAAGACAAATAACAATTCACAGCTCCTTGTGGGAACGATCCTTACTACCGCTACATTATTTATTATTATTAATGGGAAATATCTTAATTAATTTGTGCGCAAATGACACGCATCAAATTTTTGCGCCGCTGCCGGGGAGCAGGAGAAAATATTTTTGTTTGAGGTTTTATTTTACGTTTTTCTCTTAGTGTTTTTCAGGTTTTAGGTTTTCGTGGTGGAAACAACTCGTTGGTGGAACTCGTCATCCGTTAAAAGCGGAAGGTAGATTCTGGTAACAGGTTGTATATATCACTGTTATTTTTCTTTTTAGATTTTTATTTCTCTTAGTCTTTGTGTGTCATCATGTTTCCTTACAGAAATAACATGTATAATGCACAAGATCAGGCATATTATGGTGGTAATCAGTTTGGTTATATTCTCAATCTTTCAATAACTTCCAGCCGATAATGGGATACAATCATAATCAATCCTTTTGTTTTGGTCCATACCCTACAGAATATTTTGGTGATTTTCAAACATACCAACAACCTTATAGTGGGTATGTAGGTCAACAACCACAAAGAAGGTGGGACATTTATACTTCTAATTGGTTCCACTCGAGTTGTATGCAGGTTATAGATCAATTAAATGACATGCAACAGAGATTAGACCAACTTGATCCAACACTTAATACATAGAATGTTGTACCAACCGAATTCTACAACATTATAACTTACCCGGCTCCTAATCATATTTATGATCATTCACCTATTCAACGGGAAAGTCGCGGTTTAGTGATCCTATTATAAGTAATGGTGGAAAACGTGTAAACATAAGTAAACTCTCGAAAAAATTATATCAACTGGAAGATAACGGAGCACCAGAAGAAACTCTCCAAGAAATTAGTAGTACCACACATATGGAATTCAAACGACGTTTTGCTAATGGAGAATATAAGGTAGATGAAGATTCTGACGAAGAGTCTGATATCAATAATGATGAAATATTTGAGAATGAGGCTAGATTGAGTAATATTGTGGAATACCCAATTGAGATTTCCAATGAATATAATGACAACGTTGATGCCGAGATTTTGGTTGAGGTAGAGAATGACGAAGATTGGTTAAAAAGTTTGATAGAGGACCACGATACACATGGGGTAAATAATTCATTAGAGTTCTTTAAGAACGATGAGGATCCCATACTGCAAAAGATAGTGGAAGATTTTTCTATCCTTTGCATGTGTCTATTTATTTTGATCCTCCTCTAACCGAAGTAATTTCCCAAGAAGTTATTAACCCAACTTTTAGGAAAATTCCTCACTTAGAATTGGAATTGTGTGCTTCTAAAGTTTTAACGAATTATTTTTCTTCTAAGTATCCACCATTAGATATGCTTGATTCTAACACTTGCAGTTTACCCATGAGAAACCTATAGAAGTTCCCGATTATATGTTCTAGATACACTTCCAAGTAAAGAAAGAACTAAGTGTGGGGGTAACTTCATTATAATAATAGTTTCACTAGTATTATCATATGCTAATATTTCTGTGAAGCTGTTATTAGAATTGCAGATTGTTTTCTGGGAAGATCCCCAAATTTTCAGATTGGTGTCCAAACAATAACCAGAAGGTCAGGCTGAGAACGTTAAACTAAGTGTTGAATGGGAGGCAACCCATTGGTTTTGTATTTCTATCTTTATCTTTCTATTTTTATTTTTCTAAATTTGCATATCATATTTTAGGATTTCCCACCTTGACTTTTACATTGGACAAATCAATTTACATTGAGGACAATGTAACATTTAAGTGTGGGGGAGTGTTAAGCATTTAAAGTTTTTAGTATTTGCTTTTGTAGGGAATTTTTATATTTTTTGTACATATTTACATGAAAACCTCCAACTTTTAGAGATTTTAGAGTCACTTAGTATACTTCTAGCTAAGTTTATATACAGAGTTCTTACCGAAATAACTGAACTTAGAAGTATTAGAGAACTATATTCGGGTTGCTTAGTGGCTGAGAGGATAGAGATGACAAAAAGGGACTTAAACCGCCAGTAGAAAATGTTGTATTAGAGATTAATACCCATGAGTGAGGCACCAAACCTTCAATTCTTTATACCTGTCTAAATTGTCCGTTTAGAGTGTTTCATCTACGCAAACTAGCTACCCAAATTCGCACCAATTTCAGCATTACTTTTTGATCTCTTGAGTGTTATTTTTGTCAATCACGAGGGTGCCATCAGAATTGCTAACTCTATTTTGTAGTCTTGTTTGCAGTTGGCACCATTCTCTCGACAACTACAGGTCCATAGAAACATATTATTATCAACAAGCGGAATATTACAAATTTAAAGAAAAGTTGAAGACGTTCAAGGTTTATAATCAACGGTACAAGAAAGTGCAAATTTCATATTCAAGTAAAGCAACATGAGACGAAGAGCAGAATTATATATACATGTTAAAGACTTATGTATAAGAGTGAAAGAAATCAAAAGTGTGAGTTAGTGAAGTTCATGATATCGAGACAATACAAGTTGTGAAAATCGTGGTAAAGTCCTTATCCCACGGCCATACTAGTTTTATTTTATTTTTCAGTTTGTATATTGAATTCTTCAAAAAAAAAAATCAAAAAAAAAAATGTTTATCATTGCTTTAGTGTATATTTATTTTTGTATTCATTCAATAAGGCCCGGGGAAGAAGAATCTATAAAGCAGTTTCAAACAACAAGGAATTGGAATAAAAAGAGTTATAATTGTCGAGGTTTTACGAGGTTCAAGAGTTCATAATCAATAGTTGAAGATCGAAGACTGAAAACGTTTCTATTGGATGCTGTGAGAGTGGTTTTTATTGTGATTCGGGTGAAAGGTAAGTAAGCGTTCTCATCCTCACATAATGGTTGATTTCATTTCTTAGAGGTCACCAGAAAAACAAAAAGGGCTTCTTTTTCGTCCCACGTTCTATTGGATAACATCTTCATATAATTCAGAAGGTTACCTTTCCTTCCCACCATTCAACGTGTGCAGGATTCTATCTTCACTCCTGCCTGCACACATGAGAACCATAAAATGCGTTTTTTGAGTGCAATTTCATAAAACCATATTGGTGAGGCAGAAGTCGAGGCGGAATGCTTTTTCGATCGGTCTCGAGGAAGGATTCTTTCATATGGAGGTTTTATCCTAACTCAAAAGTTAAGCATGAAAATAATGTTCTATGATACTTCTAACTTCTTATTGTTAGTGTGCAGAAACTTTATGTCTTCGTAGCTCTTTGGATGCATGTGCTCTGGAATTTTTGGAAGTTGGATTATAGGTTTTGTGGGTATACCTCTTGTAAACCCTCACGAGACTATAACTCATCCACTAGGGACACGTAGGGTTTTAAAGGCTTGTTACACATGCTAAAAGTAACCGTATCCTCAACGAAAGGGAGTTGTTATTGTTTAGTTTATTTTAGTTAGGTAGTTTGCTCGAGGACTAGCAAAAGGCAAGTGTGGGGGAATTTGATAGGTGCATTATTTGGATACTTTAATTCGTTGCTTTCTTGTTAGTTTTCATATCATTATTCTTTGATTTTTTTTTCTTATGATTTTTAAAGTGTATTCAACCAAAGAAGAAGAAAGGAGTTCATTACGACATGAAATGAGCAAGGAAATCAAGTTCTACAAATGGAGAAGGGCCAAAGACCAAATTAAATTCGTTCAAATACAGATTTTCTTATCGGTATCTTGAAGAGAATTGAAAGACGAATCCAACGCAAAAAGAATAAGGTCGTTCTGAGTTCGGATGAGGGAGTTATGAGAAAAACAACCGAAAATAAATAGCGAAACACACAACAAAATAATCGGGAGATAACAGGGAAATTTAACTACCGATTATAGGCAGTTTCGGACACATAAAAAATCATATTTTGAGCTCTAACAATGGTAGATAAGGAGGGTGCCTGACTACCGATTATGGATTATTTTGGCATAAAAAAACTCTTGTTTTTGGAACCAACAATCGGTAGAAAGGAGGAGGATTGGATCCTACCGATTATGACTCGATGGGAGCCACTTATAAGACACGTTATGGACTTCCAAATCAAGGAAATATGGTCTTGGAAAAATTCTAAACCCTAGAAGGAGGGGAAACTTGAGGACCAAACATTGAAAGCTATAAAAGAAGATAGCTTAGGCTCAAACAATATATATTCTACACCATCATACATATATTATACATCTTTTAAGTAATCTCTTATCTTCTACCTCTCATATCACAACTTCTACATCAAAAACATAGGGTCTCCCCCTTAGGGGGAAACCATTCTTCTTGTTTGTATATTTTCCATAGGTTTTAGTAAAACCATGAGTAGGTAACTTTGTTTTATCGGTTGGGGATGTAGTTGGAAGTCCTAAAAATGTGAATCTATCTGGATGGTTATTATTGATGATCAAGATCTCTTTTTATCGTTCATGTTCTACTAAGTGAACACATATTTATATCTAAAGCTAAACTAGGTTTTGGAGGTACGAAATAGTCGATAGACCCGGTTGCAAGTAGCATAGTGTGATTACCGATTGTATTCAAAACCTTCGTGTGATTTCATGTTGAAGCTTGGTAAATGTTAAATAGAATACTCGTAGTAATTCTATTACGTTGATTAGACAAATTCAAAGAACCTAATGCTCTTGGAGGATTAAACTTGATAGCACGTTGTGTTAGGTTGTTCACTGAGTAGTATTCAAATATTCATCGTTATGGTATGTGATGACATAAGGAATTTACCGGAGTATTCTCTAGATGGGGTGCTCTAGGACTATTGATATGAAGAGAGAGTGGATGTTGATTCTAATCGATTGCGTAGCATGATTGGTGATGGAAGATGAACCCCTTAACCAGTATTATTTCACCTTGATCTCAACCTTTATTTATTTTATTTTTTATTTTGTTATTTTACTTAGTTGATTCATTGAAATCCCCCTTTGGTTACATAAGAAGTCAAACACAAATAACAATTCACAGCTCCTCGTGAGAACAATTATTGTCGCTATATTACTTATTATATTAGTGGAAAATATCTTAATTAATTTGTACGTAAAAAATACGCATCTCTAAGCCTTACGCACCCTTAACCTAGGGCCCCCAACAAGTACCGGCTTTACAGCCTTGTTCAAAAACTCGGTTGTAGTCTCTATCCCCATTTGATTGCTGATCCTGTATGATTTATAAGAATAATATCAGATTGGTCAATTCCACGTTACTAACATCTACCCGGAGTATAATTTTTTTTTAGATTATCAACAAATTAAACGATGAGTTACAACACGAAATAACACGACGGTTTAAGAATTTCTCTAAGAATGTGACTATTCAAGGAGGGTACCTTGTTAGAATTGCAGATGTCCACAAAACTTCAGGAAGGACTGAACAATACGCACCGAAGTTTGTATCCCAAATCATGTATCCACAAAAAACTCGAGATTCCCCTAAGAATGTCATCAACGATTTGTAAATTGCAGATGTCACTATTTAGTGAGGAGATGAAGTTTATACTATATGACACTAAACACACTTCAAATGGGAAGAGTGACTCTGCAAGTTTACATCTTAGATTCCCAATTACCCAGTAGTGTAAACATGAAGGACTACTTCAAAGAAGTAAGTGATTTGGATGCCGTCACTCTCAAACCTTGTTCCTGTTCGGATAATATTCATTGCGTATGCTAGTCATTTCATCTTTTGGTCATGCCTATTGCATTTCAATTATACTCGTAAAGAAAAGAAAACAAAACAAAAAAAAAACATCAGATAAGCATAACAATAACACAAAATAAAACATCATATGATCAATATAATGGTTATAACAGTCTGCAATCCTACACAATATATAAATATAAAATGTACACTAGAAAAAAATTAGACGCATGCAAAGTGTTGATTAGAAACGATGCGATTAGAATTCTATAGATTGACTACCTCATACACCACAGAAACAATATATATTTATCTTCGGTATGGATGAACACTTTGCTAAAAAGTTGAATCACCCTAATAGAACAATCAAACCAAAAAAGAATCAATAAACATAAAAGAAATTAGGGTTTTGATATCTAACCTGAGAAACCACTGTACCAAATGATGTCGATGGAGGTATCGATCTCTTTCAAAACCCTGCATATTATGATTCCGCTTCTTCCACTGCTACCACTCAATTAATCAAACCCATATCTTCTCTACCACTTCACCTTCATTCAACCATCATCAACAACAATAACAACAACTAATGAAACCTATGATTTTCCAGACTTTATTCTTTTTGGTGAAAAATGAAGGTCGATTAAGATAGGAAAGTTTCTGGTATCGAGTGCAGGAGAAATTACCCTTTCGATAATATAGCAAGGATTATTGGAATCTTTGAGATAATATATATCACGAAGCAATCTTGGGTACACGGCAGATTGCTACAAGAATGGTAACTGAAAGTTGTAAACAAGCATCTTGATTATAACCTTCCTTAGGGAAACTCCAAAGGTACGAGTATACCAAATACCAAAGAGTAAAAAAATTTGGTCGTTTTTCATTTTTTCCACAACGGTTTTGTGAGTAAATATGATCGCACGTCATTTTAATTAGACGTCTGTTATAAAACGTTGTTGTACAAGAACGTTAGGTGACACGGACGTTTCTCTAGTGGTACGTATGTTGTTGGACGCACATTTATGTGAGCGTTTCATATTCTGGAATCAGACGCACTTATAGATGAGCGGTTGCATGCTCGTACGCTTCCTTAATCAAACGTATGGTTAACGTCCACACAAGGTAGCGTCTGCTATCAAAGCGTAGTCATAGGAGAACGTATGTAAATTGAGCGTTGTCGTATATAGACGTTTACTCACAGACGTCCTCCTAATCAAACGCCGGAATCACAAACGCTGCTTTATAAGAACGCTCATATATGAAACGTTCCTTTAAATGAACGTATTACTAACGCTCACTCCTATAAGCACTAAACGCTCACTAAGCGCTCACTAAGCACTTACTAACCGCTCACTAAGCACTTATTAACCACTAAGCACTTACTAACCAGTAACCAACGCTCACTAAAATTTACTAAACGTCCTCCTAATCACTAACTTACTAACGCTCACTAAGGGAAACGCTCCTAACCACTAAGGAAAACGCTCACTAAGGGAAACGCTCCTAACCACTAACTAAGCACTAACTAAGCACGCACTAACTAAGCACTAAACGGTCATTTAAGAAAGCGCACTAAAACTAACACTCACTTAATAATTTAATTAAGCAATGCGTCTTCTTAAATGGACGTTTGATATATAGGCGCTTTTGTAAATGGACGTCTCAACTAGACGCTCTTCTATCTTGCGTTTCTTCTACCAGCGTTCTCCTAGTGAAGCGTTACTTCATACGTGTTCTATAATGAGCGTCTCATCAAACGCTTCTTTGCCCAAGCGTCCGTGTTTCTAAACGCTTTCATAAGGAAGCATTTTTTTCTAACGCCCACTTACAAGAGCGTGAGAGTATATATAAGTTTCATAGAAAAACTTCTCTAGAACAGTAGTTATACTCGCCTCAAACCCAAATTTACTCTCCCGTTGCGCTTGATTTTGGGGACCAAAGAGTAAATTTAATCTTTCCTCTTTGGTACCTCGTCCGTTGCAGTTGCTCTTAACCCCAGCTGTAGTTTTCCCCATCCCTATAAATAAAAATTCAAAAAATTGCAAAATGTAACCAATAAATGAATAAACAAAGACCTAATTTCTAGTTAAAACCAAACTTCAAAAAGGTACCACTCATAAAAATCCCATCAAAAAACCAATCCCAACAACATCATAAATCCTACGACTTGAGTTGTGGTCATCTCCAGTACAAAATTTAGTGGCTAGAGGAAGACTTGTTAGTCGTTGTTCATCTCTTTCACCTTTCAAAAGTTTTGAGCAATCTTCCATGGATGGAGCTTGTTCTTTTGAATTCTGAATATGGAAACAAATCAAAGTAAGTATTCTCCAGATTATAAATAACGCAGTTAAAAAATCTTACAAATATTTCCAGAACCTGATCAAGATGAGTCAATTACATATTAGAACATCAAAAACTATAAATTAAGTAGTCAAACACAATGGGAATTGGAACCAAATTCACAATGAAGTAGATTAAAAACACAAATGTTATATTATTATGTATTTGCAAACAACATGAATAGAGGTAAGTAAATGAACTGAGGGAACTGGTCCAAATAATATTCAAATTTAGAAAACCATTCAAATACAGTGTGCGATAAAAAAATTGAGAACAAAAACAGTTCTGACCTAAAAGTACCGAGATAAATTAAAAAATCCTTAATTGAGATAAATATAAAAAATTGTACTAAACTTATGTGAAGTTAAATAACAATTGAAAAACAAAAACAATTCAGACCTAAAAATAGTAAGCTTTTGATATGTTGAAGGCAATGGAGAAAGGTGTGAAGATCATATCCTGGTTTGAGGTTTATGTAGAGGTTATGAAACATAACTGCAGAGGGAGGAAGTTAGGGCATAATTTGCGCCTGGACTGGAAGAAATCATATTGAATCTAAGTAGAATGACCTTCTCATGCTCTTTCAGAGCCTTTGCTCCTATTTAAGTGGCTTTCGTTGTACGGATTAATTGCATCTTGAGTTTGGTAAGTTGGCAAAGACGGAGTCTGGATCTTAGGAAAGGCTTTCTAACTGACTTGGCCATAACAACTCAAAAGTCTACGAAGGAACCACTTTATAAAATAGAGGTGTGGGACACTCTCCTACTACCTTTTTTTCAACCAAGCATATTTTTCCCCTGCTTCTGGTGTCTACCTCGCCGGCAAGAGCTTAAATCGAAGAAAGTTAATCCTAACCCGTAGAACATCATTCTCAAGTGCATGCAGTCCCGTTCTCGTCACATCTCTTTACCAAAGCTTATACCACGAGTGGAACGCCTCAAACCAGTACTCTTCCCTATTTAATAAAGCAAGTCTTGTTCATGCCCCTCATCTTTGAGTACGGCTTTTCACCCAGGGAAGGACTCACCTCAATTGAGGTTCGGTATGGTCCGTTGACAGCTATAAATCTCTTCCAAGGTACCATTTTGTAGTTTGTAGAAATTTCTTTTCATGTCTTCCTTCACCTCTCTTAACGCAGAAGCGCCCGCACCTGCCCAACCTAGTGGTAACCGGTACGACGAAATGATTCATGCTCGCAAAGGCCTCACCCTGCTATATGCCAAAGTTCAATGAAGCAACTCAATGAGAAAGGTTTAACCAGTCTAGTGTACTTATCTAATATAACCTTCTAGGACTGGTGGAGTTAAGGAAAGCCACAGACTCTGGCTATGAGAAGTGTTAACCATTGACAAGCACGCTTCTCCTTTATATCTGAGGTACGTTAACCTAAGGGGTATGCCCTCTAAATTCGGCTTAGGTGGAACAGTCCCACTTGCCTTTGAAGCTAACACAAGAAAGAATGCACCTGTATTTGAGGCCGGTCAACCAGTATGTAGGAATCATATTGCTAGAGGAGAACACTTTGCAGGGTGGGAAAGCTCTTTCTTTAGTGAATATCTGGTTTTTAAAATAACCGTTGTAAAAGTAACAACTAAAGATGAATTCCCAGAATCCGTTGTGAGGAATGCTCTCTTGTTCACTAATGCCCTGCTAACGGCTCTTTGTCCGATTATATTCTTATTTCCTGCTCGACGTGGGTCAGAACTCGATCCGGGAATATCAATATAATATCAAAGGTCTTCATTCTTGTCTCATGATTCACTGTGCATCTGAGATGAATAAATGAAGGTAATTCTTTGTTCAAAAAGAGACAACAACCTTTAATAAATCACTATTTAGATTTCCTACTTGATGGAGAGGTTCTCTATTTAAGATACAATTTGGGTGACAGAAGTTATGCTCTTGCTTCCATACAGAGGAATAAGGAAGGGTTCTATACACTTGGGACTTTATAGAGTAGAAACCGCTCGATATCTTGGCAATGCTCTTCAGTTTAAAGCGATTGCCTCTTAACAAGGGATGAAATTTTTACATTTAGTAGACTGGGTCCTAACTTTCTTTATTATCCCTTTCGAGCTAAAAGATATAGGGTTTGTATGATCTTTTTTAGTAGGGCATGAATAATTGAAATATACTAGAAAGTACCTTGCGAGTACACCAGGAGTGAGTAAACATAAGCTTGCATAATCCGTGATTAAATGAATCCCATGTTTGGAAAATCAGAGTGTCTAATGTTCTCGCCTAGACTGAATAATGATTCAAGAGATGGTGGACCAACTAAGTATAGTTAAGGCTTCTTGCCCTGCCGGGTGGTTAGCTCCAAATTAAAAGCTGAGAATTAAAGAACTTCTTGAAGTTTTCAATGTTTTGTAACCCTAAGACTATTAGTCTAAAGTTAAAGCTAGTTAAAATCTTTAAGTAAGAAATTCATGAGCATGAAGAATAAGCTAAATCCTTGAGTATAGAGCATATGGGCCCTAGATGACCTAGTTGAATTATCTGTCCCCTCCCTTTTGTGGATTATGTTTTCTTTTTATTTATAAGGACACGTGTGAAAGGAACCTACGACCAAGGCATGCACGCTCTCGTTCTGTTCCTGCCCCAGCTTTTATAGCTGTAGTAGCCTACTTTAATAGAATATTTTGAATAAACGGAGAATCCAGAATCTTAAGAGTTGGGTAGCTCCGTATTAAAACTACTATGAATTGCAAGCGAAGTAGCTGGCTTGAAAGGTAGAAGAACTATAGCCCCGGACTGCTGCAAAAGTCTATCTAAACAAAGGGCTCATTCACTTCCTTTTGTCTGTTTATTTATTAGTGAGGGACCAAGAAAAAGGATGCGCGTGCTAACGCGCAACAACTTTCACAGTAGGAGACGTTGCTTGTTGGGATTGTCATCTTCTCCACTAATATATACAATGAAGGAATTCAAAAAGGGGTCAGGCATGCTGCTTCTGCAGCAGCTGCGGAAGACAAAGAAAATACCGCTGCTCTTGGTCCTAGCTCTTGAAAGAAAACATATCCAAGCTTTGCTTAGTGCCAAATGACATCCTTTCGAACTCTCCTGTTTTTGCAATTGAGTGTGTCTCAGATCTCGCGTTGAAGAAGAATTTCGTTCTATCTTGTTCCAAATAGCCTTTCTACAAATTACCGACATTTTAAAATCATATGTTTCCATCTTGATATCGAACCGCTCCTTGTATGAGCATATTTTCATCATAAAAATTGGTTTTCTTAAATGGTTAACCGGAGTTTCTACAAGAGCGAGACTTTATTTTCTATTCCACTTTGTTAGCAGATCACTTCAGACTTATAACCGAGATAAGGCCCACCATAGGGTGTGGCTCCCTTTAGTATAGAGGATACTTGCTTTCCTAGGGCGTACATTGGCCAATATATTATCCCATTTATTTTTTATACTCTCCACTTTTTACGAACGAAGTATTTGAGCCAACTCTATGCAGGCTAAATTACTATTTCTTTGTCTGTAATTACGATCTGATATGAGTTCCCAGGAGGTCCTATTCCACTAGTTAATATATAGATCGATGAAACTTATGGATATTTGCTCGGTATTTCCAAATCATAGGACACCATATGATATATGTTTGTTCCACATAAGGCATCTCGTCGATGAGCATCTAGTTAGACTCATTAGGCTGATGCTCCAATCTATATAAATAGAAGAAGGGTTTACGAAAAAAAGCAACTAGCCGGTTACAAAGGAACTCTTGGATACTTCTTTGTTTCAACTAGTCATCTTCGTCCAAAAAGACTACTAGGAGGATTTTGAAATAGGACAGTCTCTGGTGGGTTCCCCGGTTCCCATTGTTAAGGCATTCCCTATTATGAGCCTACTCAGATCAAAACTAGTTAATTATCTTTCTCCGTCCAACCTTCGCCTGCTGAAATCCCAATTCTCTAATTATGCCCTCTTGGCCACCCATGGCCTTGGATTTTTAGAGAATCCCAGTCCTTTATCGTAAGAATTCTAACTTAATAGTCATACGAGTGGGTTTCGTTCCAGTTTCAAGTGTCTTCTTGGATAGTTATAGCGGGCCATAGGCGCAAGATGTACATTATGGGGGGCGGCGGTCCCATGGACATAGTCCTTTCAGGCAGTGGACGTTTAGTCCATGGTCCATTGGATGGTCGGTGCAAGGCCAGAAATTGGAAAATATTGATTCCGCTCGTTCCCGTCCTTCGCTTCAGGGCGTGTCTCTCAGTTTGGTCAGTACCTAAGATTATCGGGCAACGAAGCTTACACTTGTTCACTCAATGGTTCACCAGAGCCTCTTTCCTCCTCCCTTTTCTGCTCACTCGTACCCCATAGGCTCTTTAGAGACTCATATTTCTGTAATCTGAGGGAGGAACTGAATTTCTTTCTTGTCCCATAAGAAAGGTCTGGAAAAACTCATTTGTCTGTAATGTGAGGGAGGAACTGACTTTCTTGTCCTACAAGGAAGGGAGTCGACTGAACATCTCAGCCATTAGCGGGAATTCGCCCGTATCCAATCCCTAATTCTTGTTTACCGTGGATGATTTGGATGAATTGTGACCTGGTACGATCATTTCGGTGAGCAAGGCCTCTTCGTCACAGTACTGACTTATGGGTTAACGGGTGACACTTTGGCCAAGTATCCTATAAAAAGACTCCTGAAAGCTAGAAGTATTAAAAGAACGGGCGTATCATGATATCTCTTGATGTCTCGCCCGAATGAATTGGTAGGTACTAGAAATGTTTGAAAAAGTGAATGAAAGGAGAATAAGAAGTGAAAAGGACAGAGACACTTTCCAAAATAAAAGAAAAGTTATAACTAATGGTATACTTAGTGTAAGCGAGCTCTAAGATCATATCTTTGGAATAAACTCAAGTTAGAAAAGGAAATACAATGAGAGATAAGGTTCCCATGAGCATCATGGAATATGTCAAAGGAAAGGAAGAGGCAAGCCCTCCCATCTTCCGCATATCTTGCTTTTCCGACATGGCATGAATGAACGAACCTGCACTCAGGTTGAGTAAAGCTTTGAAGAAGGCATGATTCATTAAGTGAAATACGCTAACCTAATAGTTAAAGATGCCGCAAGCAAAGATCATATATAATTGACTGCAAGTTGAATAAGTTAAGACACTCTTTGAATCGTTATGTAATATTCCAGTAGTTGCCGCAAGGAATGTCGCCGTAGCTCCTGCAGAAGTAATCACAATCAAAGTCGTAGGTGGATATTCAAATAAAGGGGAGCACCTTCCTATCATGAAAACGCCAGCAGTGACCGTAGTAGATGCAAGAATCAAAATGAATACTGGAGTGGGACCCTCCATAGCATCGGGTGACCAAGTATGCAATCCTATCTGCAGATTTCCCAGCAGCACCAATAAGAAGTAAAATACAAATTAGAGTGATGGCATTCAATCTCATATTTCAAAACATCCAAGAGTTTCTAGGGGCACTAGCACGAGCAAAAATGGTTGAAAAGTATATTGTTTGAAAGAAAGTAAAACAACCTAAAATCACATGAGCTAATCTAAAGTCACCTACTCGATTGACAGGCATAGATTTTGTAGTTGCTTTATCTGCCTGAAGTCGTGTAAACCAGAAATGAATTAAAAAATACGAAGCAAGACCTATTCCCTCACATCCCAGGAATAATTAAAGAAAGTTATCTCCAGTCACCAACATTGGCATAAAAAAAGTAGGAATGGATAAATAACACATAAATCGAGGCTTATGCGGATCCTCAGACATATATGAAATGGAATAAAGATGACCAAGCTACTTATGGATGTAACCATAATTAACATTACAACGGTCAGGCTATCGAACACGGAGTCAGAAGTGAATTACGAGTCAGACCAATCTGCGAATCGAGCGAGTTTTGTGGTTCTAATTCTAATTCAGTGCTCTCCGAACCGTGAGAGAAGGTTGACCTTCACATTGATCACCAACTTGATCTTTCAGCAGTATAAATGGAAAAATAGGTATCGCTCTTTCTTTCCTTTGTCACTCAAGTGTACGACATCTGCCGTTTTTAGGCCCTTTTTTCCCTGAAAGAGTCCGCCGCCTGCCGTCAGGCCTGGCCCTCTAGTAGGTGATTCTGAGGCTAGATCGAAGGGGATACTACAAGACCTCTACTCCACGCATCTAAACAGCTTGCGTGGTTCACCGGTTCCACCGACTAGAACATATTCTTAGTCGGTACAGAGGTGCGCTTGAAAGTGGGTGGGGGGGGGGGGTGCTGTCCTTATTGGGCCCTTCCATATAAGGCCCTATCGTCGGGGTATAAGCGCCCTCTTTCTACCCATATACGAGGTGCCGTCTTATCCTTCCCTGACCAGGATTGTTCCGACACCTGTAACGTTCGTGATCGGCCTCCTCAACTGTGTATCGATCGAAAGGAAGGGAGGTACATCCCCCAAGGGAGTGGTTATGCCCAGTATGTCCCCCCTATTCCCGACATGCTATGGTACCCTTGGGTGGGTAGGAGAAGGTCGAGTCTATATCGCCGCGGAGTAAGAGCAGCGTCCGGATCTGATATATGTACTTGGAAATTCATCTGGTGACTTCACGATCGCCAAAGAAGCCCCAAGAAGCATCAAACATTTCCGATGAGATCTATGGAGCAATTCTTAGATAGAAATCACTAGATCTCAGTGTGACTTCATACAAGGCTATCATATAGAGGATCAAAGAGAATGAAACACACGTGGTGGTCATTATGGAGGTTCCTTCTGATCCTAGAAAACGCCCGAAAAAACCTGCTACGGAACTACCGAGCAAGGGAAAGAATACCATAAGTAGATATATCATGTAGATTATAATTTATGACTAAAAATCAGATATTGACAGAGCGTTGAGATTGAGCGAAAGAGTTCCTACAATTCCGAAGAACTTGATTATAGTATGAACTATCCCAGATCGTTCCATCTTTCTCGTGTGGAGTAGGAGATTGGACTTAGAATGGAAAAGTCTTTTCTTCACGTCAATAGAGCACATGCTCAAGAATTTGGATTAGATGTCCATATTCGGTACTAATGAAATTTGATCACTTCTTGTTCCACTCACTTATCTGTAGGTTGGCCGCGGGTGGCTGGTGGAACTGAACAATTAGATGAACAATTGGATGAGGAACTTGTAGGTGGGTTAGGCCCTCCTTAGTTGAGTTTCTAAATTCCTTCTCGCATACACTCGAGTATCTTTGAGCCTCTCCTTGGCAGTCGAGTCTCTTTGAGCCTCTTGAAATTCAGTGTCATCACTACTCATTCTTTTAGAATTTGCTTGTGAGAACTTGACTTCATCTCTTTACAAATGAGTTTCTTGTCGTTAATACCTCAACTTGAACCCCACCTGAATTCCATGAATTTTTCGGGACAGTGGTACTGGATTGCGAGACTCTTCTATTATATCACGTTACTTCTATGGGATATCTATCTATGGAATTTCAATGGACAAAGACTCGTTCTCGCTAGATCGAAAAAAAGATAGGCGAGAAAGACTAAGAGGCTACTAATAGTGGCTCTTTATCAGAGTCCAGCATGTCCTATTTTATCCTTTCAAACAAGATGATCCAATTTCATTGAAATAAGTCGGTTCTTTCATTTATGTCTAAATTTCGAGCTTGTATGATATTACGTGTACCTTTTTTCATTTCTTTTAAGTCCAGTTTCATCCATTTTAAATTGGACTGTAACACTCAAAGCAACTACTTTCGGTGTTGCTATTCAGATGCTTTAGTTTTCTTGGCTTCTGTGCACCCCTTCTTCTTTTGCTTCTTAGGGGTAAAGGAAAACCAGAAAGACAATACATGAGGCTCCTTGGACGTCAGTAACTTCATTTTTTCTTGTTTTAGGCTTGCAACTAAACAGACGCCTTTTGCGCTGTCTTTCTGTCTTTCCGCATAGACTGCTTATGCCTGGACGTCAAGCCAGACCCGTGGAAAGATGAAGTGGTTCGTTCTGGTCCCTTGTGTCAGATTCTAGTGAACTGGGTAAAAGATACCCTTATATGTAAAGCATAGTTCCGAGCTTGTCTTTAATACGAAGTATTATAATTCTTCTAAGATGACTCTGACATAGTACTCTCATCCTATAGGTGTTCCTTTCCTAATCAACGTGACGCAAAGGATAGAAAAGGATATCTTAGTCACAACCTTGTGTGAAGAACATGGTTCTCCTTCGATCCACCACTACGGACTGTGTTATGAAAGGCACTGCCTCCGATACTGAGCTATATTACAACCTAAAGAAGATGCCATTTTTCATTAGGATGACTTTAGTGCAGGAATTAGGGTTGTATATTTCCATATTCGATATACAACAACTAGAATAGACCCTCGCGGCTAACCAGAGACCCAATACCAGGATTAAAGACTCTTCCAGGCTCTTGAAGGAATGCGTTGGTAACGGCTCCGCTCCGTATCTAAGATAACATGTCTTCACATCATCCTTGGATCTTAGGACAAAAAAAATCTCTCGTGAGCAAACCATTTCTACGAGGAGTACCTGGATGGACCTGCCTACATTCATTTTTGTGTCAAAAGTCAATAAATCTTTTCCAAGCAGGGATAGAGTTCTTAGGGAGGGAAAAGCTGCCGCCAAGGCGCTTTTAATGGATGTTTTCTTATCCCTAGTCAAAATTTCTAATGGAGAATGTGACTTGCCTGAGAGTTTAGAGCATGGGATCGACTTATGGGTAGAGATTCGACCTAGCCGAGCTTCTTGATCGCTCCGCTAAAGAATCAACAGTTCACAAAGCAAAACCAGCAGTTGGTGGTGCGGCCGCTACTTTGTCGATAGAGAGAGTTGGAAGAGATATATGCTAATTAATATCTTGCTTGAAAGCAACTGCAAGTTATGGGATCTAGTTATAGGTTCAAATCCTATACGCCCTATCTAATGCTATAAGCAAATGAAAAAAAAGGAAGGGGCTAGGTCTAAAACCCGAAATGCTAAAGGTAGGCACTAGTAGGGAGGACATTTTTGGTAACCGGCCAGCATCTTGGACCAAATTACATCGGTGAAAGGTGTCATCCAAAGTGGAAAAAAAAGGATTCTCTTGCGTATCTTACTAAATTTAGATTCTTGCCCATCTTTTTGGCAATAGAGTGGGGGCGTGCACTCCCCTTTCATCTTCTTATAGTTGAGACGTAAGAGATTTCATCTTCTTATAGTTGAGACGGGGAACAGAACTAGATTATTTTTATCGAGCTTTCTTTCCTCCATCGGGTTGAGACGGTCGATTCTCGTCACCATTTCTTTCATTATTTTATAGAATAACAAATTGCTATTTATAAATTTTGAACTCCAGTTGAGCCCATGATCATTAGCAGTGAGAATTCTATCATCGGCAGTAATACAGTGGGCCCCGTGATACCTAATCTTATTAAAAACAAGACGGTTTGATCAAACTGTTCGTAAGAAGCCGAAGAATGGTTACTTTCTTATTTTAGATTAGAGCATCCCTTGGCTCAGCATAGCCAAGCGCTGTTTTTTGCCCTCTCGCCTACTTCATTAAGGAAAAGTGAATTATCACGAACAGAAAACGAGGCATAGACAACCCTTTTATCGAGTTTGCTTCTCTTCTCGCTCGCCTCAAACTTAGCAAAACAAGGAGCTAGGGCAGCACGGTACTCTGATACAAACAGAGACCTCGGCTAATAGTGTTGGTTGCAAGCTCAAGTACAAGTACCCTTCTCATATATATAGGTTTGGCTCAAGATATAGTATAAAGAAAAAAGATCCAGCCTACTGGTTGTTTTTGTAGATGTATCATCGTAGCAAGCGAGCTAGCAAACATGACTCAATCTTCTTCTTTTTTTCCGGATGTGATATGGTTGGCCCGACGGAGACCTTTAGCATTAATTAACCCAAAAGCAAAAACGATAAATTAAGTAAACCTATAGAGAGTGGGGAGGGTCTTGGTATAGACATGCTAAGATGTTCCAACTGACAATCCTGATCCCAACCAATTATATCAAAATATGTGAAAATCAAAGCATTTGAGATAGGATAAGTATGGGGATACATCAATTAAATAAACTAAGTTATCCTTATCAGAAGTGGCCTACAGAATGTTTGCTTAAAATCAATGGTTATAAAAGGGCATTCTGGCAGCTATAAATCTAGGCCGCTAAGAGAAATAAATAACTACTCCCATTGAATTGCTAGGAGCTGGCACTACCTTGGAATTTTTTCAAAAAACATAAATGGCAGGCTCACCCCATTCGTTTGGTTTTTCTATCAGACAGTACTCTAATAATGAAAACTTTTGGCCGGTAGTAGATCCATCTGCAGAACGATAGCCACGAGTGTAACCCTAAGTTATTGGTGAGGCTGGCAAGAAATCCATTATTAAGGGCTACTGAGGACAGGTAGATCAACTATTTGACCATAGAATCTGCTAACTAAGTAGCATGCCCGCCTTCCGCTAAATCTCTATGAGATCGGTGAGCGTACACACTTTCTTTCCGACAGGATGAAGCACAAGCATATCATGTGTTATGGTTCTCCATTCGTTTGCGTAACGGACAACTCTATTTTCAAGGAGTCAGAAGCGACCCCTAGGTCACTTACCAGCCGGGGAGATATAATAATTATTCTTAGCTAGCTTTCTTGAATTTGTTAAGCTCTTTATCATAATGAACTTCTAGAGATAGCAGAGAAAGCTCATTGAATTGGGTCTTGCGCCAAAGTTGGATGAAGTATGGGGACATGTATAGGACTCATCTCAGGTCAGTTTCAAGATCCCAAGATTCGAAAGAAATAAGGCTGATCGGTCATGAATATAATGGGGAATCAATATAAATCCTTTGAGTATGAGGGTTATTTCCATCCATTAGATCGAAACCAGTCAGCACTTTCATAAAAAAGGCT
Organism: Papaver californicum; assembly: GCA_023531435.1. Classification (NCBI taxonomy): domain Eukaryota; kingdom Viridiplantae; phylum Streptophyta; class Magnoliopsida; order Ranunculales; family Papaveraceae; genus Papaver; species Papaver californicum. The sequence continues at coordinate 4,652,995 of JAJJMC010010614.1, read as the reverse complement.
CGCCTCACTGATGGAAGGTGGGACCAACGAGCAGATGGTCGTTCACATAACTCGATGAAACCGAACCTGTCACAGACCGAAAAATTCCGCCTTCGGCGCTATGCGCTGGGCAGGCCAGAACTCCCCGATGTGCGGCTTAAAAGATAGTAACCATACCTTAAAGCTTAAATTCTCGTTGTCATATGCAGTTATATTTGCCTTTCCAAGCAGGCTTTGCAAGCATGATACTCGAAACTTAGTTAAATATCGTTCCAACTCACCCTTACTCAACAAAGGGTACATGCATTAAAGCCAATGGTGAATGCCTTTGGCAAGCATCACATAATTACGATCATTGTCCAGGCCTAACTTATGCCTTGGATTAGCACCTATGCCATTTCAAGCCTAATTTTTTTCACTTCCTCAACTCTACTTCGACTGAGCACTAGGTACGTGCATTGATCTTTACCATGTCAAGAGCGCAACAACCAGGCATATTCCGTTCATACCGTATGGCTTGATAGGAAGTATGATCATCCATCAAATGGAATGAAACTACCTCATCAAGTATAGTCACAATCATCTCTTGCATAGTATTACCGAACCAGATGATATGAGTTACCAAAGCGTCACAATCATCTCCAAATTATATGATATGAGCGATAAGATGCACCTCAATGCATTGTATTGCGGCTGCCTACGTACCCAACTTGTAACTTGAAGGGATCAAGCATGACCGTAGTTCATCCCTAGTGTCAATTCCAAAGGAACAAGCAACTTAAGCCTATTAATGCAAAGCCAACATCAATTCCAACTTCGTTGCAAGGCCAAGGGACAAGCAAAGCCTAGTCCGTATAGGCCAAGTGACTTTCGCAATATATGCACCAGCTTGGGCATAACTATCGCTACTTAGCATGCATAATGCATTCTCGAGTATGCAACATGGATAAATGATACTTTCACATAAATCAAGCTTTATCGGCTAAGCTACAAGCATATTGATGCTTAAGCATCAAGTATGCACCAACGTATAGGCCACATCGCATATATATGTGCATTACCGCTCATACACATCCAAGCAAAGCTCCCTCCCTATATATGTTTTATTCTTATTTTTACAAATAAATAAAAGAAAGGGAAGTGTCATCAATCAACTATACTTTAGAAAAAAAACGCCAACTGGTTGGCGCCTCTAGGAAAATCCGCTAACTGGTTAGCCAGCTGCTAGGCTAATCCGCCATCTAGTTAGCATGAAGGCCAATTGTGCCAGGGCTAATGCATCCACACCCTAATGTATATCTGAGTAAGATTTATAATCTTAGGATGAATCTTCATCCCATGCCATGACGCATCCTTAAGTAAGCGTCATGCAAAAATTACGGGTGTTACATTCTTGCCACCTTCAAAGAATTTCTTCCCCGAAATTTAACTCAAAAACTATTATGGACAAGCTTCATCGATTAAGGTTTCCTATGCATATGTCCCATACCACGATGCACAGAAATCCTGCAAGGTCCAATGTTAGTTAATGAACACAAATTAGAACCTTCTGAATATGCGTCGCATACCGCATATTCCGGAATCCTTATAGGTTTCGCAATTGCCATAAACACCGATTGAGACCTTCCGAACATACGTCCCATACCGCATGCTCGAGGATCATCAAAGGTTTTATAATTTTGCCGAGAAAAATCAATTTGGATCGCTAAACATGTGTGCCATACCACATGCTCAAGAATGCAAAAGAATTTTCTCAACATAGGATCATAAGTACAAGCCCCATACCATGTACTTAAGAATCCTCAAAGTTCATGATAGTTGAAAATGGTCATCGAAAATTGACAAGCAATTCCCAGCGTAGTACTGTGAGGACCAAACTCTAATGCTAGTGCAGTCGGATGCAAGCCATCGTCCCTGACGATCTTCCACTCGTAAGTGGGAGCTATCCAACCTGACAACGCATACCGTTCCAGCGACGGAAGTGGGGTGATCATTCCCAGTGCCAAGGGTAGTCAGATACCAGCCACCATTCTAAATGGGTTTTCTCGAAAACTCATAGAACTAGGTCAAACTCATCCAAATATTAGTAGAGTAACTAGCAAGTTACAATTTCTTTTGTATAGGCACTTGGCCTTATTTATCCATTCTATTTTAGTACAACAGTTAGCCTACACTTCCAACTTTTTCTATTTCCTTTAAGGGAAAATTTTATAGTCATATTACAAAATGCTCACTTACGAGTCCAAAACTCACAGTCCCTAGTGTTTTGTCGGAACTTGCTCTGATACCATTTGTCACAGACTGGAAAATTCCGCCTCCTGCACTATACGCTGGGCAGGCCAGAACTCCCCGATGCGTGTCTTAAAAGATAGTAACCAGACCTTAAAGCTTAACTTCTCACTGTCATATGCAGGTATATTTGCCTTTCCAAGCATGCATTTCAAGCATGATACTCGAAACGTAGTTTCCATATCGTTCCAACTCACCCTTATTCTACAAAGGGTGAATGACCATTAAAGCCAATGGTGAATACCTTTGGCAAGCATCACATAATTATGATCATTGTCTAGGCCTAACTCATGCCTTGGATTAGCACCTAGGACATTTCAAGCCTAATTTTTTCACTTCCTCAACTCTACTTCGACTGAGTACTGGGTGCGTGCACTGATCTTTCTCATATCAAGAGCACATCAACCAGGCATATTTCGTTCATACCGTATAGCTTGATAGGAAGTATGATCACCCATCAAATGGAATGAAACTACCTCATCAAGTGTGTCACAATTATCTCTTGCATAGCATTATCGAACCAGATGATATGAGTTACCAAAGCGTCACAATCATCTCCAAGTTAGATGATATGAGCGACAAGATGCTGCACCTCAATGCATTGCATTGCAGCTGCTTACGTACCCAACCCGTACCTTAAATGGATCAAGCATGACCATAGTTCATCCCTAGTGTCAATTCAAAAGGAACAAGCAACTTAAGCCTATTAAGGCAAAGCCAACATCAATTCCAACTTCGTTGCAAATCCAAATGACAAGCAAAGCCTAGTCCGTATATGCCAAGTGACTTTCGCAATATATGCACCAGCTTGTGCATAACTATCGCTACTTAGTATGCATAATGCATTCTCGAGTACGCAACATGGATGAATGATACTTTCGCATAAATCAAGATTTATCGGCTAAGCTACAAGTATATTGATGCTTAAGCATCAAGTATGCACCAACGTATAGGCCACATCATATATATATGTGCATTACCGCTCATGCACATCCAAGCAAAGCTCCCTCCCCATATATGTTTTATTCGCATTTTGACAAATAAATAAAATAAAGGGAAGTGTCATCTATCGACTGCACTTTAGGCAAAAACGCCAACTGGTTGGCGCCTCTAGGAAAATCCGCTAACTGGTTAGCCAGCTGCTAGGCTAATCCGCCATCTAGTTAGCATGAAGGCCAATTGTACCAGCGCTAATGCATCCACACCCTAATACATATCTGAGTAAGCTTTATAAGCTTAGGATGAAGCTTCATCCAATGCCATGACGCATCACTAAGTAAGCGTCATGCAAAGATTACGGGTGTTACAGAACCAGATACATCTGAGCGTTGAACAAATATCGCGAAGCTCACAGGAGTCAAAGGACAGATCCCTTAACCAAAACAGCAGAGATCCAAGATTTCGATGTTGACTGCTTATAGTGCAAGCCCTAGAAATTCTCGTTCAATCTATTAACTGGTCTCTCAAGATACTTGGTATTTGACCACTAGACTAAAACGAAACTATGAGCCGATAGCGAGCAACTAAGCCTAAAACCAATCAAAGTTTACATAATTTAAGAATATTCATCTGATCCAAAGCGGAAGGTAATGGATGGTTTACGGAAAGTGAAGATATGGACCTTCTAGTAATTCCAATAATAAAGAGGGAAACTCTTACACGAAACTTCCTAAAGACTTAAAAAATCAAGATTGTAAACTATACAAAAGTTTTTCATCGATTCTTTCTTTTTGTCCCTTGCTCTTGGTCTCATGATATGTGTGATTTTCTTCACCGATTCTTTCTTTTTGATGGAATGACACTTTGTCAAAAAGGAGCCAAAGATGCAAAACAGGCATGATCGAAGATTGACATTCAATTCAAGGAGTGGCCGACCAGCAGTCCTTACTAATCGATCTGGGGGTGGACTGGGTTTTTCATATTTATCGTCACTTCGGATCCTTTTCAAAAAAAAAGTGCACTTGATTGAGGGCTCAGCAACGCCAACTTTCTCCATAATAGTTTTTATTGAATAAGAGATTACCCAACTTCCATTAACAATCAAGTCACTCACCTTGGCCATGAACTGAATTTTATAACAAGCAGCAATGCCCGCAATTGATGCAAGACACTTATCACTGCACCATGCATTACGTCACCATCTTCAAATAAATTATTTTCCACGGTAGTACCATGAATAACGCATAAGAGAGCAGCTCCCAATACGTCGACAACTCATATCATATGAAATGGGTTCAACGTGCAATTAACAAGGAAACTTGGGCATTTATTACTTGGACTAAATTTGCTATTTATTTACATATTAGAACCAACTAAAATTTAAAAGGCACAAATTCAGTAATTGTAGCTTCTATGGGATTTCTTATAATTTGGGTCAATCTATTAGGAATAGGCCTACATAGTTATTGTTCATTCACATTAGCATCTTAATCGAAGACGTGACTACCGAAACCATTCCCATCAACGTTCGTAAATAAGCAAGTCAATCGATCCTTAGTTCCTTTATTTCCGCAACCCGTTCGAGCAACAACCACTTCGTTCTCCCCTTGACCGAAGTAGCTTGAGAATCCTGCTAATCCCTAAGAATCCATGAAGTCGTTGGTAATGGCGCACCTTGATACTAAACCAGATAGAGCCCGAGATCTTATTTGAAATCGGAATATCTAGGATAGGAGGCCAACCTCCTGGGGAGAGCATTGTGCATAGACCAGGTGAGTAGGGATGCAGCTCCGTGGACCGCTCATCGGGCCTGATAGGTGGTGGTATCACACCCTTCTCAAAGGAACCAAAATTTGGTTCTTTTGGGGTTACAGTTGATGGTTGTTTGTTATTCTAAATTTCTTCTCTACTCCAGAACCGTACATGAGAGTTTCTTCTTATCTGGTCTTTGACATAAAGAAGGAAGGTTGTAATAACGAAAGGGACATGTTCTAACTTTGATCTAGCTAGTGGAAAGACATTCTTGTATATTCAATCAAAAAGAAAGATGATTATCCAATAAGAAGAGTTTCAATTTATTCAAATAAACGATTTGAAAACATATTAATTCTAACAACTGATTGCGGAGTTGATCATTCGGCCCTTTCAATTCATAGATGTGGGATCCCCGCTAGCGAGTACCTTAGGAAAATAAAGAATGACGTCTTTTTCATTATTTCTTTTATACTGACAAAGGCATGAGGTTTTAATTGTGAGGAGATCCCACCCAATCTCTTAACTATCGTAATATAGGGAAAAGAAGAAGGTTGAAGCAGTCTAGTCACCCATTTTCCAATAGAACCTTTAAGAACCAAAGTCGTAGATAAGATGGATGAAGTTACCACCTCATATTTTCGTGTCTAGAATCATAGTTATCCATCGTGATCAAATTTTTGACGAAAGAAGACTCACAATTGTCAAATATCTGGCTTCGGCGAGGATCTCATTTGATTTTATTTCAATCTAGCTCATACACTCGCTGCCTTATTCAGGCTCGTCTTAACCGGAATGAAGTCTTTCTGATCTCGATTTCTGGTTCAAGCAAGAGCCTTATATATTATATTATTAACAAAAGCTAATAATCCGGATCAAGAAATTCAAAGTGATGCCATTCGATCCCATCCTGTCATTACTAGTCAATTTGGAAGAAGTCTAGCTTTGAATCCATAGACCTGGAAACCTACTTCATTAAGGAAAGGTGAATCATCGCGAACAGAAAATGAGGCATAGACCAACCCTTTGATCGAGTTTGTTTCTCTTCTTGCTCGCCTCAAATTTAACAAAGCAAGGAGCTAGGGCAGTACGGTATCCTGATATGAACAGAGACCTCGACTACTCCTGTTGGTTGTAGGTTCAAGTACAGGTACTCTTCTCATATAAATAGGTTTGGATCAATCTATAGTATAAGGAAAGAAAATCCAGCCTATTGGTTGTTCGTGTAGATGTATCGTCGTAGCAAGCGAGCTAGCAAGCATGACTCAATCTTCTTTCTTTTTGTCCGGATATGATAGGGTTGGTCTGGCGGAGACCATTAACATTAGTTAGCCAAAAAGCGGAAAAGATTGATGATAGACATGTTTTCATGTCTTAATTGTTCTCATATTTATATTGCTTTTTCTCAATTTTTGTATTAATATTATTATGTTTATTTTATTTGTAGGTATTTTTGAAGAATAAACTCTTGTGGAAAAATGGGCTTAAAAAGTTATAAAGGCACCCAGAAGTATTAAAGGCACCCTCATTTTGGATAAGGGCACCACAAGAATTTGATAAAGGCACCAACTTTTTGAAATTCAAAATAGAGTTTGGCAGGAACTCAACTTTCTCAACTGCGGATAATTATGTCGAGATTTGGAAGAAATCTTCGGGAATTAAGACAAGATGATTTTATTACCTTACATAAAGAGAAGTTTGTACGAAACTGGGACACGTGAATAGAATGAAATCAAATATAGTTGCTTCTCGGAGGAAATACAAGGACGAAAGCTCATTCATGGGAAACAATATTTACTCGATATAAGTGTTGTTATAAGGGAGATTTTATCTCCTTAAACAACATGAAGTCTCGTGTCATAATCTAGAAACAAAATCAGCAAGAAGAACAAAATCATATCGAGAATGGAAAGAAGAATATCACACCGAGATTTCTTTAACTGCCGATAACAATCCATTAAAAGAGAAAAGATTTTTAAAGATTTGGGGAGTGGTTGTTTTTCTAGTATAAATAGGGAGTCGAGAGATCAATATAGAGGGGGTTGGCTCTAACAGAAACAAAGAAATCAAAAATCAGAAAAATTATGCTCGTGATGAAGAAACCGTGAATAAAAGGTTGAAGAAACCGTTGCTAAATCTTTAAACTAAACAACGTTTATCTTCACTTTGCAACGTTTATCTTCAGTAAAACATTTTTCCCTCTGTAACAGTGAGTTCGCAATGCTTACAAACGTTGTGAATTTCAAGTTTTCATTATTTTCACTTTTTTTCATCATTTGTAAACACTTTGAGCCATGAATCATTATTTTGATCAAGTGATTAATATGAGGAGCTAAACCCCTTTGCTGAGGAGACCGAGGAAGCCATTGTTCCAAGAAAAGTGGCATATTTCTATTTTAATTGATTTTTGCAATTACTTTTATGATTATTTGCTTTGATTAAAAATTATTTAAGGATTTTTATTAAGCAATTGTGATTTCTTTTGATAGAGCATGCTTAACCTAGGGTTGTTGATGTTCTATACTTTCGATTTACAATTGTCACTTTGAAAATCTACTTTTGCAACATATTAGAATCACTTTAAACATTAAGATTGCATGAATATTGATTAGATTGAATCACTTTAATTGGTTAATGGTGAAATCCATAACCTCGGTATTTATGAATCTTACCCTCATCTTTTATGTATATTTTCTAGTTTAAAATCAGTTTTTAAATCTAAAATCAATCTTCACAAGTTCAAGAATTTAAGCCATTCTTACCGCCATCTACAATCCACATCAATAGATTAAGTAAACCTATAGAGAGTGGGGAGGGTCTTGGTATAGACGTGCTAAGATGTTCCAACTGACAATCTTGATCCCAACCAATTCTATCAAAATATGTGAAAATCAAAGCATCTAAGATAGGATAGGTATGAAGATACATCAATTAAATAACATGAGTTATCATTATCAGAAGTGGCTTATAAAACGTTTGCTTAAAATCAATGGTTATAAAAGGGTATTCTGGAATCTACAAATCTAGGCCGCTAAGAGAAATAAAATACTACTCTTATTGAATTGCTAGGAGCTGGCACTACCTTGGATTTTGTTCAAACAGCAGGAATGGCAGGCTCACCCCATTCGTTTTATTTTTCCATCAGACAGTATCCTAATAATAAAGACTTCTGGACGGTAGTAGATCCATCTGCAGAACGATAGCCGAGATTGTAGCCTTAAGTCATTGGTGAGGATGGCAAGAAATTCAGTATTAAGGGCTACCGAGGATAGGTAGATCAACTATTTGATCAGAGAAACTGCTAACTAAGTAGCATGCTCGCCTTCCGCTAAATCTTTATGAGATCGTTGAGGGTACATACTTTCTTTCTGACGGGATAGCACAATCATATACTGTGTTATTGTTCTCCATTCGTTTGTGTAACGGAAAACTCTATTTTCAAGGAGTCAGAAGCGACCCAGGTCGCTTACCATCAAGGGAGATATAATAATTATTCTTAGCTAGCTTTCTTGAATCTGTTAAGCTCTTTATTAGAATGAACTTCTAGAGATAGCAGAGCAAGCTCATTGAATTGGGTCATGCACCAAGGTTGGGTGAAGTAAACGAAACTTCCTAAAGACTTGGAAAATCAAGATTTTAAACTATACAAAATTTTTCAGCATGGGTTGTCCCTTGCTCTTGGTCTCATGATCTTTGTGATTTTCTTTATCGATTCTTTCTTTTTGATGGAATGACACTTTTCAGAAAGGAGCCAAAGATGTAAAGCAGTCCCGATTGAAGATTGAAATTCAATTCAAGGAACGGTCGAGCAGCAGTCCTTACTAATTGATCTGGGGGTGGACTGAGTCTTTCATCTTTATCGTCACTTAGGATCCTTTCCAAAAAAAAAAATACACTTGTTTGAGGGCTAAAGTAACCACCTCATAGTTCGTGGATAGAATCATAGTTCGATGTCTTGATCAAATTTTTGACGAAAGAATACTCACAATTATCAAATATCTTGCTTCGGCGAGGATCTCATTTCTCTTTCTTTCAATCTAGCTCATACACTCGCTGCCCTATTCAGGCTCGGTGTAACCGGAATGAAGTCTTTCTGATCTCGACTTCTTGTTCAAGAAATATCTTTATATATTATATCATTAACAAAAGCGACTAATCTGGATCAGGAAATGCAAGGTGATGCCATCTGATCCCATCATGTCATTACGATTCAATTTGGAAGAAGTCTAGCTTTGAATCCATAGACCTGGAAACCTACTCCAGAGACGCGGCGGAAGCCCCCGAAGGAAGGTCTGCTGCAGAAAGATTAGAAAAAAAAACCAGGCGGGGAAGAGCTTATCTACTCGCTCAGTTAGTACCTTTATGCCCCCATCCACAAGCCAAGGTTTTGATCCTTACAAAGTAGTAGCCGGAAAAAAACTGGTTTTTTATCCAAAATATACACTTTGTATGGCTTCTTTCCATGTCCTCTTCAATCCAATCCCTTACAATATGGACATATGAGTTCTTTCAGACCTCTGGGACTCTCCTTCGTAGTCGAGTCTCTTTGAGACTCTCTTTTCAATCGAGTGACTTCATCCCTCTCGCATACGCTCGAGTCTCTGAAGATCCTTTGCTAAGGGCCTTCAAGCACCCAACTTAACAATTTCAGGCTATTTAATATCCTTTTCTTTCTTTCTTAGTCTTTGTCGAAGCTTTCTCTAAAGCAAAATACTACCGCACTACCTACGAGAAAAGATGTTCTACAAGAGCTCTGCGACCTGCTTTCAAGTTCAAGAGGCTGGACGGAAGGAAAGGTATTTGTTCAGTTCTTCTTTCTACTATTATGGAAAGGAGCTCGCTAATGCGGTTAGCCTACGAACATCTCTTTCTTCCTTTCTTGAGCTAGTCAGTGAAGTGAGATCGATCGAACGAAAGCGATTAAAGAAGGCCCTTTAACAAGAGGGGATTTTTTGGAGGATATTACCCCTTTGCTGCTTTGAGCTAGAGTGAGGGATGGAACCAATAGCCTTTGTCTTTAGAAAATACAGTCACTTCGCCTCTCCAATTCAAGATAGGTTTCTGTCTTTCCAGTTGTAAGGCACTTTCTTTTACTTTTGGGCGTCCCCCTTGATTTGGGAATCCCCTAATGTGAACCGACTTAAGAGGCCTTTGGACAACAATTCTCTTCTTAGTTATCAGCACTGAGTGAGGAAGATCCTTTCTTAAAGGCTATGCTTTGATAATCACTTTCTTTATCAAGGAAAGAAGGAAATCCCGAGAAAGGCTACCCCTGAGTTTCATCTAGTCATCTTGGGGCAAGAAGACACTTATAGAAGAATTACGAAATAGAAGAGTTCAATCTAGAATCCACTACACTGACTTCAAGTTATGACAATCTGACTTGACCTCTCACCTTCTCTGTCCCCAACAACGAAGAAAAAGAAAGCTACGAATTGGGCTTTTTCGGTGAGTAGCCCAGCCTACTTCTTATGATACTGACTGGCTAAGGCAGCCATTGAAAGGTGACTGAAACGCCAGAAACGGAGACTACCCGAGCTAATGATAGAGGCAAAAACACTTTATGACCAGGTACCATTAATTGATCATAAAGACATCGTGGAAATGCTGCACGGACCTATATATATAGGAATGAAAAGAGAATCACCTTGATACTAAACTAGATAAAGCCCATGATCTTATTTGAAATGGGAAGATCCAGGATAGGCGGCCAACCTCCTGGAGAAAGCGATGTGCATAGACCAGGTGAGTAGGGATGCAGCTCCATGGACCACTCGTCAGGCCTGATAGGTGCTGGTATCACACCATTCTCAAAGGAACCGTACGTGACACTTTCACATCATACGGCTTTGTCCCGGAATCAGGACCCGCTTGGCTTTGACCAAGGGGTCCTCAAACCAACCTGTCCTTGCATGAAAAGGAATTTTCATGGAATTGATAGCAGAAGAAAGCTGAATCGAAAGAGAAAGAATGGTAAAAGGATTCACTGGAAAGATAAAAAATGTTTTCCGGGATCACATCTTTTTTTTTCTTGCAATAAGATATCTCCCTAGTTCGGAAGATTTCTATATGAGTCACTTCTGAGTGTTATACGATAATTAGACTCGAACCTTTCTTAAGACTACCAAGCCCTCTCGAATGAGTTCTACGATAGAAGCTTTCCACGTAGACCCTTGGATAAATCTTTCATTGTTGGAGACATGAAACTATTTGACTCGATACCATATCAAAAGATCCAACTCTGGGAAATCGTGGTTTAATCGATTTACCCATCTTTGTAATTCTTGATCTGAGGTTGTCGAGTCTATATCCATGTCAAATCTAAGAACCTGTTCCGTATAGGCAGAACATGATTCATGAAACCATGGATGATTAAAGGAAGATTTCACAGCTATCCTTTCCTTTTTCAGCCACTTTACAACTTGTGGTACTACCCCTTCGTGTACCAGTATCTTCACTAGCCAGAGAATTTCCTCCCGATTTGCAGGGTCATTCGACCCTACAGATCCAGAAGAGTTTTCGGAAAAAGCTATTGTTACTAGTGGGAACAATTTGCTAATAAATCGGATAACTGAAAATAATCTATAGATAAAATGACCTACAGAAAACCCAGCTCCGCAAATCCAAAACACTATCATAAGTACCAATACGGTGCCACAAATTAGCAAGTTGATCCTAAGTAATCGATCTTGCTCTTTTTCTTCCCGGAGAAGGACTTCGTTAGGATTCAGAACTTGCTGTAATTCTTCTTTAATAGCCTTCATTCTTGCGTCGAAGGTCGCTTTAAAAGTGTGACCTATACTCTTTCGAATGAATAGAATGAAACCTATAAAACAACCAGCTATGATCAGTTCTTCATTATAGATTGAGATATTCTTCGAACTTAATGCACAAAGAAAGAGAATGGCAGCAAATAAAATCTTTAGATCCTTAATATTCCTTTTTTTCACTTCTCACTTTCGGCAACTTTGATGGGAGGGGGACTGAATCTTTCCGAGTTGCAGAAAACAATCCGAGGCGCACTGAAGTGAATTTTATGTAGGTTGAAGTGGTGTAGAACCTAGTGAACCGAGCGTACAAAAGAATCACTTTTCTTATTCTATGATAGAAGATGATGAATAATCAAATGTTGCACTACAAGCACATTCATCGAGTCATTTTTTCATTCCTTCCTTACTAGAAAGATTATTTGAACCTCTACACAGGCTACTGGAGGGTACTCGTCTGGTCAACCACTTTTAGATACAGAAAGGAAGGCTGCTCACCACTCTTGCTTTTGTTTTGAGCTACTGGGCCTATTTCCTTTGATGGACTAGACTCCGGGTAGGAATGAAATCAGTTTCTTTAGGTTTTTATCCCTAGTACTCTTAATAGAAAAAATGGGCCTTTGAGGTTGACCTAACGAGATCATTTAAGCCTATTTTAGCGCCTTTTGGACGGCTTCCAGCATGAATTTGATTTGGCACTACCAATATCGCCCGCGTCAAGTACATCAAAACGAAGGCTTAGAGAAAACGAACTACTCGCAGCAAGGCCAGTTCCACGGTTGACCCTTTTATTTATACTCGACTGAAAGAGAATAAAGACCAGCTGCCTCTATAAAGGTCTCCGAACTCACGTTTTATGCATCCAATTTTGCTTCCAAACACGCTCCCTTATGTATTTTCCACAAATAACCCTCAAGTGACTTTACTACGAGCTATAATTGCTTCTTTAATAATACATGAGAGAACTCAACCCCTCTTAGCTTAGAGCCCAATCTAATACAAGAAATCTCAGACCAGTGAACCATAGCTCCTTTAAAGGGCCACTGGAACAACTTTTATAAATGGTATGTCAATCGCTCTCTTTAACGTTTTAACCTATTTTATTCATGTGTATTGGTTTTATCCTTAGTGATATCCCCTTCTTGCTGGAGAGATTGGATCAACCGCCCTAAGCAGCTCTTTTTTAACCAGCGCCAAAAAGGCCCTTTAGAGGAGTAGAATTCCAGCTTATATCGTTTCTAGATAGGGACAAGATTTCAAGAGCGCCTTCAGATGCAGTTGTTGTTCTTGCTGGCACCAGCTTGGGCAGAAAGAGGAATTCTCAATAATCTAACTGATTGGTTATTAAGTCCCTTATTTTTTGGAGAAAACATGCCGATAAGAATAGAAATGACTTCTAGAAAATGGATTATTCAAAGTGAAGGGCTTTAGATATGTGTAGAGAGTACTGGCCAATGATTGATAATGTAGGGGGTCTTACGACACTCTCGAATCTAAGGTAAAAAAGCTTAAGGCCGGCGAGACGTCAGCTAGAAAATGAGAGTAGGTAGAAGTGCGGGACCAAAGTTTAGGAACAGCCATGCCCTGGTTAGACAAAAGAAAACACTTGGCTTACATATGAAGTTTTGACCCTTCTCCTTTCAGGTTAACGATGTCTTAATCCAATAATTGAATAAACTTATTATCTCATTTAAAGGTTAAGCCTTGTATCAAGATCAACGAGGAGTCATTATTAAATATGTTATATGAACGCACTATCGGTAGAGAAAAGAAAAAGCTTACTCCTTCTTGGCGACTATATACTATTGTGTACTGTACACCTCACTTACTATGATTGTTTTCATGCTCTAGAAAAGGGGGAGGGATAAAGTGTAAGAGACAAAGTTACTCAATAAGACATGTTCCTAAAGTGTGTTTACTCAACTAAAGTACTCAAGTTCGGTTCTCATAAAGAAGATCTTGTGCGTATTTCCATAAAAAAAGGTAGGTTCTGTGGTGGATGACCCATTTTTTGCCCCGAACTCGGGGTTTGCTAGCAATAAAAAGCAGGTTATAGAAGTTTTAACTAAGAATTCGAGGACTTAAAGCTAAACTTGACACGATTAACTGCTTAGCCGACCTTCCCTCAAAGAAATCTGGGTTGAGAATACGTAGTTTTTTGAGAGAGCAAATAAGCGCACGTCGGCTAGAGGCATTGAAGCGACCAAGAGTTTAGTTTTTTAGTTAAAGGAAGTGTCTAGTAAAATTAACCCCACCACTCTTCGTCTTTCTCCATAAAACCAGGAATGGAAAACCACATAGATTCAAACTTGTATGGAACCTACCCTTTTTAAAATGACTCCAATAACAATGGAGTGTAATCAGATATATAGGTATGCTAAGAGCAATTTGAGCTACATTCAGATAAACATCAAGCCAATCCCGTGAAACAAGGATTATGTTAATTCTAGTCATTATTGGAGGTGTCTGGCATTTTGTCCATGTGAACAAGGCTCCTTGTAATGGAAGATCAACCAGAGTATTGGATTCAATAAAATATGAAAAGTATATCATACGTCTTGTCACATCAGAACCCTCTCTCTTTTAATTTTGAAACCTAATAGTATGAAAGTCCCATGCTAGGACCCAAGGCAAAGAACAAAGACTTCTCATAAAGTTCAACTCAGCCCATAAAGCAGGTATTGTAATAGGACAATTAAGGATATACACAACAGTGAACCACCATGCAAATCTATCACACTTGTTAGTGAAAAGAAGTTAAATACTATAGTTTCCTCTCTCCATTGTAGAGACCTCAAAACATGTTTTTTTCCAAAGACACAAGATACCCCTTTTTGATATCTTTTTATAGGTTCTGTTACATCCTAGATTGACTTGTGTGCTTCATAGATGAAATATGAGAAGGAAACCCGCTTAAAGCACTAGAGAAGAGGGAAGAGAAGAATCTAATTCTTTTGCTGCCTAGCTCTCCTTGAAATAATATATACAATTAAGAGGTCCATTAATACACCAACATCTATTGCATGACTTTATGTCGGTCACCATTCAAGCAAATTTGAAGAGACAATAGAGCAGTGGCTCGGAAACCCACGAAGATATATATAGGAGATGCGTCTTAGCCCAACCATCAAAAGATTCTCTAACATTAGAGGGTTGTTTTCTCTTTAATTTGTTACTATGAACCCGCAGGAATAGGGAGATTTATTCCTTTATCCATGCTTGGTATTTATCTAGTAGCCAATGGACATGCAGAAAGCGGGGATGATCCGGGATATTTTATTCGCAAATAGACAATGTCTTTACTTTAGCATTAGATATGCCCTTGGCAAGTTGACTTCAGCCATAAACATAAAGTGATGTCCCAGTCACTAACAATACTAGAGATGATGAAAGTGTAGGTGTGGGCGGGGTATACCATAAGCAAAGAGTAGGAAAGGCGGTGGTCGATAAGAGGAGTCAAATCTCAGCGTAGAAACTACCCTAAGATGGACTGGATTTAGTCCTTATTTCCACCTTTTAAATAGCATGTTGAATGAAGTCCTCCTATATCAAGAGATGTTAACTACGGATCTTGATCCCAAGAAAGTCAATACAAGTATAATCATCAAATAAAGAGCGGATCTATAGCATCCTACTTCGAGTGTTGTTGAGCGAAGTTATTTCTTTTACTTTTCATAAATACTAGGTCCATTAAATTGCTTCGTTGAGTCTCGTTCAGTAGCATAGGCTCAAGTGGGGAAGAAGAATCTAAGAATTGAGGCATTCTTATATCTACTTCCCCACCCATATAGAAGAAAAGTGAAAAAGGTGGACCGTGGCATGGTAATAACCAAACCAATAATGATCAAAGTAAGGTTAATTCAACCTCCCTATCAATCTTCATATACACTGGCCTTTACAAGTCTGTATGGCTTTTCCCATTCAAATAAACATGGGGTTTCATTCTGCGCTAATGTAGTAAGCTAATCACATCTTCAATCGGAAAGGAGTCAAACCTGCATATCTGGTCTCGTTTAGTTCTTCCACAGGAGTGTCAGACTTTAATGTCCCAGTTTGGAACTTCAAATAGAATTATACAAGCGAGTAGGCCAAAGAGGGATAAGAAAATATTCAAATATTTGGGAGTTCAAAGAAGAAAACACTAAGTCTGGTGTTGGGTATTGCCTTGTTACTACAAAAAAGTCTTTTACTTTTCTTAGAGGTTAAACTAATAAAATTCCTTTGATCAAAATCCAATTCAAGGGATTTTCATGTTGACTCATTTCGGCTAAGAAAATAAACTCCCAACTCATGGTCACCAGACAGTTCCGCAAGTTCTGATATTCCCGAATCTGGGATCTTAGATCAGCTGCGCCCGAAGAACAAGCAAGGGAATTTAGATCCCAATAAAAAAAAAACTGAACGAACAAACATGGAAGTTGACTAAAGTCATTAGTTCAAATATCTCTTTCCTACCTGCTAAAAGAGTAAGAAAACAAGGCCCACCCATTGGCCAATCTTTATATGCAAGGAAGAACAAGCTACAACGAAATAAAAAAAAAGCTAGCAGCGGAGCTATAGTTGAGTTTCTTAGGGATGATAGATCCCATGTTGCGTTGCATGTGGGACCTTTGGTTCCCTTGATGCAGTTGGTTCAGTTAGCTAATTAGCTGAACTGCAAGCCCATTTTAATCGAATTTTAAAGTCCATAAAAAGAGAGATAAAAAAAGGGTGTTAACAAGGCCTCCTCGCTAAAGCTCAGAGAACAAGGTTGGGCCGACACTGACGCTGAGATAAGGAAGTTTGATCTAACGAAGTTAATTCAGTAAACTCATAATATAAAAAGTTTCAAAGGACTGATTCAAGACCCCTAGCCGAAAAAGTCTCTCACACTAAACTATACTATTAAAATGGTACACCACAAGCGTCATCCCCGGTCAAGGCCATGGATAAGAAAGTAGGTTAGTAAAGGAGATGGAGTCCCAGGATCTGTAAGATGTTCGTTGGCTCTTTTGAGGCCCCTTTTCTTCCAACAAGTGAGGAGACTGGTCAAGCTTAGAGAAGTTCCCTAGGCCAGACATAGGTCTAGGGGGATTCCGGATAGTGGACTCTTTAAACTGGTGGCCCATCATATGTAGGAAGGCTTAAGCTTCTGAACTGCGTAACAAAAGCTACTCCTTGGTTGTATAAGATAGGTGTTGGTCTGATTCACCAATGTAAGTTATAACCTGACGGATCGTCCGTGTGGAGAATCTCTCTCTTGACTCAGGATTTCTTCCTCTTAGAGTGACCCTACCCAACTAAGATAAAGTTTGTAACGGAAGATGGAAGTTATGTGGGTTGGGGTTTGTGCGTGAAAATGAATTGGGAAGACATGAATATTGCAAAACGGCGAGGGAGGAGTTAATGGATGGAGTAATTATGATGGTTATCAAATAAGAGAAAAGATTGTGGCCATCATATCAGGCGGAAAACGTGGATTCAATGTGAGCCACGATTTATGTATGACAAAAAATGAGAAATGACATCTGTTGATCGATGAAAAAATAAGTTTTTTGACGGATGGATTGGACTAAGACCGTTTCTTTTTATAAATAAGATAAGATATTGAGGAACTGAATACGGATTTATTTTCTAGTAAAGCGCAAGAACTGGCCATACAAGATAAAGGTTCTGATTTCATCATCATATCCTTCTTGCCCGCCTTAGGAACACGTTACCTAACGCGAACCAAAGCCTTAAAATTTGACTAGAAAGAAGATCGATATGGTAACGAGCTTATTGGAAAATCTTTCGAAAAGATTGTATTGGTTACTTTGTTAGCTCAACTCAAGGATCAGGAAGATTAATTTTAATTTGATAATTGTGCCGCCTTATAACCCAAGGAAACATTTCCAAAGAGGGAGGATTATCCAAGCTCCATAGAGCTTATCCTACTTCTCTCGATTAACTTAATCTAATTCGGATCGTTCTAAGAGGTTTGCTAAAATTGTACTAGTTGCCTTTGGGGAGAATAGAAGTTGTCTAGAAATAATCTAAGTGGAGCCATCATGCTTTTTGTTTGCTAGAATCAATAGGCTTGATTTGGTTGAGTCGGCCTTGTTTGTGCATGTTTGGAACCCCCTTCAAGTTAGGATTTTATATGTCGAACTGGTATTATGAGCACCAATATAATGAATATCAGACTGATTCTCGAAATGGACATTATTCGTACTATGATCATAGTGTGGATAGTGTTTGGGACCACCAACCTTTCGAAGGTTATGGCTCATACCATGGTGATCCCAATTATCATTCGCGCGCGCACCGGTCATACGAGAAAGAAAATAAGGAATATTATAGTTCTAGTTCCCCGTCTTTGGAGGAATTAATCAAACAATTGCAACCTAGTACTTTTTATGATCCTTCTATTCCTTCTTTAGAAGAGTCCATGAAGCAGTTAATTGAGATGAAAAATAGGTTTGAGTTAGAGACAAAGGAAATAATTGCACCGATGAGTATTGCTCAAAATAAACTTAATTATCAGTACATTATTTCCCAATCTTACCCTTGAAAATGAGAATATTCATTGTTCAACTAATCAAGATGACGAGGTTAGAATTAGTAACACTACTTGTTTAGATAAGGTTCGATCATCTTCATATTTTTATTATGATGATTATGATGATGAGGATAGTGCTGATGAAGAATCTGAAGTACGTAGGCATTGTAATCAGGAATTTGTTACTCCAATTGAGATTCATGAAAATAATATTATTTCTGGTTCAAATCCTAATAATTTTAATGATTACTCACCTATTCAAAAGAAAGAGGATTTGACTAGAGATGCCACTGTTTTAGATGATGTAGTATTTCCTTGTTACGAAGCCGGTGATGGTTTAGAGGAACGAGTTTATCCTGAGAAGAATATTTTAGAGTCCAGCGATTTAGAAACAATAGTCTTAGATAAAGGAGATAGACTCGTAGAAATTTTAAATGTGAGTGAGGATGCACGACCTGGTTATAACCTAGAAAAAACAATTGACCGTTTTCAGAAATTTGACGATCTAGAAATTAGGGAAATTGTGACTAGTCTATCTAGAGACACCCAAAATTCTAAGTTTGGGGGTGATTATCATTTTTCATGCGCTTTACCTCTGACTCTTAGAAAGATCCCTCACTTGGGACTTGACATATGTGCCTTTACCAATTCACAAGAATATCTTCAAATGTGTCAGTTATTAATTTTTAAGACTAAGCCTAATTACTTTAGGATAGATTTGACAAATTTTCTTAAGAATGACCACCACTTTCATTGTGGTCAATTGTGTGAGTGAAATCCGATTGACTTTGAGGATCCTTAATTATTCAGGTTATTATTATATGCTTCTAAGTTCTTAGTTGATTTTTTTCAGACTCTATAACATGATCCCCCGGATCTTGTCAATAAGGAAACCATCCCATGAAAACATTTTATCTAGAACCTTTTATAGAGCCTGAACCTAAACCACATCTATATATAGTTGTCTTAAACAAAACACTAGATATGGTTGTGCTTTGTTTGTTCGCTTCCTTGGCCTGCAGTTGTTCCGGCTATTGCTATATAATTTTATAAGGTGACTAGTCCTTTCTTATTCTGGATGAAGAGTTTAAACTTAGCACTTCTTGGGAGGTAACCCATGCTCATGTGACACAGTAATATATTTCTTTTTTTCTCTCCTTCAAGTGGTAACAGTTTCTCCTTCTTCATGCTTTTAATTTCATCTTTAGAACATTGAGGACAATGATAGATTTAATTTTGGGGGTAGGGGAGAAACTTTTATTTGCATTATGAAACTCCAAAGTCTATAAACTTGTGCCAATTCAGGATGACACTAACCAATTTAAGTGGATAGAAACAAACCTCTTGGTTGTAAAAGTTGAGGGACCCAACTAAATAGTCTAATCATAAAAGAACAACGCTCAAGTATTATAAATAACATGATAGTCGTCACCATATCATGTTCTGTTTTTATTTTTGCACTTTTGTGTTTCTCTAAGTGATTTGGTGGGGCCCTAGTATTGGCATGTTATCGCCGCCAAGATGAAGTAGCGTGTTTGAGATCAAGCCCCATTATTGTATTTTATTTAGACCATTATTTAGACCCAAAAAAATGCTCAATAAATAAATCGACCGTTGGGGCCTTGTATATACCAGCTGAGTTGATACTAGAATTAGGATTCAGACCAGTGGGTGCTTATCTCATTCCATTAGCGTTCATCTTGGCATGATGTTCATAAAGATATTCTGGGAAACACCGTTTACCTTAGTCAACATGTGCACACTTCTATCTCCATATCTATCTTCTTAATTTATTCATGCGATTGTGGTTTGTTAGATTCCGAGTATCCTGGTCCATTGTACGACTTTCTGAGGAGAGCTTTGTTTTCTTGTATATGGATTCTTAGTACGTTTTAGTGCAAACTCGTGTACAATAATTGGATTCAAAACAGGGTACTTCCTCCCATAGCCAATGAATAAGTAGGCCAACTAAGGAGATTGTTTAGTGTCTATCCTCAATCGTTCACATGTAGCTAGGATTTGGAGTGTAGGTTTTATGGGCACACCTCTTGCAAAACCCTCCTGAAACAACATTCAGCCACTAGGGCCACCTAGGGTTTCAAAGGCTTATTGCACACACTAAGTGCAATCGCAATGCCTGCGACACGGAGTTAGGATTTTTATTTTCTAGATTAGATTTGCTCGAGAACTAGCAAATAATAAGTTTTGGGGGATTTTGGTAGACACATTTATGTGTCTCATTGGGTATCGTATTTATATTAATAGTGCTCATTTTTTGTACTAATACTATTATTTTATGTATTTTTTAGGTATTTTTGGTGGAATTGGCAATTGTCGAAAGATGGCTTGAAAATGCTAAAAACACCCCAGAAAAATGATAAAGGCACCCCACAAAAATTGATAAAGGCACCCAAGAAGTGATAAAGCACCCATGCTTGGATGAGGGCACCCACTCTCTTATTTTGAATTGAATTTGGCGGGAAAAATTCTCTTCTCAATCTAAGAAGTTTCTGAACGAAAAAATTGGACAATTCTTAGAATTTAAGACAAGTTGATTTTCTTACCATAAAGAATGGGATTTGTTATTCGGTTCAAAGACTTGAAATAGGATGGAATATCTCACGTTGACGTGATATATATTCACCTCTGTTCCATTCCGAGAACCAAAATTTTTGCGAGATTCAGTTTCTGATTTTGTTTCCATCTGAATTCATCATTGGTTGGGAAGACTAGGAAACAATATCAATGAGATTCCATTCCATAACTGCCAAGAGTTGTTTTTGGAAGAAAAAAAATATATTCTCGGGTTTTTATTTAATTGCCGAGATTTTCTTCATTAAAATAAAGGAATCAGGAGAATATTTGAGGAGATTTGGTATATGGTGTACAAATATGAGTTTTTTCGAGCCAAAAGAGTAGGAGAAGTGATTGGGGAGAGCTTAGAATCGAGAACTCAAAAATTTGCATAGAGAAAAATACACCAGCAGGAAGAAGAAGACGAAGAACATAAAGATGTTGAAAAAAGTCAGAAAAGTTGTAACCTGTTCTGCAGCTCCAAAAGAGAGTGGCTAAAGATATAAGTGTTGTAGTTTCTGCGCCATTTTCTCTTCTTTTCTTATTTTAAACACTTTTGAGCTATGTATTCATCTTTTGAGAGAGTGCTCAACATAAGGAGCTAAACCATATTGCTGAGATAACAGAGGAAGCCATTTTTGCAATAATAAAGTTGTAATTTCTATTTAATTAATTTTTGCAATTCTTTTTATGATTACTTGCATTGAATAAAAATTAAATATATAATTTTGATTGAATAGTTGTGATTTCTTTTGATGGTTCATGCTTAGTCTAGGGCTTTTGTTTTTCCATGCTTGTGAGTTATAACTATTATTTTAAAAATCTACTTGTCTAGGCAATAATTAGAATCAATTTGAATATAAAACTGCTTCAACCTTCTTCTTTTCCCTATCTTACGATAGGAGTTGCATAATTATTAATATTGAATCACTTAAAAATTAGTTAATGGGGGATTCCTTTGTCTCAGTCTTCTCTATAATCTTGATATCATCTTTTTCTTAAGTTTTCTATTTTAGTACTAGAATTAGGTCTAAAAGAAATCTTCACAAGTCTGAGTAACGAATTTTTTTTAGGTTTTTTCGATCATGCCTGTTATGGAATTCAGATTCAAATCTTTTAGACTTAGATAGTTAGATTTAGGGCTGCACAAACCCGACCCAGACCCGTCACCCGATCCGCACCCGGCCCGCCGATAAACGGGTCGGGTGTGGGTGATAATTTCTTTTACCCGCCTTCTGGCGGGTCGGGTGAGGGTGATACCTCTCGCACCTGACCCACCCGCCCAACCCGCCAAAAAAAAACCTTATTTTCTAGCCCTTGGATTATATAGTTTTGTTTCATCGTAGTCGTTCCTTCTGTAGATACTCCATCTTTTACTTCTCAACTCAATAGTATCTCAATGAAATCTTCTTCACCGTTATTATCACCAAGTCCTTCAGCTTCATCAGAGAAAGAAGACTGTTGGAGCACACTGAGAAATCGAGTCGATACCCTTCTTGAGAATCGACAGGAATCAAATAATCAAAACTTAGAACTCCCAGTATCATCGTCGAAAAGAGAAGAAGAAGATTGTTTGCTTCTTCTCAGAGGATTTGATTCCATTTCTTCCTCTTTATTTCAACTTAAAGGCAATTTACATAAAGCCCTTGAGGTAAGTAATTAGTAATCTTTAATTTCTCTACCATCTTTTACAATCTTCAAATGAGATTCAATTTAGGGTTTTTAATTACTTAATTTTACAAGTTTATGTTTTTGGAGTTGTTTACTAATCTATTGTAAATTCTGGGTTTTTAATTACATCCTATGATTTGTATGATGATAGGGAGCAAGAGATCTATCAAAATCTTCACTTTACTTCCCACTCATTCTTAAGTCACATGGGAGATGAGAGATGGGTTCGAGGTGATGATGTTGAATGTGGTTTGTTGTGAGTTTTCCATAGATGTTGTGAAAGCTGATTGACAGAAAAATCAGTCTAGAATCAGGAAGAGAAGCTGGTGTTCAATGCCATCAAAAGAAGACGTTGTTCAGTCGAGAAGAGAAGCAACAGCGAGCGGGAGACATGGATTCTGGTGGTATGGCCTGAATTGATGTTTTATTTGAAAGATTGGGTTTTAGATTGAATCTGTGATGGAGCTTAAACTCGAGAATTAATGGCAGATAGAAGATGGCTAAATGGATTTTGGTTTGGAACTGGTGGTATCAAGCGAAGTTGGATTGTAGCTGAAACTGTAAACTGATTGTGGAATTCAGTGAAAGATAATATGAGATAGAATGTTAGAAGTTGTTGACGTCAATTTGTTTACTGTGGCCGGAAAAAAACTCTGTGAAGAAGATGGAATTAGCTGGTGACTGTGAAATAAGATGTGTCTGATGGATAATTTGTTTGGTTTGCTATTACGTGTGTTTTATTGTGATTAAATGATGATGGGAAGGAGATAAGGTTGGATGTTTGAAATACAAACGAGTTTTGCCTGAAATACAGAACAGAAACGCACACTAAATGTTTGAAGAAATATCTCAATGAACGACCGTGAATCTGGGCGGGTGACCCGCACCCGCCCTGCCTAAATGGGGGGTCAGACCCGACCCAACCCGACCCGTTTTACGACGGGTTGGATGCGGGTGAAGTTTCCATTCACCCGCCAACTGGAGGGTCGGGTGCGGGTGGGGCCAAACCCGACCCGACCCACCCGATGTGCAGCCCTAGTTAGATTTATGAATTATACATTTTGTAAACCAGTTCGATCAGTAGAGTATTATTAGCTTAGTATTATTTTTATTTCCGTTGTCTAAAAAGATCACCAAATCTAGGTATTTTTAGAGTTTCTATGTTTCTTTACTCTTCAATTCCTTGTTAGAAGATATTAATAATTCAGGGATAACTCATACAATTCCTGTGGAAATGGTATTTGTCTTGATTATTTGTTTTCTTTATTCTTGAATTGGTACTGGTTGAATCAATATGACCTATGGCAATAACACTATTTGAATAAAAAGAAAAGTTAGCTTTTAAAAAGTGAATACTATTTCATGGGTACTTAGGTCTATGTTTTTTCTCTAATACGAAAGTAACCTTATATTGTAGTATGCATATGTTGTTCTTTACGTTTTATTGTAGTAAGTTTCGACTATGCTTATCTTATTGGTATCGTGCTTGCTTTGTACTGATTTGTGGAAACAATATATACATTAAGGGGTAGTCTTTTAACTTTTGATTACTTACTTGGAAAGTGGCATTGACAACAATTAACTCTTCTTGAACTTTGACTACTTACAAAGACAATGCACTTAGTTTTTTATCAGAACTGGAAGACAAGTATATCATATCCAAGTTATTTCCTAATAGAGATTGCATTGACGAAAACTTACATTGGTGCAGATCAATTATGAATGTTGTATATTTCTTAAAGCTATTTATGCAGATTATTTCCCATTATTTTGTCGTTGAATTAGTGCTGTTCAAAATAAGCAAATTATATTCAGTCCAAATAATTTTTCGTATCAAACTAGTTATTCTCGTATGATATATACCGTAATTTGAAACCGTCTAAGAACGACAAATAGATTTTTTGTTTTCTTATTTTGATTTATTATTGTGTAGACGATAAAAAATAATCATACTTTTTATTTTTTTTCATTTGGTTTCTCTTGAGCTCCGTCTAAGAACAAAAATAGATTTTTTCATGTTTTCATTTGATCTAATCATGTGTTGTCGATGACCAAGTAATTGTACTCTTTATATTAGAATTATAAGAATTATCATTCTTTGTAATTGAAATATTTTTGTAAGTTTATTTTTTATAGTGGATGCATAATATGTTTTGGAGCACTGAAATTAAAAATGACTGCATAATCTGTTATGCAGCTATAAAAATGATTGCATAACGCATTATGCATCCGAGAAAATGGTTGCATAACGCATTATGCAACAACTTTTTTGTTAAAAATGAAATCAACCAAAAAATAGCTGCATAACCTGTTATGCATCTACAAAAACATCTTCCTAACCTGTATGAAATTGAGTAAATGACTGCATAACGCATTGCGCAACCACTTTTTTGTTAGCACTAAAATAAAAAAACGGCTGCATAATCTATTATTCATCCGAGAAATTGGATGCATAACATGTTATGCATCCAAGAAATTTGTTGCATAAAGCATTATGCATCAAATTTTTTTGTTAACACTGAAATCAACCAAAATATGTCTGCATAAGTTGTTATGCAGCTAAAAAATATCTTCGAAATATGTTGTGCAGTCGAGAAAACTGAATGCATAATACATTATGCATCCTTTTTTTTATTGGAATATTATTTTTGAGACATATACATCGTATTACTGGTTGCATAACAAAATTAGTGGATGCATGAACCAAAAGAAACCTATTACAGGGGCTGCAATGAAAATGTTTTGAGGGTTGCATCGGATTAAAGTATCCTAAATAAGGATAGGGGACCTAATCTATAACAAAAGTTCAAAAATATCCTTTGATTATTTTTATTACCTTATTATCCTCCCCCTATAATTAACCTAAATCTAATTAAAAACAAACCTAAAATAATTCGTATCCTCTTCTTTTTCTCTTCTTCTTCTCCATCGTCTCCTTTTTTTCCTCTCTTTTTCCTCTCCATTGTATCCTCTTCCTCTGTTTTCTTCTTCAAATATGATTAATTGTCGATTCTCAGTTGCTTTTGATTGCATGAATAAGTTAGATTTGATTAAATTAGGGATTCAAAAATTAGTTTCTGAACTTTCTAAGGTTGGAAATGTTGAACTCCCACTAGTTAACGATTTCTACGGTTGGTAAATATGAACTACGGTTAGGAAAATATAAACTCTCAATCGTATATTATGTTTTAGGTTAGATTCCTAACCGTAAGTTTAATTTTTTTCTTAAAAATATTTTGTCCCAGTATTCCCAACTATAAGTGGTTATTTTCCAATCTTAGGTTACCCTGACTGTCTATGGTTGGAAAAGTTATGACTCCCAACCGTATATTGTATAAGTTCAAATTTTAAAAAATATTTTGTCCAAATTTTTTGTTTTGATTTTCAAAAACTAAGTATAAATCAAATCGTTGTAATCACTAATCTTAATTAATTTCATTAGCATAAATTAATAGAGGGATTTTTAGCCATTAACAAAATCAGTAGGATAAACGGTTTTGGAAATTAATACTGGGAAAATTCGGCTCAGGCCCAAATTTTTATTTTTCTTATTCACAAGCCCGAAATAATTTTAAGTTATTGTCAGACCCATAATTATTTGAAATTATGAAAAGATAGGAAGAAGACACAAGTACCCTTAATATGTTCTATTTATATAACAAAAAAATCTCTGATTTTCTCTCTCCTCAGTAAAGTGTCCGCATAACTCGTTATGCATCATATTTTTTCAGGGGTATAATTGGCAAAAAAACTAGAATATAACATATCCAGAAGACCATTCCTTGGAACTTTATAAATTTTATCTCGGTGGAAAGCTAAAGAGATCTCACAACGAGTACAAACAACAACATCAAATTTATATTTTTTTACGAAAAGTTAGAGGTGATTGTTCTTTTAGGCATAAATTTTGAAAAATGGATATATAACCATTATGCAACCACCAAAAGGACGCATAACACATTACGCAAACACCACAAAGGATGCATAACACATTATGCAGCCATATTTTGGTTGAAACATATTATTGGGGCTATATTGAAATTCTTTTGAAGGCTGAATAAGGACAAAAAAGGGTCATGAAATATTAATCACAATTATTATATATAGGCCAAAATAGTTGGATAAATCAAAAAAAAAAAAGCAAAGTTGATTTCCTAGTTTTCGTAATTAAATTTATGTAAGATATCTAACATAATTGATGATTTTGAAGAATAGTCAATGCCCTCAATCAATTTTAATGTAATCATTGTTAGGAAAAAAGAACATCATTTTGTGAGATTATAGATTATGTTTATAGTGTTTTAGAAGAATGATTATAGAAATTAAACACTTAGTTAATTCCATTTCGATTGAAGATTTTTTTAAGGGAATAATTAGAATATATACCTGTTTTAGGGTAAAAAACAAATGTACTAAGAATAGTACTTTTAGTAGGTTCAAGAGATCAAAATCGAACAGGACGAGCCTAAACCTAGAAATGGCCATTCATGTCCTGCTTCGGTCACTAAGGTGGAGATGATGGGTTGGTCTTAGGGGAAGGAAGCAAAGAAGGATGAGAAATCACAGTGTGATGAAAAAGTGATGGTGTACGTAGTTGAAGACTAAATGTAAGACTGTAAACTGGATTATCTCTGAGATAGATCTATGTTCTTCCTTGTCGAATAGATGAAGCCATTTATTTATAGTTTTGTCGTGAATACACTGATTTCTCGTCAGCAGTGGAGGTTGCCATGAAACGGAGAAGTGATGATCGTGGAGATTGTAGTGGATTCATGTACAATATATCAGGAGGATAGTATGACCACTACTCCTCATCCTCTCAACTGTTCTTAATCGTCCCACTAGTTATTACCTTCTTGTCGTGGTTGTGTTGCCACATCGCACGTTGTTGTAAACCGCCATATGAATACCCAAATGAGAATTCCCCCATGTGTTGTATTTGATATCTCGTAGAAAAGTAGTGGATTCATGGACTGCCACTCTTTTAGTTAAGTCAAGTCAAATCAATAACTTTCTAAATTAGTGAGGCAAGCTGCCCAATTCACTAAGTTGCTTAAGTAGACTTTGCTAGTGTCGATCTAGTAAAATAGTAAGTTTAACCGTCATGTGCTAGCTCGAAAGCAGCATGCATAAATTTGGAACTTTGTAATCAAGATTACGCAAGAGTTCTCAAAGACCAGACACGGAAGACTTGATTGAGAACATGCTTAAGATAAGTGTGGTGCTAACAATAGGCTAGAGCCAAGTAAGTCAAGAATTTAGTCCAGGACGCGTCACTCGAAGCGTGTGAAGAGTAGTTGGCACTAGCTAAGGCTAGCGCCACAAAGTAGATGCAGCGCTAGCCAAGGCCAGCGCCACAAAGTAAGTGCAGGTCTAGCCAACGCCATCGTTAGGAATATGCAGTGCCAGCCTTGTGCTGGCGCTAGAGAGTGCAGCGCTGGCCAAGGACAGTGTTAGAAGATACGTCGCGCTAGCCTTGCGCTGGCCAAGGACAACACTGGTGTTTGGTTTGCCTCCTCGAAGATCGACCATCAGGTCATGACGCGTCCTCGAGGGTTGAACTATTTATCTTTGAGCACGTTCTTATGGCTCTCTCATGGAGATGCAATGCTTCCTTGAGGATCGTCCATTGAAACTAGGTTGCGTTCTTGACGATCAATCATCAAAATTGAGATGTGTTTTCAAGAACAGGGCATTAAGCTAGGATGCGTCTTCGAAGATCAGTCATTAGCTGTTTCCCAGAGTAAACATAACTTATTTCTTACTGCGTTATGGAAATAAATGGATATTGATGCGCATTCGAGACGAGTTCAAGGAATTCATCCATGTAAGTTGTGCGACTTGAGGCTAGTTCGATATGGCATAAATATTATGTGTATTTAGAGAGACTATGGGATCAATATGGAACGCCTGTAGCCATTTGTAAATATTGTATTCTTAATTCTCTCATAGAACATAAGTCAAAATACAGTGTTTTATATTTTGATACAGAATTAGAAATACGCGCGGATATTTCTTTGTTTGCTGCTGCCAGGCAGAGGGCAATTTTATAATTCTATCCCTTGTCAAAAATCCACCATCTACAATACCCACAATCAATTTTGATGTAAGAATGATTGAGAAAAAAGAACTCTTTTGAGAGATAAGAATTAGGGTTTAGTTTGTATTTTGGGAAAAGTAAGAATTATGATTTATAATTGGTAAATTTGTGAGAATAGTGAGAGAACAATTAAAATTAGTTTGAAGTATAATTTAGTTTTGATTTAAAAAAATAATGTTTTTAATTTTAGGTAAGCAATATGATTTAAGTTGGATTGTTAGTGAAAAATTAAGACTTGTTTGGTTATTCACTTGGGAAAATTAGGTTCAGGCCTAAAAAAATTATTTTTCTTATTCACAAGCCCAATATTTTCTTTTTATTGTCAAACCTACAAATATTTGAAATTATATAAAAAGAGGAAGAAGACACAAGTACCCTTAATATGTTCTACTTGTATAACAAAGAAATCTCATATTTTGTCTTTCCTAAGTATAGTGTCCGCATAACTCCTTATGCATCCTATATTTTCAGGGGTATAATTGGCAAGCGAACTAGGATACAACATATCTAAAAAAAACGTGTCTTGGAATTTTACAAATTTTATCTCGTTGGAAATCTTATAGAGAGATCTACACAACGAGTACAAACTGTAATATCAAATTTAACTTTTTTATGAGTAAGTCGAAGGTAATTGTTCTTTTAAAAACCAATGTCGAAAAATGGATACATAACCATTATGCAACCGACACAAATGATGCATAACACATTATGCAGCCTACACAAAGGATGCATAACACATTATGCATCCATATTTTGGTTTATGCATCCACTAATTTGGTTATGCAACCACTAAAACGATGTATATGCCTAAAAATAGCATTCCAACACAAAAAGGTTGCATAAAGAATTATACAACCATCATAAAGGATAGAGAACATATTTTGCAACCATATTTTGTTTCATATATCCACTAATTTGGTAATGTAACCACTAAAATGCTTTATCTACCTAAAAAAATATTCCAAAAAAATGCACAAGGAATTATGCAACTACCAAAAATGATGCATATACATTATGCAATCATATTTTGAATAAAACGATGTATATGCTTAAAAAATATCATTCCAACAGAAAATAGATGCATAATGTGTTATGCAGCCATTTTCTCGACTGCGTAACATGTTATTTAGACAGTTTTGTAGCTGCATAACAGGTTATGCAACTATTATTTGGTTGATTTTAGTGCTAATAAAAAAGTTGAAGCATATATAATGCGTTATGCAACCATTTTCTCGGATGCATAATATATTGTGCGGCCATTTTTGTAGCTTCATAACAGATTATACAACTATTTTTTTTATTTCGGTGATGACAAAAAAAGGATGCACAATGGTTTAATGCAACCATTTTCTCAATTGCATCACAGGTTATGCAGACATTTTGTAGCTGCATAACAGGTTATGCAACCATTTATTGGTTGATTTCAGTACTGATAAAAAAGTTATTGTATAATGCGTTATGCATCCATTTTCTCTGATGCATAACATGTAATGTAGACATTTTTGTAGTTCCATAACAGATTATGCAACCACCACAAAAAAATGCAAATGAAGTAATATGAACATCATAGACACAAAAAACAAGAAAATAAACATACAAAAATTCTACAATTACAATAGATAATAAGTCATACAACTTCGATATGAAAAGTACAATTACTTGGGCATCGTCGACACAATAATATATCAAATAAAGAAATGACAAATTTGTTTCGCCATTCCTACTTCATTAATTCAATTGGATTTTATGTCAAAAATATGTTCAAAAGATGAACATAAGCTTTCAATAATCATCCAAAAAACAAAATTACTTTTACAGCTTTAGTTCTCAATTTCATTTGTCACTGACATTCTAACTTTCTTAGCCCCTTAATTCAAAATCACTCATCTATCAACTTTTAGTCTCGAACCCACATGCACAACGAAAATCCATCTAATGTATACCAATTAGATATAGGTAAACAAAGACCCAAAAAATGTTCATATAGGAGTCATGGTGAATAGTAATAGCAGTACCTTGTAAACATACAAATAAGGGCTATGAGGAACGTGGTTACAGTGATCAAGAACGACATTAATATGGAAAAAGTGGTTATGGTTCTTACTTTCCAGTGACCAACGAAACACCTTTTCTATAATTCTTAGTAGCTTCTACTTGTAAATCATGTATGATCTATGTCATTAGCTGCACAATTTTGTGATCTTCACTACATCTCTCATAACACCTACACTATCTTGGGTCTCTACAAACCTGCATGAAACAAAATGGAAGATCAGGAGAGAATAGAATACTTTAAACTTAATAATATAGGTGAAAGTAAATATAATTTATCCATGTGTGCAAAGCTATCTCTGGTTTGGTTTTTATACCGCAATGCATAGAGCAAACACATATGGAATGTTGGAGAAAATGAGTTTTAACTAAATATTTTTGGTCTTATTGTGGTTTGATCTTAGGACCTAAGGGTTCTATGGATGATTATTCATTTCCTTAAGTGAATGAAACTCTTTAGTTTAGTCCCACATTGGGTATTCTAGAGAAGGATGTCCACTATATCACTATTATCATATGGATAGATAGACAAACGTGGGTGGAATGGGTGGGAAAACAATACATGGCCCAACCCATGTCATATGTGTGAATACCATGTACCAAGTCATATGTCTACTCAAAATTATATTTGAAAGTTTTTCTTGTAATCCAGGGCAGATGCATTGGGATGCACTTATTAGAGTTCTGAAGTACTTGAAGTACACAATGTCCTTCTGTTTGAATTATGAAGGATACCCTGCCATCTTTGAAGGATTTTTTGATGCAAACTGGATAGCAGACTCAGAGGAGTCTAAGTCTACAAGTGGGTATATATTCACTCTAGCAGGAGCGTCCTTTTCTTGGAAATCTTCCAAACAGACATGTATAGCTCGTTCCATTATGGAATCTGAGTTTATTGCGTTAGATAAAGTAGGAGAGGAAGCCTAATGGCTAAGATGCTTTTTAGAAGATATTCCTCTCTGGCATAGGCCTGTGCCAGCTATATTTATACACTGTGACAGTATGTCTGGATAGCTAGATCTAAGAACAGTGTTTATAACGGGAAGTCTATACATATTCGTATAAGACATAATTCTTTGAAACAATTTATCTCTATTGGCGTTATTATTGTTGACCATGTAAGGTCTAAGGAGAATATCGCAGATCTTTTGACGAAAGGATTTTCTAAAGAGATATTTAGTGCTGCATCGAGGGGGGTGGGACTTAAGCTCATGAAATAAAAATTTCCATGAAGGATACTCAACCTTACTGACTGGAGATCCCATGACGAAAGTTCAATGAGACAACTAATTTGTGGTGATTAAAGGTATGCACTATCAAGAGAATTACATTTTTTGTCCCTCCCTATGGTGTATTGATATGATAGTGTGACTTTATGTGAAGGATGACTTTTCATAAGTCTTAATGTTTCTATAGTTTCAATTTAAGATTGAAGAGGGGTGTAGTAGTAACACACTTGATAGAATTCACCTATCTGAATGAGAAAGTGGGCCGCTTCCTATAAGAATTTGAGTGAATTCTCTAGAGCATTATGAGAAACGGGATATGTCCATGGCCAAAATGGACACAACGGCATGAACTTAGCAACACCAGGAGGTTATCATGCGTGGTTTTTATCTCAAATTACATCAAACGCTAGCAGTTCAAGACATCGCGTTCACTGTCTCTAGCAAGTAGTTTCGGTAACTTCTCACTAAGTAAAGGTTCAAGACCTGATGGACACCTTTTCCTATATGGTATTTTTCGTATTCTGATTTTTCGCTTTTTACCGATATTTCATTCATGTGGGGGATTGTTGGAGAAAATGAGTTTTTAACTAAATGTTTTTGGTCTTAGTGTGGTTTGATCTTAGGACTTAAGGGTTCTATGGATGTTCACTCATTTCCTTGAATGAATGAAACTCTTTAGTTTAGTCCCACATTGGGTATTCTAGAGAATGATGTCCACTATATCACTATTCTCATATGGATAGATAGACAAACATGGTTGGAATGGGTGGGCAAACAATACATGGCCCAACCCATGTCATATGTGTGAATACCATGTACTAAGTCCTATGTCTACTCGAAATTATATTTCAAAGTTTTTCTTGTAATCCAGGGAAGATGCATTGGGATGCATTTATTAGAGTTCTGAAGTACTTGAAGTACACAATGTCCTTCTGTTTGAATTACGAAGTATACCCTGCCATCTTTGAAGGATTTTGTGATGCAAACTGGATAGTAAACTCGGATGAGTCTAAGTCTACGAGTGGGATGTATTCATTCTAGCAGGAGCGTCCTTTTCTTGGAAATCTTCCAAACAGACATGTATAGCTCGTTCCACTATTGAATCGGAGTTTATTGCGTTAGATAAAATAGGAGAGGAAGCATAATGGCTAAGATGTTTCTTAGAAGATTTTCCTCTCTAGAATAGGCTTGTGCCCTGGATAGCTAGATCTAAGAAGAGTGTTTATAACGGGAAGTCTATACATATTCGTATAAGACATAATTTTTGAAACAATTTATATCTACTGGCGTTATTACTATTGACCATGTGAGGTCTAAGGAGAATATCACAGATATTTTGACGAAAGGATTGTCTAAAGAGATAGTTAGTGCTGCATTGAGAGGGATAGGACTTAAGCTCATGAAATAAAAATTACCATGAAGGATACTCAACCTTACTGACTGGAGATCCCAAGACGAAGGTTCAATCAGGCAACTAATTTGTGGTGATTAAAGGTATGCACTATCAAAAGAATTACATTCTTTGTCCCTCCCCATGGTGTATTGATGTGATAGTGTGACTTCATGTGTAGGATGACTTTTACTAAGTCTTAATGAGTTCTATAGTTTCAATTTAAGATTGAAGTGGGGTGTAGCAGTAAAACTCTTGGTAGAATTCACTTATCTGAATGAGGAAGTGCCGCTTCCTTTGAGAATTTGAGCGAATTCTCTAGAGCATTCTCAGAAACGGTATATGTCCAAGGCCAAAATGGACACAACGACACGTACTTAGCAACGCCAGGAGCATATCTTGTTATCGTAAATTACATCAAACGCTAGTAGTTCAAGACATCGCGTTCATTGTCTCTAGCAAGCAATTTCGGTAACTTCTCACTAAGTAAAGGTTCAAGACCTGATGGGCACCTTTGCCTATATGATATTTTCCATATTCTGATTTTTCGCTTTTTACCGAGATTTCATTCATGTGGGGGATTGTCGGAGAAAATGAGTTTTTAACTAAATATTTTTGGTCTTAGTTTGGTTAGATCTTAATACCTAAAGGTTCTATGGATGCTCACTCATTTCCTTGAGTGAATAAAACTCTTTATTTTAGTCCCACATCGGGTATTCTAGAGAAGGATGTCCACTATATCACTATTCTCATATGGATAGATAGACAAACGTGGGTGGAATGGGTGGGCAAACAATACATGGCCCAACCTATGTCATATGTGTGAATACCATGTACCAAGTCCTATGTCTACTCGAAATTATATTTGAAAGTTTTTCTTGTAATCCAGGGCAGATGCATTGGGATGCACTTATTAGAGTTCTGAAGTACTTGAAGTACACAATGTCCTTCTGTTTGAATTATGAAGTATACCCTGCCATCTTTGAAGGATTTTTGATGCAAACTGGATAGTAAACTCGGATGAGTCTAAGTCTACGAGTGGGATGTATTCATTCTAGCAGGAGCGTCCTTTTCTTGGAAATTTTCCAAACAGACATGTATAGCTGGTTCCACTATGGAATAGGAGTTTATTGCGTTAGATAAAATAGGTGAGAAAGCATAATGGCTAAGATGTTTCTTAGAAGATTTTCCTCTCTAGCATAGGCTTGTGCCAGTTATATCTATACAATGTGACAGTACGTCTGGATAGCTAGATCTAAGAACAGTGTTTATAACGGGAAGTCTATACATATTCGTATAAGACATAATTCTTTGAAACAATTTATCTCTACTGGCGTTATTACTATTGACCATGTGAGGTCTAAGGAGAATATCACAGATATTTTGACGAAAGGATTGTCTAAAGAGATAGTTAGTGCTGTATTGAGGGGGATAGGACTTAAGCTCATGAAATAAAAATTACCATGAAGGATACTCAACCTTACTGACTGGAGATCCCAAGACGAAGGTTCAATCAGGCAACTAATTTGTGGTGATTAAAGGTATGCACTATCAAAAGAATTACATTCTTTGTCCCTCCCTGTGGTGCATTGATGTGATAGTGTGACTTCATGTGTAGGATGACTTTTACTAAGTCTTAATGAGTTCTATAGTTTCAATTTAAGATTGAAGTGGGGTGTAGCAGTAAAACTCTTGGTATGATTCACCTATCTGAATGAGGAAGTGGGCCGCTTCCTATGAGAATTTGAGCAAATTCTCTAGAGCATTCTGAGAAACGGTATATGTCCAGGGCCAAAATGGACACAACGGCACGTACTTAGCAACGCCAGGAGCATATCATGCATGATTGTTATCGTAAATTACATCAAACGCTAGTAGTTCAAGACATCGCGTTCATTGTCTCTAGCAAGTAGTTTCGGTAACTTCTCACTAAGTAAAGGTTCAAGACCTGATGGGCACCTTTGCCTATATGATATTTTCCATATTCTGATTTTTCGCTTTTTACCGAGATTTCATTCATGTGGGGGATTGTTGGAGAAAATGAGTTCTTAACTAAATGTTTTTGGTCTTAGTTTGGTTTGATCTTAGGACCTAAAGGTTCTATGGATGTTCACTCATTTCCTTGAGTGAATTAAACTCTTTAGTTTAGTCCCACATTGGGTATTCTAGAGAAGGATGTCCACTATATCATTATTCTCATATGGATAGATAGACAAACGTTGGTGGAATGGGTGGGCAAACAATACATGGCCCAACCTATATCATATGTGTGAATACCATGTACCAAGTCCTATGTCTACTCGACATTATATTTGAAAGTTTTTCTTGTAATCCAGGGCAGATGCATTGGGATGCACTTATTAGAGTGCTGAAGTACTTGAAGTATACAATGTCCTTCTGTTTGAATTATGAAGTATACCTGCCATCTTTGAAGGATTTTGTGATGCAAACTGGATAGAAGACTCAGATGAGTCTAAGTCTACGAGTGGGATGTATTCATTCTAGCAGGAGCGTCTGTTTCTTGGAAATTTTCCAAACAGACATGTATAGCTCGTTCCACTATGGAATCGGAGTTTATTTCGTTAGATAAAATAGGAAAGGAAGCCTAATGGCTAAGATGTTTTTTAGAAGATATTCCTCTCTAACATAGGATTGTGCCGGCTATATCGATACAATGTGACAGTACGTCTGGATAGCTAGATCTAAGAACAGTGTTTATAACGGGAAGTCTATACATATTCGTAGAAGACATAATTCTTTGAAACTTATCTCTACTGGCGTTATTACTGTTGACCATGTGAGGTCTAAGGAGAATATCACAGATATTTTGACGAAAGGATTGTCTAAAGAGATAGTTAGTGCTGCATTGAGGGGGATAGGACTTAAGCTCATGAAATAAAAATTACCATGAAGGATACTCAACCTTACTGACTGGAGATCTCAAGACGAAGGTTCAATCAGGAAACTAATTTGTGGTGATTAAAGGTATGCACTATCAAAAGAATTACATTCTTTATCCCTCCCTATGGTGTATTGATGTGATAGTGTGACTTCATGTGTAGGATGACTTTTACTAAGTCTTAATGAGTTCTGTAGTTTCAATTTAAGATTGAAGTGGGGTGTAGCAGTAAAACTCTTGGTAGAATTCACCTATCTGAATGAGGAAGTGAGCCGCTTCCTATGAGAATTTGAGCGAATTCTCTAGAGCATTCTGAGAAACGATATATGTCCAGGGCTAAAATGGACACCACGGCACGTACTTAGCAACGCCAGGAGCATATCATGCATGATTGTTATCACAAATTACATCAAACGCTAGTAGTTCAAGACATCGCGTTCATTGTCTCTAGCAAGTAGTTTCGGTAACTTCTCACTAAGTAAAGGTTCAAGACCTGATGGGCACCTTTGCCTATATGATATTTTCCATATTCTGATTTTTCGCTTTTTACCGAGATTTCATTCATGTGGGGGATTGTTGGAGAAAATGAGTTTTTAACTAAATGTTTTTGGTCTTAGTTTGTTTTGATCTTAGGACCTAAAGGTTCTATGGATGCTCACTCATTTCCTTGAGTGAATAAAACTCTTTAGTTTAGTCCCACATTGGGTATTCTAGAGAAGGATGTCCACTATATCACTATTCTCATATGGATAGATAGACAAACGTGGGTGGAATGGGTGGGCAAACAATACATGGCCCAACCTATGTCATATGTGTGAATACCATGTACCAAGTCCTATGTCTACTCGAAATTATATTTGAAAGTATTTCTTGTAATCCAGGGAAGATGCATTGGGATGCACTTATTAGAGTGCTGAAGTACTTGAAGTACACAATGTCCTTCTGTTTGAATTACGAAGTATACCCTGCCATCTTTGAAGGATTTTGTGATGCACAATGGATAGAAGACTCAGATGAGTCTAAGTCTACGAGTGGGATGTATTCATTCTAGCAGGAGCGTCTGTTTCTTGGAAATTTTCCAAACAGACATGTATAGCTCTTTCCACTATGGAATCGGAGTTTATTGTGTTAGATAAAATAGGAAAGGAAGCCTAATGGCTAAGATATTTTTTAGAAGATATTCCTCTCTAACATAGGATTGTGCCAGCTATATCTATACAATGTGACAGTACGTCTGGATAGCTAGATCTAAGAACAGTGTTTATAACTGGAAGTCTATACATAATCGTAGAAGACATAATTCTTTGAAACAATTTATCTCTACTGGCGTTATTATTGTTGACCATGTGAGGTCTAAGGAGAATACCACAGATATTTTGACGAAAGGATTGTCTAAAGAGATAGTTAGTGCTGCATTGAGGGGGATGGGACTTAAGCTCATGAAATAAAAATTACCATGAAGGATACTCAACCTTACTGACTGGAGATCCCAAGACGAAGGTTCAATCAGGCAACTAATTTGTGGTGATTAAAGGTATGCACTATCAAAAGAATTACATTTTTTGTCCCTCCCTATGGTGTATTGATGTGATAGTGTGACTTCATGTGTAGGATGACTTTTACTAAGTCTTAATGAGTTCTGTAGTTTCAATTTAAGATTGAAGTGGGGTGTAGCAGTAAAACTCTTGGTAGAATTCACCTATCTGAATGAGGAAGTGGGCCGCTTCCTATGAGAATTTGAGCGAATTCTCTAGAGCATTCTGAGAAACGGTATATGTCCAGGGCCAAAATGGACACAACGGCACGTACTTAGCAACGCCAGGAGCATATCATGCATGATTGTTATCGCAAATTACATCAAACGCTAGTAGTTCAAGACATTGTCTCTAGCAAGTAGTTTCGGTAACTTCTCACTAAGTAAAGGTTCAAGACCTGATGGGAACCTTTGCCTATATGATATTTTCCATATTCTGATTTTTCACTTTTTACCGAGATTTCATTCATGTGGGGGATTGTTGGAGAAAATGAGTTTTTAACTAAATGTTTTTGGTCTTAGTTTGGTTTGATCTTAGGACCTAAAGGTTCTATGGATGCTCACTCATTTCCTTGAGTGAATAAAACTCTTTAGTTTAGTCCCACATTGGGTATTCTAGAGAAGGATGTCCACTATATCACTATTCTCATATGGATAGATAGACAAACGTGGGTGGAATGGGTGGGCAAACAATACATGGTCCAACTCATGCTATAGATGTGAATACCATGCACCAAGTCCTATGTCTACTCGAAATTA
>JAJJMC010010614.1:4390406-4614531 GCA_023531435.1 Papaver californicum | reverse complement strand
TATAGATGTGAATACCATGCACCAAGTCCTATGTCTACTCGAAATTATTTTTGCAAGTTGTTCTTTAGGAAATTAATTCCAAAAATATTTTCCTTAAGAGTTTTATTTGTGGAAAAATTCATTTTTCGTTTTTAATTGTTTTATAAGTAACAAAACCTTGTTTTATAATAAAACATAAACCTAACTTTATTTGCAAGTAACTTTCTCCTATAAATACAACTCGAAAATTTGTTTTCAAATCATCCCAGAAGCGGCTACTATCCTGTCTTCTTTTCACCATCTTTTCGCTTTGTTTTGCGCTTTTGAATGTTTATTTCCCTTCCTTCCCTGTTGCTAAGTTCAAGAGTGGGTAGTTTGTATTGCGCTAATATAAGCTATATCGGGCAGTCTTATCCTGGACACATCTTCGCACGTAGGGGTTTAGCATTACTCTTCTTGAGTATACCCACGAACTAATGTGTTAAGAACAACTTGTTGAACCTGTGATTCTGCCCTCGTAGTTGTCCGTGGTATAATTGTTTTCAATTTAATTCTTTATATATTATTTTGATACATCTAACGTTATTGTTCATTATTGCAAAATTCCAACATGAAATAACAGTAGATCTAACTTCCAGAGCAGTTGCAGCCCCAATCTTCTTGATAAGCGTTGGATACCTGAAGGACATTCGTTATAATGGCCAAATTTAAAATAGTAAAAAACCAAACTGCCGGTGCTTTTAGGTTGCGTAACCTGTAGATAGGAAGATATATACAAAAGGCAAAGAATTAGAGGACATTCATTATAGTGGACAACATTAGAGTACCATGACTTCAAACTACTGGTATATACAGGAAACAAAGAACCCGAGATAGGTCTATAAACTCGAGTACTACAGAGAGGATAGGAGCCTAAAATTCAATTGAGCCCCAATTTTTTAAAATAAAGAATCCTATGCTTCTGTTGCGCCAATTCTATAATTCTTAGGGTCAAATCAGAGGAAAGAGCCTTCCGTGTCATTGAGTACTTTAACATTTTAACATCTTCCTAACTACTAGCACAGTGAAAAGGAGTTACATTCCCTTTACTAGTTATTTTCTTATTAATATATAAACTAACTACATAGTATAACCCCTCGGTTAGTTCTCTTATTATTGATTTTTTTATCGCATTCACCAATAAGGGAGACAAGCTGTGAACAATTGTTATATTGTAAATATACAGATATTTCCAGAGTGACTGAATGCATACTCAAGGTGAAGATCGATTTACCTGGCCACTCCAATCCCAACATTATGGGGGAAGATTGTTGCCTTGTAGACGTTATTGTGCCCATGAACAACATAAATTCCATAAATCATTTGAATCCCAAAACGAGTAGAGAGGTTACCCTTCTGCATCTCATTTACCATGCTAACTCAAGATTCAGCATGTAATATCCAGTTATCTAAGGATTTTTTCAGTATTATACATATAAGGGTATTTTCGTTAGTTTAGCTATAAGAGTAATTATGTAATTTTCTGTCAGTTTTGCATAGTAGCTAACATGTTATTATCGTAAAAATTGAAAGCACTAGTTCGGAAAATGTTTAAGAAGGTTCCCCTTAGCAATCAGTCATATGACTAAAGTTACCTTATTTTCGTATTATTGAATGTTATAGAAATTGCCTTAATTTAAGCTAAGGTAAGTTAAACTTGTGAAATGTTGTAGGCTTTGTTAAACTTGAGTTTTAGCTGGTTAGCTGGTTAGCTGGTTAATGTTATAGAAATTGCCTTAACATAGTTGGTTTAGGTGTATATTCCTTTGCCATGTGTTATCGCATCATTAGCCAATAATTTTTAGGGTTTTAATGAATTTTGACTATATATATAGAACAAGAGGGGTTGATTAGTGGAGGAACATTTCTCATCGGTGCTCAGGTGCAGTAAATATAAAGAAAAAAAAGAAACCTTTATCCTTTGCGATCCATGCTGGTGCATAAACGATGTGGTGGAGAATTATTTCTTGGAACTTTTATAGGAGATTGGGTTTTTGCAGCAATATTTTATATTTATTATCTTTTGGATTGCGTAGGCATAATATAAATTAAAATTTATTTTTATTTAAGTTAAAGTTATTAAATTTATATTTATATGTGTTAATTGTTATGGAGATATACGGTTGTTAGTATCATATATTGAAATTGGGTGATAAATGTATATGCATAATAGGTTACGGTTCTTGGGAATTGATGGTTGCTTCTCTAAATACTATTTAACGGGATACGAGTTATTTATGGGAGTTGATGGTTGCCTCCCTAAATCAAATGGGGCTCATTAGGAGTTGATAGTTACCTCCTAAATGATTGCTAAACCCATGGGGCTTCCATAGTGCGAGCAATTTGACTTAGGAATTGATGGTTGCCTTCTAAGTGACTTTTGATATAGGAGTTGATGGTTGTCTCCTATGTGATGTTTGATGAACTGCGGTCGTGCTTGATCCTTATGGGTGCGTAGGTAGCCGCTTGGCGGTTCAACACGTGTGATTATAATTTAATATGTGATTTTATTATCTTAATTATTGTTGTTCCTGAGTTTAGAATAAATTATAGCGGACAACTGATTCTAATAGGTCTTCAATAATGATTATGAATATTTTAATTAGTGTTTCATGCTAATTTCTATTTTTAAGATGTAACTAATCTAAGTTTCAAAGATGTAAAAATTATATACTATGTTGAGTTAACTGTTAATAGTTCTTATTTTGTGATAGTTTTTGATATGATTCTTTTTATAATAAATGTATAAAAAAATCAGAAACTTTTGGTGTACAATTTATTTTAAAACTAATTCTTTATACCGATAATTAATTCAAAAAACATTTGTTATTTTTAAATATATCGTAGATACCCTATTTTAAACTATGATCCGTTGATTTTTAGATTTTAATTTCTTCTGTAAAACTTTAGATCTATCTTCTATCTTTCTAGAATGATAGACCTCACTCCAATTAGAGTTGTTCCTGATTTGATATGAATTTTTCAAAACGGATTGTCAGAATTTCGGTTTTCTGTTGTGCTGGTCAGTTATGCGTTTGACCTTAGTCTTAGAGTACTTATCATGATCCATAAATTCTTAAAAAATTATATATGATAAATATTATAATAAGGATTTCAAATATAACATTATCACAAATTTGAAAATCGTATGAAGCCAGAAAAATTCTAAAAGTCTACCTTTGTCAGTTTTCAGTTTTACAATTTGATGTTAAAATCGTTATTTATTAATTAAACCCTAAGTCTTGATATTTTTATTTGAAACCAAAATGTGTTTTGTTTTTGATAACTTTAAAATCATGTGAAATCAACGGTTAGGTATTCCCAAATAATTTTCTAAGTTTCCGTTGCGACAAAATAGTTAATATGAAAATAAATAAATTGCCCAAATAAAATTGCTTAATGAGCTTGGCCTTAGTTAACCAAGCTTCGGCTATGATATTGACGAAGCATCTCGGGTTTTTGAGCATCGGATTCGGGCAAAATCAGGGATCGAAAATAAGGGTGTTACACAGCAGAGGCTTTATGGCACACTTCCTCATCCGCTCAATATACTCCCTAAGGGCAACTGCAACGGTGAGACTATACCAAAGACTAAAGAGGAAAAAAATTTGGTCGTTTTTCATTTTTAACGCAACGGTTTTGAACCTAAATATGATCGCACGTCCTTTTAAACATATGTTTGTTATTGAGCGTTATTATAGATGAACGTTAGATGACACAGACGTTTTTCTGGTGTAACGTATGTTGTTGGGCGCACATTTTGGTGAGCGTCTCATATACTTGGAACCAGACGCACTTCTAATTGAACGTTGCATACTCATACGCTATCTTTAGCAAAC
This sequence comes from Papaver californicum, assembly GCA_023531435.1. Taxonomy (NCBI): domain Eukaryota; kingdom Viridiplantae; phylum Streptophyta; class Magnoliopsida; order Ranunculales; family Papaveraceae; genus Papaver; species Papaver californicum. The sequence goes on along the minus strand of JAJJMC010010614.1, from coordinate 4,610,674 downwards.
GTATGTTTAAGCGTCCACACAAGGTAGCGTCTGCTATCGAAGCGTAGTCATATGGGAACGAATGTAAATTGAGCGTTGTCTTGTGTAGACGTTTACTCACAGACGTCCTTCTAGTCAAACGCCGGAATCACAAACACTCCTTTATAAGAACGCCCATATATGAAGCGTTCCTTTACATGAACGTTAGGAAAAATTTACCTTAAACGTTCACTTAAACATTCACTTAAACATTCACTTAAACCTTAACTTTGCCATAAAATTTTGTGCACTTAAGGAACATTTGTGCAACATTTGTGCACTTGAACGTTTGTGAACTTAATTAACTTTGCCTTAAACGTTCACTTATGTGAGCGTTAGTTTCATTTCATCATATGGAACTAACCGTTCACTTAACTAAGCGTCCAATAATAAACTTGTACGGCGTCTTTTTTATAGAACGTATGATAAATGGGCGTTATTTCAGCAGAATGTTTCAACCAGACGCCCATTTGGCTTGCGTTTCTTCAACGAGCGTTGTCCTACTGAAGTGTTACTTCATACGCATTCTTTTGTGAGCGTCTCATCATTTCAAAACGCTATTATAAGGAAACGTCTTTTGTTAACGCCAATTAGAAAAGCGTGCGAGGATATATAGGAATTGGAAAAAAAAATCTCCCGAACAGTGGTTTTAGTCGCCTCATTCCTAAATATAATCGTTCGTTGCGGTTGAATTTGGACGACTAAAGAGTAAATTTCCTCTTTACTCTTTAATATAGTCGTCCGTTGCAGTTGCTCTAAGAACACAAATCATTACTATTAGATTCTAATATAAGCATAAGAACATAATACATTATGATTGTTAATAGATTGATAATAATACCAATGAAATACTTCTTCATCACATCAGCAGTTGCAACAACTCATTCGATCTGCGTTATTTGTCCAATCTTCTCTTCTAATGTCATTTTTATCCATCAAGTCACTGATTCTAGCACCTATTGCTTATGTAATAGAAGCGAAGCAACACAATGTCTACGCTTCTGTCTGAAACATATCCTAGACTCTTTGCTTTTTCAACGAGGTCGTCCAATATTATGTACATCTCTACACTTCGACTATGCGATTTATCATCAGGTTTTCATAACTTATTACCTTGAAAAACAAAATATACGTTGATTAATAAGGAAAAAATGATACTGACAACAGATCAAAAACCACACTAATAAAATTTTAAACATAAAAATCATTACTTTACCTGAATTTCGAATGAATTATTGAGGAAGATTTTCTTCGTCTGATCGCACCGATTTAGAGCACGTCTTCAATAACATGCTGGCGATGTTGATTTTAGGTTTTCAAAATTGAATCAAGTTGAACTACATAATTTTTGAATCTTAAATTTAAGTTTTGGAGAATGAATTGAAGACAACATCAAAAAAAAAAAAATTCATCTCTCAGTTGCAGATCTCATCTTTAAAAACCTAGGTTTTGTCTTGACTCTCTATTTCTTTGGAAAGAAATCACCCGAAATCTGCTTGTGAAACTATAAATGGAGAAGAAATGAAAGGGTAAGTTGGCTTTTAAAAAAATTATTAGAAAATATGTATTTCTCAATATGAAAATAATTATTTTAGGATGCGACACTAAGATTTTAAAATTGTGGGTTTCCAAGTGAAAAAAACTGAATCAAATTAATAGTACTTTTTATTTTAACTTAAATTTTTTGGTTATAAATAATAAGTATATGGGTTACGTATAGAAGAAGAAAATTATTATTGGGTCTGCAGTCCTTTGGTTTTGAGGACGGCAGTGGATTTAAATGTCCTAAATATAGAAAGGGGACTCCATAGCCACGTCAAACGTTCAAATTATTCTTCTTCCATAATTACCCTGAATCTAGTATAAAAAAAAACTTAATCTAATTAATCTTTTCATTTTCTCTTTCTATTCTCATCTTCCCCCGTCTCTTCTTTTCTTCTCCATTTTCGTTCTTCAACCGACGATTAATCGTTGATGCTCAAAATTATTCATCGCCGATTAAACTCTTTCTATAAAACAAGATAAGGTCAAAGCAAGTGACCAAATGAACCAGTTTACGAACCCGAAGACAACCAGTTAAAGAAGATAATATGAGTTCAAGTTCTGCTGAAGAACCCGAAGAGCCACAACAAGAATCGACCAGCGAAGAAGACTAAACTCCTGCTAATCCACCACCAATGGCTCGTTTAAGGAAGGAATCGAAAAACCCACCAATTTTTTATGAATTTGATTGCATAATTAGGCTATAATTATTAAAATTAGGGTTCACAATTTCATTTTCTGAACTACCTATGGCTAGGAAATATTGATTTCCTAGCCGTAAATGCAGCGATACGGTAGGAAAATGATGTATTCCGGCAGTCGAAGAGTATTGTTTCTACCTAAGGTTAAGAAATTATGAACTCCCAATTGTAAGTTAAAAATTGTTGTTTCTACAGTTAGAAACTAAAAAATTCCTAACCGTAACTGAGTACAATCACGCCTAGTACGAAAATTTAAAAATCCGGTCGTAGAAATTGTTTCCTAGCCGTAAGTGACCCTGAGTTTGAGTTTAAAAAAAATCCATTTCTTACGTCTAGGTCGATGCTCTAAAATCCAACGGGAAGCATAACATTACCCAACCGTAAAAAGTTATTCCTAGTTGTAGGTGACCCTGAGTTTCACTTTAAAAAAATTCCATTTCTTACTGCTAGGTCGATGCTATGAAAAGCCAACCGTAAGCATCTTTGACCCAATAGTAGAAACATGTTTTCCACCCGTAAGACAAAATTTCCTAACCCTAGGATGATTTTCCCAGACGTAAGCGAACCTGAGTTTCCTGTTTTGAAATCAATATTTTTTTCAATTTTTGATCTTTGTTTTCTTATTATATGTATTGAACATGTATTCTTAATTTGTTTTAGGTCACGAAATGGCAAGAAGAGAAGAACGCAAGAAGTAACACCAAGAAATGACCCGACTCCAACCCCTCGTCACAAGAAAAAATTGGGTGCAGACAAAAGGAAACCAGGTGTACTTGTTATTAATGAACCAAGAGAAGAAATAACTGAACGTCGACTTGTAGTTTCTCAACAATGAGAACATGAGATTGAAGAAGAACATAGGGCCGAAACAAGTATGTGTCCATCGTTTGGTCCCTCCGATGTTATATTGAAAGGAAAAGAGAAAAATCCAACTCCTCTTGTAGCATCTTAAGTCATTAACGGTATTTTTTTTTTCCGATAGGGTGAATGGAAGACCTTGGGATGAGCCAAGGGATATGGCCTTCGTCTTATTTGGTTATCAACATTCATGGGCGGCAAGGATCTATCGAGGAGAGGTAATAATCTAATCTAATTTAAATATATAACTCCATATATAATTATTAATATTTTTACTCTTTGTAAGATCATACAACATCGGTCTCAAAACTCAAATATCAGAGGGAGAGTTTTTGGCCCTTGGATTCAAATAGCGAAGGGGTGGTATCCTTGGTAAAAGCTTCGGGGTTATGGCCTGGAATATCCTTAGAGCAGAAGAAAAATGATGTTGTTACTATTTGTTCCTTTAGGGATAAATATTATCCCGAGACAACAACTTTTTATCTTCCTATCGGCGAGATGGCTATCACTCTGGACGATGCTCTCCAAATTACAGGCATGTCCGTGGTTGGAAAATTCGTGTATGATGGTTTCAGTAACTCTCTTGCATTTGAAGATCTTTATAAGTTGTCCAAAGAATGTCCTGGATGGCACAAGCATGAAGCCAAAGAAAAGTTTGAGATAGGAGCCGGAGAAAAGCCGAAGGGAGAGGGAACTATGATAAGAGAAAGAATAGTGAACTCCAGACTGTTCTTATTGCAAGAAAGATAAATTTGAGTCGTCTGGGGAAAAAGTTAGAGAATTCCAGGGAGGGGGAGATGGATGAAACAAGGTTAGACATACAACTACATCGTACTTGTTGTATGCACTTGGCACCATAAATTGTCATGATATTTCGGGTAACAGGGTGAAAGTCTGCTATCTACAGCTCTTGAAACATCTCAGTCTTGATCCGGAGAACAACCAGGTAGCACGATGCTCCTAGGGCATTGTCACCCTTTCTTTCTTACTTTCCAGTCTTGGTAAAGCTTCGAGGTGGAATGTCACACAAATTACGGAAAATATTGGCCTTCTTTAGGTAATATTTGTGTTATATTTACAAAGTTTGTTCAAATTTTATATTGATTTATGTTTAATATAATTATTTTTTTACGCATTCATAGGTTTACGACCATTTTCCTACCTTGAGGTCGTCAAAGGAGGATAAAAACTGGTGTTCCACTAGTCCTACAAGAAGCAAATATCTCTTCTCAGGAAATCAACAGAAGGACAAAGAGGCTAAGATGGTTGATATGAGGTCAAAATTGGACATTTTGACAGTTGAGAACGTGGTGTTTGACCCGTACTTCAAGCTTAGTGATAATGGTAATGATGCTCGTGAATTTATCGATGTGTCGACCTATAATGGACCACTGTATCATCCAACAGGGTACGTCATTTACAACCCTCGTAGAACTCTCCGTCAAATTGGAGTTGTCAGAAAAATATTACCGATGCATACTTTAAAGTGGATTGAACACACTCTAGCCTTTCAATTAATAATGTGAGAATGGTTTATAACCATGTTGCATCGGTCGACGCTTGGAACGGTCACATTGAAGCATATGAATGGGTTCAGTGGCTTTTATGGCACAAAACTATCCGAAGATAATTACATGACTTGGTTTTATAAATTTGGTCATCCTTATGTGATAAATATGGATCCAGAAGCGATACCACATTTCAAAAACAAGGTGGATCATCCAAGTTCCTCGAATAGGCAAGTTTTTAGAAGGAGAATATCTTATGATGGTAAGTATACTATTTCATTTCTTGTTGTATAAGTTTTTTAAATTGTGTATAAGTATTTAAAGTTTGGACACTTTGATATGAAAATAGGTCGACCGAGTTAAGTGGTTAGTGAAGGACATGTTGCATTAATGCAGGTAAAATGTTGAGGGTTGAACAATAAAAAAACTTCGTGGTAGGATTGTTAATTTACCTGACTCTGAACAAGCAAGTCTCTATCGGTACAGCGATGACGAAGAAACGAGATGTTCCAAGAGAGATAGGTCTACATCCTCTAGATTTCAATCATCTACTCCCACTGGTTCTTCATCTTGCAGAGGTTAAAATGAAGAGATCGTTCAAGATCAAGCTCAAGCTTAATATCGTGGTCAAGGTCGAGGTGGAAGTCGAGGTGGAGGTCAAGGTCGAGGTAAAGGAAAAGGTCGAGATTGAACTTGTCTAATTTTGTTGCGGATATGGATATTTAGTACTTTTAATTTATCGATAGTTGTTTGGTTTAACATTTCTTTAGTTATGGAGCTTGAATGAATGATTTTTAGTTTTTTATTACAATGAAAAACTTCATGGGACTTAGTAAAAATTTAGTGTCACTTACGGCTAAGTCGATTACTTGAAAAATCTAACCATAAGACAAACATATAGGAATAATGTCAAGTTTATTGCTAGCTTAAGTGCAAAACCTAGCCGTAAATGACTCTGGGTTATTATTACGGTCAAGAAACCTAGCCATAAAGCTACTATTCCTGGTATTTATGTCAGTTTTAAGACGGCAAAAAATACTCATAAGAGACCCTAAGTTGAGTCTACGGTCATCAATCCTAACCATAGATGTGACATTCCATAAATTGTGCATGTTTTACGACTACATTAATAAACAAAACCAGCCTAACAAACCCATAGTTCATTTTACGGCTGGGTTTTATCAACTAACCTAACCGTAACTACCCATGAGTCATGTCTACGGCTAAGTCTTCATACCCAATTCCTAGCCGTTGAATACTTAAATTTCCTCAAAATACTACAATTTCTTCTTTTTTGAAGTATAATTACTATCCAACGGCTTGATTTTTCAAAACTTCTAATCGTTGGGTCTTTCATATATATAATAGATCACCCTCCTCTCAAGAAATACACATATTTACTTCTTAAATTGTTTCTCAACAAATACACCTCTTTATTCATAATCCAAAAACTCCAAAACATGGCTGCTAAATTCATCATTAGAGAAGATGTTCTCACAGCTCGTGCATGGTCAACGGCCACACAACATGATCAAGACCTAAACATTAACTTAGAACAAACCTCAGATAATTTCTGGAACCGTGTTTTCATAGTTTTTATCGCGTTAGACGATCAAAACAGAAAATCATTCCAACGCATCATGGAAAGATTCTAATTACTCCATAGTCGATGTGGGGATTTTAGATCGGTTGTGCGAAAACCAAGTTGATGTATCCTAGTGTTGACAGTGAAGAAAATACATCTCAACTAAGTGCATCTCAACTATACTATGAAATTTCTCTTGCCCGATATAAGCAAATCTTTGGCAAAAAATTCAGGAATCAAGAGTTCAATAATGTTTTGATTGATATGGATTTGTATTTTGATGTTTAACTATTCATGTGTAATTTATCTACGTTACTTCTTTTCCTTTATTGTAATGTCGTCCCCTTCAATGAAAAATGTATGAAATCTCCTTTTTTAGCGTGAATTAATGAGTTTTAATGTTCCATCTCCATTACTTTGGAAAAAATCACAGATATTCAGGATCACTTACTGCTGGTTTTACCACAAAAGAGAACCGTAAGTGAACTCTACGCCCAGAAATCCTACCCGTAGGGTCAGAATATCTAATTTACATCATTTCTACGGTTGGCTCTAATACAAAACCAACCGTAGAAGACACAGTTAATAATATTACGATTAGGATTGTAAGATGGTTATTCCAAAGTTACGACTAGATCGACGTCTACAAACCTAACGTAAAAACTTATTTACGGCTAGGTTTAATACATTATCTAGCCGTAACTCTATTTTACGGCTAGGAGTTCATATGTTTCCAGCCGTAGATCTTTTTTCCCTCTAAAAACAAAAAAAAAATGATAATTTGATTTTCATTTCAAACAGTAACTTTAAATCATATTAGTAATCTAATCAATCACTAATCTACATTAGTTTAGCTAATTAATTTTATTAGCACTAATTAATCGAGGGCATTCTATATGTTATCATAATTAGTGGGATAAGAGGGTTTTCAATTGGATACTTGATGAACCTATTTTGTCATCTTGTAAGCCCTCATAAATGAAAGGTTGCATCCCCAATAATAGGTTTCTAAAAGAAACCTTCCCAATTAAGTACAATTTTACCATTGGAACTATAAAATTTCACCCGTTGGGAGCTATATTTTTACCATTGTGGCAATTTTCGCAGTTAAGAACTGTACTTATACTGTTGGAACTATTGACATTTACCCAGTTGGGATTTATATTTTACTATTGTAGCAATTTTCCTGGTAAGGAACTTCATTTTTACCATTAGAACTATGGAAGAAGTTTACGCCGTAAAAAACTGTGTTTACCATTCACTGGCTTTCCTAGTTCTGGATCTGTATTGATAAGGGGGTTTTGAGTTGGAAACTTGATAGTCCTATTTTGTCATCTTGTAAGCCCTCAAAAACCAAGAGATGTAACCCCAATAATAGGTTTCTAAAAGAAGCCTTCCCAATTAGGTACAATTTTACCATTGGAACTATAAAAATTTCACCGGTTAGGAACTATATTTTTACCATTGTGTCGATTTTCGCAGTTAAGAACTGTATTTTTATCGTTGGAATTATTGATATTTACCCGGTTAGGATTTATATTTTTACCATTGTAGCAATTTTCCTGGTAAGGAACTCTAATTTTACCATCGAAACTATAGAAGAAGTTTACTCGGTTAAGAACTGTGTTTATCATTTGCTAGCTTTCCTAGTTCCGAACCTGTATTGACACCAAAAGAAAAACATTTAAAAAAAAAAGAGACTAGTGAACATTATATTATCTGTACAGGAAAACAGTATTAACCAAGTACCTAGACTCATTTTACCAAGTAAAGTTAAATGCTACACAAGCTGGAGTGAGTTACTTTTATCAAAACTGAAGAAGTGAAGTTTGGACTCATCGCTTTTTTTAAAGTAAAGTCTGAGTCGTGACTGATGAGCCACCTCTGGATCATTCACCATGGAGTATATCATATACTCCCTCTATCCAATAATAGGTGATCTAGTTTAAATTTATATAATTTTTAAAATAAGAAAGAGAGAAAAGTATTTTAAATATTTTTTATAATTATATTCTTAAGGATAATAATTAATAAAATTTAGAAATAATTTACCTCTCAGAATATATTACGGATATTCGTAAACTTTATACCATTGAAAAGCATTTTAAAACACATTTCTAACGAATATAAACATGACTATCAAATTATACATATTTCTTATACTAAAAAAAATTAATTAAAAGAGTAGTTTTAAAAATATCCTCTTGTTTAATGATATAGGTCACCTATTAGTGGACAAATTTTAAAAATGAATAGGTCATCTATTCTTGGACGGAGGGAGTAATATATAATGGTTTTTAATGCAAATATTAAAAGTTGCAGCTAGGCCGTCAAGAAGAACATCTTTTGAGTTATGCATCTGCATGTACAGCATGACATAGATATCCTCGAACAACCTAACCATAATATTTAATTGATGAAAATGTCCCACTGAAAGTATGCAGGTGTAATTGATGCGTGTTGTAGATGCAACTAAATTAGCGATCTTGTTTCTACTCAATTAAAGAATAATATAATGGAAGTCAAGTTCTTTCCACGAGGAGCGAGGTGTTTCAGTTGTTTAAAGTGTCACAATGGGGGGTTTTGTTTTGGGTTTTTAGCAATGTAAATAAAAAAACAATTATAAGTAAAGCTGTAAGCAATGGAGAGAGATATGATCGAGGAATCCTTCTTCATTACTAAACATTCATTAAAGTAGTATATTCATTTATTCATTATTAATCACCTATTATCACCAAACGTAGAATAACAATAAGCTATGTTATCCCCAAAATTCCTTGTATCACTGGATCGGAAATGCTTGACTACCAGATTCTATTCGTCTGAGCCATCATGAATAAGCTATTAAAGTGCAACTCAATCGAATGCTTTAGGTCTTGTGAATTTAGGTTGATCCTAGCATCAAACACATAAGCTCGATCTGCTTACTAGTATTGTTTTTACACGCAATTACTCCACATAATCCATTTGTAAGGTCTCGCGTTCTCTACTTGTATAGGAGGTATTCGACTATTATACGTATCTCACAACTCTCTATTAGCATTAGATTAATTAACAAACTGAATTTGGTCACCTAAGCAATCTATCAATCAAGCATAAACATTCATATTAGTAAAAACAAACGATAATCATGTGATAATTAGAAGAATATATTTATATGCTAAATTGAATCATGTATTAGAACTTAGAATTTATCCTCAATCACTTAGATGTTTAGCTACTCATGGATGTAGAAGCATCCATGTTATACATATAAAAAAATAGTTAAGAAATCGTTACGATAATGAAATCTCTTTGAAACCCTAGCTTTCTCATCTTGTATTATTCTCTCCTCCAAGACTTGCAAAGTGATGTAAAGGTGTCTTCTAAATGACTTGGGAGTCTTCTTATAGAGTTCTTTTGATATCTAGGGCTTAGAATCCTTCCAGGCCCATGTTCTCCCCAAAATAGAGTCAAAAACGTCCCAGAAAAGTGTCAGGTTCGGCTATTATTGTGTATGGATTACTGGCCGAACCTAACAACCTTTATTTGCTCCAGAGAAGTGTCAGGTTTGGATACAAATGGTATTTGGATTAGTGGTCGAACCTCCCTCTGTACACTCTTACTTTTCATCGAAACTTTAAAGTTCGGCTACTATCCTCATTTGACTTATTGACCGAACCTTCTCCTGGACACTTTGTTCAAAACTCATTCTTAAGTTCGGATACTACCATAGGATCAACTTCTAGCCGAAAATCTCTCTATAGACTTGTGGGAAAACTTGATTTTTCAGCTCGAGGTTCGGCTACTATTTGAACCGAAAGATTATCATCCGAACCTTTCTTTGTAGACTCAAATTTTCCAAACTTGTTTTGCCCATAACTTCTTCGTCCGATGTCGGAATGACCTCATTCTTTTTGCGTTGGCTTCGTATTCCAATTATCTTCAAGATAGAGGTGAAGAATTCTGGGTTTGAACAACTTCCAAGTGTTCTTCATTTGTAGACTTCATTTCCTTAGCATTTTTGTAGCAATTCCCTTGATTTTGGATGATTCACCTAATATAAGACATAAGATAGAAAACAAACGTAATAACAAGTAATATGCAAGAATTATAGAAAATATTAAAGGGGGTAGTCAATTGGGATTTATAATGACTTATAGAGAATTCTCAAATAGGCTGTTATTCAATTGAAATTTCCAGAAAAGTCTCCCAAACTCTCCTTTTATTGGATAAAGACTTTTTCCAACTCTTTTAAATTCTCCCAAACTCTATTTTTATTGGATTAAGATTTGTTAGAAGTCACTCAAACACTCTTGTTATTGGATTAAGACTTCAAAATCATGGATTTGTTACTTATTGGGATTTTGGGAGACTTTTTAATGAAAATAGGCATGAACAAAATTTCTCCCTTATAGGTGATATTTTGAGAGACTTGAAAATTTGAATAAATGGATATAATACAAAGGTACTCATTCTTCAGACTTATCCAACGACCAAATTCCATCCATAATTATTCTTCCATTCGCAGCTATAATCTCTTGAACAGACATCGGATGATTTAAAAGATCGTTGCTTAATAAGACTTCAGAAAGGATGTTAAAAATTTATGTAAGTAACTTAAACTAATCCCTAATTCCATGGATGTAATGTATATATGTTGTTCATGTTTTTTTAATTCTTTTAAAATGAGGATTATGCTTCAGAATTAAAATATCTAATATTGTTTATAGACGATCAAGAGCAAAGAGTTGGATGTAACTGCCCAAAAGTCTTAATCAAAAGTTACAACTCGTACCTATAAAAATTCGTATGTTGTTTCGATTATCTTAGTGCATAGGGTACAGGAATGTAGCAACAAATTGCCAATTATGTGTTAATCCATATAACGAGTCTGCATAACTTACAAAGGATTCTACAGAAATGTAGAACCCAGCAAATTGATAAACATGTAATATCTTCCTGAAATTGATTATTGATGGAATCTTATTTCTAAATCACTACTACCAGTTGTATCATCTAATGGCCAGTTTTTTCGATCTTGGAGAACTCATGTACCAGGTATCTATGCAGGTTTAAGCTCCTAGCTCAATGCAGTTAAATTTTCTGTAGTTCCAAATTGTGTTTCTAACGAGTGGCACCCACTACTAGTTTAGATTTGTGGAGACTAATATTTTTCTTATTCCCTACTAAATTTGCAGTGTCACTACAGTAATAGTTTTTGTGGACTTGGATCTGATGGAACAGATAGGCTAGCAAAATTGGTGCAGGAAATGCAACAGTGTTAAGTGTTTAAATCTGAAAATGGAACTTTGTTCGAAGCGAAGATTACTGGTGTCGGCTCCAGTGGCTCTGTTTATATGGTTGGAAGAATCTGTCAACGAAGCAGTGTGCAAGATTCTAGAGGTAACTTTCTGAAACCTCAGTTAGGGAACAAAATATATACGGTTGATTGAAAGTTTAAGACCTGATTTGTTTCAGAAATGCGGTAGGTTTCATTGTGCTTAAAACATGGGCTACAAGCAATATTGTAGACCAACTTAGCAACACCGTAAAATTTGTCAACAGTTTTTGGATTTAAAGCCAACTTGTTTTAGATAGTAAAACTATATACATAATCTATCTCTTTTGTTTTTTTGCTTTACCTAGTTGAAAAGTCCAACATTGCAAAATCTAATGGTCACCTGACTTTCATAGTTATATCTTCACAAACATGCTAGTGTGCAAGTGTTCCTCTATATAACCAAATGTTACAATTTGCATATTAACTGACCTTAGATCGGCATCAGTAAACAATGACTGTTATGTACATGCAGTAAAGGCTGGCTTGCATAAGCATATTCTACATGCAGTAAAAGCTGGTATGCAATTTATGATTAGATATTTTACATCTTTTTATCTTTATAAATCACAAAGACTCTCTAGAAATCCATTAGATTTGTATCTACAAGTCTCAGAGACTTTCTACAATTCTCTTTTAAAATCACTGGAAATATCTATACTTCCAGAGAGTCTCCGGGAGTCACTAAAAATCAAAATCTATGAAAGTCTATATAAATCTCATTTGACTATCCCTGTTAGTATGGATTTGATACTAAAACCATATGAATTATGCATTTATCAGTAATGTAGAGTGTAAGATATCATTGCAAAAATAAACTGCTTGAAAATTAAAATGACCAACAAAATTGCTTTGAATTTTTGACTTGTAGATAGATGATAATAATACAATGAAGGAGACATTGGAGTTCAACAAATTTGCCATTCTTAAGTATTACAATTTTCAGTTGCATAAATTTGATACATAAAAGGAGACATTGCTCACTTACTATTACTATGATCACAAAATTTAATAAACTTTTCTCTTTTCTTGTATGATGTCCTTCCTGTATCTTCTAAGAATCCGACCAGCTACTTGTAAAAATTTGGTTAGCCCAAGAGAGATGAATGAGGGAAACTTTCCAACAGCTTCAAACCTCTTCTCTTAAAATTGGTCATATCGTATCAGCTGAAGTTTTTTCCATTTTAGTCAGTTCTCTCTCTGTTTGAGCCGCGGGTGTTGTACAAAGGTAACAGACCACGTACCCCATGTTTCCTTTTCCCATAACACCGCCAATATAGAATAAAGATCACAAGAATCAAACAAACTGGAATTGCCCATCTGTTCCCAGAACACCCAAAGAAGAGAACAGTAAGTATAAAAATCGAGCATTAAAACACAAGCTCTGTTGCCAGAAAATTCCAATATATGCTTTTGTTCAGAGCTTTACCTGTCTAGATCAAGGACAGGACTATAAACAATAATCTCCCAAGTTGCAACAATAAAATGCCATGCGGGATTGTAATAAAGTGACTCAGCTGACCAGAACATCCTCGTGTACGTCTCCAAGAATATAAATAATACCCATGCTGCTATCTCCATCAAAAAGAACTTAACAACGAACCTACCAACAATTACCATGACGAGGGAAAACGCCACCAACCAATTGAAGAGTCTGTGGTTATATTCTTTTATGAACAAAGACCGGGACTTCCCCAGCATCTGTTTAAAAAGAAATAGAAGATTATTCATTCAAGAAAAATAAAATCACAATGTGGCAGATGAGAATATAATTATGAATGGAGTAAACCTTTGCCATTCGCTGTTCGTAGTTAACTTTAGAGGGCCCGACACACTCAACCTCAAAGCTTTGATTGCACAGAAGGAAACCTGCATTAAATTTCGCCATGGAAGGAAGCCTCAGAACTTGAAGCTGGTCCATTTTGTCTTCACACTGTGTGTACAGTCCCTCACACAGCTTTGAAGACTTGTATTCATTTGCCAGAATGAAATTCTTGTATGCCTGCAGTAGAGAACTTCCGGTTTTACGATTCGAAATAAATTACATACATAGCGTAAATGATGGAACATTTCCCTATGGTCATTTTATTTTTCAGAAACGTTTTCAGTTTAATTCGAAAATTAAGATGGTTACAATGAGTATCTCAGTATCCAGCTTATCAATAGACTGCTTTGCATGGTGATGTCCGAAATGCTGCTCATCAAAGGATTTCATTGCTTCTGTTCTTGACTCCTCGTGAATTTCTTGCAGAGATCCCTCTGATATGGGTAATCGCAACTGACCCATCTTTTCGCTATACAACTTCAAGCACCGCTCTAGAATCCCTTTATTGAAAACCTCCACAAGAGAGCCTGTAGAAGGGATCTCCCCTTTGTTCAAAGCATCAAGAATCTGAAACACCAAAATATATTGTCAGAAAGATCAAGATGAACAGAGCTACACACTCATAAGCGAAACTTATTGCCTAGCCGCACTCAAGAAGCATCCTTAGATTTTGCATGCTATAAAAACAAATTGACAGAAATTAAAAACGAAACCTGCTCTAAGAAAGCTACAAACTCCATCCCATTTAGGCGTTTACTCTGCACGATTTTAGGACGAATAATGGAAGCAACAAGTTCTTTCAGCTGCTCTCTTTTCTTAATATAGCTAGGGTCCAGTTCACCATCCTTTAACTCACAGAGTTGTGTCCGCTGGAGATGAGGCTGTTACACAGTTTAAATATAAAGATTTAGCAGAGTATTCTTTTAATTTTGATATTCAAAAATAACTAGGAAGCTCTGATGTAGCACTTGTTAAATCATGCATGCAGAAAGGGCAAAATAATCATTTTAACAATGCTTGGCCATAATGTTGAGGTTACACTCAAGAATTATGAAATTTTAAAAGCTGGATGGAGCCAACTGATGGAAAAAGAAATGTGATTATTCGGTCACGGACGAACACATACCTGTGGCAAGCTAAAAGCAGTACTATTATCACCCATAATTGCCAGAGACTCTCGAATTTGGTTAACCTGGTCAATATTTTTATCACCTGCGACCACAATTTGCATTCCCAGTCAAAATTTGATCAAGTAAACCTAGAAATAAAAATCACCGTTCACATAGGTGCAATAATGAGTCTTGAAACTAACTATTGGAATTAGGAACACGTTGAAGAGCTTCATTCACCATCTGTTGCACAGATTTTCCTTCTGCAAGTAAAAGTAAAGTCGCAGGTATTTCAGTGGATGGTATAAAAAGAATGAGTTGTTCAACGACAATGAAGAAAAATTTGTTCATCATCAGATGCTGGTGATCCTGTATATGATTTCCAGATACTAAAATGTTGAAGTTACTGTTGACAATGAATCCCCTAGACAAAACGCAAATAAATCCATCTTCATAAAGTTGAATACACAGTTATAGTGAACATACGTAAAAAATCACGTTGGATGAGCCACAAAAGCTTTGCAGGCTCAAATGCGATATCTTGCCCCTAGAAAATGAGCCAGAAATAGCAATATAAGCACAAATAACTAGTTTATCTTCACAGCAGGTAAACAAAAATGAAACAGAAATAATGGAAAAGTATCTCTTAAGTACCTTCACTCTGTTTACCGTTTGAGATTTACAAAGAAAATAACAGAATCAGTTAGACTGGTGCATAAGTTTCCTGAGAAATCACGACATAAGAATGGTGATTTTGGAATAACAAAACCTTCCATAGAATTCTTCTGCAAGCTCAACAGCAAATGACAGCCGAGATATATCTGCTTCACGGATCTAAAGCCAAAAAAAAAGGAAAACCATATTTTTCAATTAACACCAAGAATAAAGGACTTTGATGGATCATAAAAATCCATAAGATAAATATATAATGTATCCATATAAGGGGAATGCAGCTTAATTAAGATCATAAATGATTGGCCAACGAACAACTGACCGTCTCAGGTAGACTGTATATAAGCACAGAACTCATCACAGTTGCTAGCGCAAAAATCCTGCATAATTCGGATAGGAGTCAAATTTAAGAAGATAATAAAGTGAACAACCTTGGTAGAGAATAATAAGATTTCAAAAATGTTACCTGTCATCATATACATTAGACTTTCCAACACTTTCGAACCCTTCTGTATCAAGATAAAGCACGGATGTTTTTACTCCATCAATTGTCAATTCTATAGGGGTTCCCCATACCCATATTCCTGAAGAAATAAAATACAGAGTGCGCCAGCATTAGTAGATAAGAGTGAAAGCCAAACGCTGAATCATGTGATACCCAAAAACTTCAAGTGATTGTAACAGCTAAAGATTTTATCTATGATGCTGATGGTTGACGTTTAAATAATGTGTGAAGGAAACTGCTGGTTGAAGGACAACTAATTTAAACTCAACTAAGCCTAAAGTTTTGGACCCATTATGTGGTGACTATGGGTATAAAGGACTGCAACAGGCATCCACATATGCTATCTAGATAACTTGAGATTATTCAACATGTCAACTCACCTTTCGTTTTGGTATCGCGCATATGACCGACACCAAAACCTGTAAAGAATATTCAGTTTCAAAAGTTAAAAAGAAGCTCAAGAAGAATAAGAATACATAACCCCACAAAATATATGTCCCAAGTACCAGGAACGAAAAAGTTTTAATAATTAGAGCAAAGAAAGAACCTTCATCGCATGAAAGGGAGAGAAGTTGATTCAGAAGAAAAGATTTGCCTGAGCGGTATGGACCAATTACCTGTGAATTCATCCATGACGTTAGAGACAAACACAAAAGGGAAAGAAAGATAAGAAAAGTAACATCATGAAATCTTCACAAGTTTACAAAGTGTTAACATAGATTAGGTACTCAAGATACGGATTTCAGGCTTACAGCGACAGCTGCAATTGGGTTTGTTATTCTTTTTATTGCCTCCAAGCCTTCTCTTGAAATGCGAAGTTTAGTATGACCAGGATCAGGCTCCACAATTGGAAACCTATATGTACAAGTCATTCAGAACATTGTATGAGAAATCAAGATAATATATCAATGTGGCTTATAGAAAATTCTGGTTAAATTGAAATGATTAAAAAAACAAACATACAACATGTAGAACTATAACGGCAAACTTGAGCAGAAGAAGAAGTTAACATGGAGATAGCATAGCCACAAATTAAAAAGATGTCATGTAAAGACTAGAGAAGCACTGTTGATAAATGCTAGAGTATATTGTATGAGTCTTCAGGCTATATATAGGAACTCTAATTTAGTATTTTTGAAGTCTGACAAGAGGGCACATGTCTGGAAGCAAATTTCTCTCCCATTGACTTGCTTACTGTATGGAAGTTTTGATGTAAACCTAACTGATTAAAACACAGCGATTTGGAGACAAATGAGTTTCACACTTTGTGATGTTTAGTGGAGGAAAAACAACAGTCATGACCATGCCTTTTTAACAACAAAGAAGCTTGTGATCTTACAATTAATTTTCATTAACCAAACACTGTTTCCCCAAATATGCTACATCAAGTTACTACTATTCTCCATGCATACTAATGATAACCACTAGCACTTTATTTCCAAACATAATGGTCAATGGTCATTTTCCAGTGTCCATTTTGTTGCCAATCGAAGACTAGCACCATATGTTTAAATTCATAAATGTACTCGAAACAGATAACCATGATGCCAATCTACTCATATCTAATTGGGCTTTAGACTCAATTCAGCTGAAACTAACATTACAACCACCAAAAAAGGGATAAACTTTAAGCTCATATAAATGCCTACTTTTGCACCAACAGTTAGTCTAAAGCAATATAATGCAAAATAGCAATTTTATTATGGCACAAAAATGGCCAATCTAAACCAAATTTCCAACTTAATTCAAACTGACAAATAACCAAAAGTGCATACAAGGATAACCAAAATAACACATCAGAATCAATCAACATTGCTAGATAGAATTGAAGGGAAATATGGAGAAAAAGAAATCCCTTACGCTTGTTGGAAATTATCTATTAAAGAAAACCCAGATGTGAATAAGCAAAAGTAGATCGATAGAGCAAAAAGCCATCTCCAAGACTCCATTTTTCTTCAGAAATCAATAACGTCTAATTCTAGAAAAATGCATAGAATTGTAAGGAAAATGAGGAAAACCCGATAAGCATTAGGGGTTGTAAGCATGAAAGAGCAATGGATCTTAGCAAGAGTGCTACGTAAGATTACAAATCATGTTCTCAACCATTTAAAGGTGAGTTTTCTTGCTTGGACAAGACCCGATTTTTAGGCACTTTTTCTACTTTTCAGATAGAAATCATTTTTGCAATGAAAGAAATATGAGATTCGTGATGAAAATGGTATGCAATTCTGATGCTTTTCTTCTTCGTGCATAGGAGTAAAGAAACAGTCAAGAAAAATGTAAGAGAAGTGAGGAAGTCATAAATTGAGATCCGTTTAGTTTTTACTTTTGAGGAAAAAAGTATTGGAAGCCTTGTGATTCGAACCAAGCCTAGCCTAGGTTTGGGATTTGTGTGCGAGAAATTCAAGTTTTCATTAGCTGACTTGAAGTCGTACGACTCCAACCAAGTCACTGTTAATTTAAGTCGCTATATTAGGGGCTCCAAGGAATTAATTGGTGACTATATTTTTTTGTATTCCCAATCAGATAGTAGGGTTGTCTAAAGTGTGTTAAACTAAGTGTTAAACTAACTCAATACCTTTCTCCTAATACTATAATAATGTAAAGGCCCATTTTCAATCGTCTGACAGGAGATATACCCCTCTGTTTTTTTTCTTAACTTTTTTCCTCAACAATTTGTCGTCAATATGAAACAGATGAGGGGTAAAAAGCATACTTAGGAATTCAATTGTAATCGAGATTTCAATTACAATCGATTTGATAACCTGCATACCCTATCATTTTCTTCTTCAAACAGAAAACAAGATTCGATTGAACACTAATCCATTTTCCTTCGAATTTAGTTTCGGTTTCAATTGAAGATTACTTCACAGAAATTTCAGACTTCGATTGAAATCGATTTCCTAACTTAAACCTATCATTTTCTTCTTCAAACAGATTACTTCACGAACCCTAACACCCTTCAAATTTAGCTTAATTGAAGATTACTTCACAGACATATTCAACTCCACACCTCTATCAAATTTTAAGTTTCTCAGCAGATTTTAAAGCTATTTTTCATGATTGATTAGGACATGCCCTAATTGAATTTACTCAGAACATGCTCTGTCGAGATTGCTTCATAGACATTGGTAAGATTACTAAGAACTACTTCCACATAGGTTCAATTTCAAGCCCTACTCTTTAATTTTTTGCCTACCAAGTTCTTCAATTTCTTGCTGAGTTCTTACTGATTTGAAGTATTGTGTGTGTTTTTCAAATTACTAAACTCCATGAAGTAAGTAGAAGTGAAGATTAAACCAACTTTAAGGTTGTGAACATTAGTTGTTTGTGTAAATGCCTAACAAAGTAATAGTAGTAGTAGGACAGTTTAGATAAGAATTTAGTTATGTTTACTATCTGAATCCTAAGTTTGTGAATAAAGACAATAGATGCCACAACAAATCCCTGTGGGAATATTTTTGTAATTGTGTTTTTATCTTTTCAGAATTATGTTTCTTCTAAGATAGTAACCTACTAATTCTTCTTCTGTTGGATGGAATCTAAACCCTGGTGGCTCCAACTCCATTGTTTTCTCCTTATGGAGAAATGAATTATGGTTTGGTAGTTCATAAATGGTCCTTTTTAACAATGAGTTAGCTAAGATATCTTCATACTTCATTAACATCTTCTTGCTGACTTCGTTTTCCATGGATCGATCCTTTTAGTTACTCTCGGGGTGGGACCTCAAGCTAATAACAGGCGAGTGTATTGGTTCCCAACTGCCTGAATTTAAAATTTATGTACAATGGATTTGGTTTGTGTGTATGGTATTCATCTGATTTTTAATTCTTGATGTTAATATTTTGTCAACAAAAAAATCGAGAGCTCATATGAGTTAGAGACTGAGTATAACATTGTAAAAGTAGAAAGAAAAGACGTATTACAGTCAGATGAGTGAACAAACTTAATGCTACGATTCTCATCATTTGTGTATCATGTTATTATTGTAGCATTTGTCAGTTCATCTATTTGTCAACTTATATTTCGTTGTCATTCTGTTAAAAAAAAAACAATGGAGAATCTTTGTTGGAACCCTAAAATCATTGAGCAGGATCGACTTCGGTAGTTGATTGATACCACAACGGATGACAGACAACGATCCAATCTCTTTGGAAGCCCTTGACTTAATTATTTATGTGGTTTTTAAATTGGGAACTTTATTGCATAAATAATTTGAATCCTAGGTCTTGATAGTTGTCTGTCTGAAACAAGTGAAGACAGCTTAATTGGCTCTTTTCTTTTTTTTGATTGTGCGTGCATTGCACCTGCGTGCGACTCTATCATATAAAAAAAATGCACACAAATTTTATTTTTGTGTAAATAGATATTTTTTGTTGAAATATTATCGAATGAAAATCTTAATTTTAATATGGTTTGGAATAAGTGAATAAACTATAAACTGAAATCATGTTTTGTCAGTCTGGATCAAGTGAAGAAACTAAAATTTTAGGTTGTTCTAGATAGTACACGCATCAGTGCAGTTATGTTTTACATGTTTTGGAATGTAGCAGCAGGCGCATCGCGTGTGCGTCTTTGCTAGCACTAATTAAAATTAGCCCCCTTTTTGTTTTAAACCTAAAATTTTTTATTTTTTATTTTTTTCATCAAACTCTAAGACCAAGTTCTGTACACATTGTCAAATCGCGTTTTGTAATTGCAATTACTACTCAGTATGGTTTTCAGTACGGGGAGGTACACTATCCACATCAAAACCAACGGTGACTCTTGTTCCTTCTCTAAAAAGTCTATCTCTATGATTTGATCATTCTGCCCCTAAAAGTAGAGAGGATCCAGGCATATTAGGTCAAAACGTTTCAAACATGAAATTCTTGAGCATGAACCATAAAACCTACTATACATATTCACAATCGTCACATATATTCATTATAGAGTGATATTTGAGGTATTTCATGAGCCCTACCTATTACAAGATGTTTCGCAAAAACCGCGTCAGAAACTGTTTTCAGTACCTCTCGAAAACTCTGAAGCTGACAACAATTGGTGATGAATCTGGGCATGATTCTTGTATAAAAAGTTTCATATTAGTGTCTACTACGATGTTTCAAAAGGGTGCATCAATCGGACAAGCGAGCTAAGAGTTATGGCAAAAATGGCTAGCGGAGTCGAGTCTGAAAACTGTCAGGATTATTCCTGGATACTTCATGAGTTCTACTGTTCGGCCGTTTTGACGCCCCAAACAAACTCAAAACCTCGATTTCTTCGCTACTAGGATGTAGGAAATTGTTTTCTAATAAGGATAGAGGGGTCAATCATCTAAAACGGAGGTCGTATGAAGACTCTAGAGCGTTTTTCCCAAGCAATATACTTCTGAAATTTTCTAGTGACGCGAATTTATGAAATTCTTTGTGAATTTGAGTACGACAATGCTTATATTAGAATTTTGAAGAATACACATGTTCTATCATGATAATAAAGAGTATAAACTTACTTGATATGGGTCCAAACTAAGGGAGGAGTCCGGCGTTACTTCATTACTTACTTCTCCATCGACATAGGCAAATTCAGATTCTTCACAAAGTTCTTCAATATGGGACGCTTTGTCCAGCACATCATCCTATATTTTATCTTCATCCTCTATATCCATGGTGTCTCCCAAAGCCTCATAAGCATCTAGATTGAAGTATTATCTGCAATCCTTTTCTTACAGACTGGGGACTATCTGAAGCGACATGAGTAGTGTCCACTCAAGGGCGCATCATACGTGCCTGCTGAAAAAAAATAAACCAATTAATCAAGTCGTAATAGTCATGCTTTGAGTCAAGGAGATTTAAGAAGAATGGCTTTGTATCTCAATAGCCCAAAATTACAACGATGACTTCAACTTCAATTCAGATACTCGTTCCAGCCCCAGCGCTTCAACGACAACAAAAGACGGCTCTAACTTTCATAATTTCCCATTCCTGGGAGCATGGACATGTGACGACACCAAAAATTATCTTTTGACAGGTAACAGATCCAAGTGAGTCACACTTGGGGACTGACGAATCCTTCACTTTTGAAAGTTTAACACAATAACATCCTTCAACTAGAAGGTCTGATCAGCAACGGTACAAGCAACAAGACTTTTTTACATTAGTACTCACACGACTGGGAAGCCTCCTCTTCTTACCTGATCACATCCAAAAAGGTAACCCCATCCTTGTTGATTCTACTTACTTCAACCGCATGATTTTATTGTTGGAAACGCTCCGGACTCGGAAGCCACAATCATCTTCATCTCAGAACTTCAAAGACACAGGCCTATCCTCTCAACTTCTCGAATAATGGTTTACAAATTGCCAGTCAGAAATCCAGTAATATGCTCACCATTGAGAAAATCGCACACCTAGTCCTCCTGGTACCTGTCTTATCTCATGATACATGTCCCATGTCCTGGTGCTTGTCATGCTTCCTGGTACCTGTCATGTCTCATGGTACCTGTCCTGTCTCCTGGCACCAGCTCGGTCCACTCCTTTATTCCCTGATGCTTCTGTCATTATCCCTTCAATTTACAAATTCAGTAATCGACAACAATCGGTGAAGAACGGGTCAAAACTTCCTTCACGAGAGTGTTCATCTATGTCTCTACTGTGACATACCAGAAGGGCACCTCAATCGGAGACCTGAGCTAGGAGATGTGGATCTTACACAAAAGTCTACAAGATCTGAAAATTCCCACGGGATTACTAATCATAAATGTTTACGCATGATTGGCTGACCTATCCATCTCCTGATTGAGTAATTCTTTTTGCATATGAAACCTTGGTGTCTTGGCTTCAAAAGTTGGGTCAAACGTCAAAATCCGACATCGTATAAAACTTCAACGGCTTCGGAAGCGAATGGTGTGCAAACTAGGGTTTCCAAATAGGATTCAGAAGACTCAGCTTTATAGAGACCTTGTCTTCCCATGGACTTTTATCTTCTCAAACATACCATCCTTTCAGGTCGTACTGCATCTCCCAAGAAGACTTCATCAACCTTCCTACGACAAGAGCAGTGGAGTCCACTGCCAACCTCACTTGCAGTTCTGATCTACTATCATCTTCTTCTGCCGGTTTCCAATATTTTCAACTTTTCTGCTAAGCTACAACCCAAAGCATCGTCTCCGAGTGTCCTGTCTCTCATCTACTGCCGCTTTGTAGACGCTATTATTAGCACGTAACTGCTGCATACTCAAAATATAAGCAAGCATCAGAACCAACTACTTGTTTTCAAGGAAGATTGAATCTAAGACTTAACTCTGCATCAAATACATTGCCTGGAGGAGAAAAGATAACGATATTTCTTGCTGGACACATACATGAAGAATCGATCCAGCTGACTTGATCCTCTATTTGAGATGAGGCGGAACTATTTCAGAAAGAAAGAGAGAAAGCGTCGACCATATCCCCTCTTTTGCTCACGGCAAGATGGCATTCCTGGCAAGAACGAAGGCGCCTACTATTCCCATCCAAGGATCGTACTAAGGGGAACATATCTCAATCTCGAGTACGACAGAGCCAACCAAGTTTCTTCCCTGACCAATGGTACTCCTCATAAACGTACTCTTCATGACTCTGTTGGTAGCTGCTCAACCAACGTGACTAGATCAGAAGTTCAACCCAGTTATGCTTCCCTAGGCTCACGAACGGGAAATTCTGAGGAAGAACGTGGACATCTACTAATCACAGCCAAGACTCACGCTAAGGGGCACTTATCCCAGTACTTGGAAGCCAGAAGCTAAGTATATCTTCTTCTACTATTAAAATTTAAATTATGCATATATGATCATTATCAGCATACTGTCACCATCTAATGCTTACTATGTAACATTGTTGTTCCTCACTAAGCAGTGGATGTAAATGGTGAGTTTTTGACAAAGGCTAGAATTATAAAATCTCCCTTATGCCTAGTTGCAGGAACATAGAAATATCCGCACATACTTGTGCGCATACTTCTGACGACGCATCAATATACAAATATTGTATTCCTACTTATATTCCGCAAGCGAATTGAGGATACAGTCTCTAAAAAGGCTACAGACATTCTATGCTAACAATACAGTCTATAATCTCTACATAATAAGTCTCAAGCTCTTAGTTGGGTTTCCCACTAGTATAGAGCAACTTGATTCTTCTCTAAACAACTACAAACATTCTAAACTGGCCTCGTAGCCTCCTCAATACTCAGAAAATTTATGCCATATCGAACTAGTCTCAAGTCGCATAAAATTCCACGGTTGAATTCCTTGAACTTGTCTCGAGCGCGCATCGATGTTCTGGTAGCATCTATTAAATTCGGGAATAACTAATGCTTAAACCCCAAAATACACTCTAGCTTAACATTTCTTTCGCAGTGAACTCTTCCAAAATTTCTCCTCTAAGCTTAAATATGCTATCATAGCACTTTGCTTAAATATAAGCCACAAATAATGCGTCACTCCTATCGGACGCGCCACAATCAAGAAGCAATGTCTAAAAAGACGCATTAAACCTCTGAGCTAGGATAACCCTAGCATTTTCTCCTATCAACGCCAAGCTAGCACCACATTGGCGCTGGTTCGCCACCATAGCACTAAAAATGCTAACTTTTCCAGCGCTAACCCTAGCGCCTAAGAAGCACCAACTAGCTTGTCATAGCCTTAACTAGCACATCTTGGCCAATGAGGCCTTAGCTAGAGCGCCCCTGACCTAGCACTTTTGCCTGGCACGTCCCTGCCTGAAGGTCCCTAATTCATACAAGTCCCTAACCCGGGAAGTCCCTGATAGCGCCTCACTTGGATAGCACATCCCTATCCAGAGCGTCTCATCTAGCACGTCCTAGGTCCCGGCCTCCTCTCGGTACTAGCCTCTTCCGAGTCCCAGCGTCCTCCGAGTCTCCTTGGCCAGCGCATTCCAATCTTCATCGCCTTTCTAGCTCTCCATGGCCAATACGCCCTCATGCCTAGCACATTCATGTTTATCCACAAGCGCATTAAGCACTAGCATTCTATTGCTAACTATATTTGACTCAATTGAAGTGCTAACTTCGACCTTCTTGACACTAGCTTCCTAGCCTTAGTACAATTGATATTTACTAGAAGACATGAATATTGGTATACTCCTGAGACGTTAGCACATTAGCCTTTTATATTAAAAGAGCTAACATATTCTAATTTGCGCTAAGTAGCTAGTGCTAGCTTTTCTAGCTACTTTCCTCAGAAATACACCTTTCTTCTCAATGTAGGTCATACATTGAGTCTTACACAAATTCTAATAGGTCTCCTTGCTTAAGGAGACATTTACAACATTTGGCCTCAAATGCCTCTCAGACTTACGATAAGTCGCTTCTGACCTAATATTTAGCCATCAAATGTGCCATGTTACTTTCAAGCAAGTACATGACCATTAAACTTCCCAGACTCGACACTAATAAGTCTGACTATCAATCCAGTGAGTCGTACAAATTGTCTCACTGACTTAGCAAGTCATTTGGCTTGACTTGACTTAATCAAAACCATAGTGGCCTATGACTCCACTATTTCCACGAGATATCAAATACAACATGGGGGGATTCTCATTGGGTTATTGGTCTGGCGGTCTATGGCATCGTGGGTGGTGGTACCACCTCCATGAACAAGAAGGTAACAAGTAATGGGCAGTTATAGAGCAAGTGAGAGGATGAGGAGTAGTGGTCAGACAGGTCTTCTCTACTTTCCAGGCACCACCCGACTACAATCTCCATAATCATCATTTCTCCACCTCTCCCTAACTTCCACGATTAGTGAGTCTTCTCTGAACTATAAATAGATGATTCTCATCTATTCAAAACAAGACCGACAGGATACTCAATCGGGAGAAACAAAACCTACAGAACTAGCGATTCCTCTCAAAGAATCCATTTTCTTCTTCATACATTATCACACTGATATTTTTCTCAACCTTCTTTGCTTCCCTCCCCTAAGAATTACCCAAATCCTTTTCATCTTTGTAATTGAAGCAGGACGTGAACGGCCATTTCTTGGTTTAGAATCGGCATGTTCGATTTTGATCTCTCGAACCTACTTGAAAGTACGATTTTACCATACATTTGTTTTTCACCCTAAAACATGTAGGTGTTCATAAAAATCCACTTCATGTTAGAAGCTTCACCATATCTGAGAACCAGTCAACCAAACATTTCAGTCATTAATGGAGCACATGTGTGAGCTCCTTCACTTTTCAAAGGATCAGCGTAAAGATATTTGCATTGCTCATAACCGAGGTGTATCTGGAAAGAGACTACCGTCCTTCGTCGAAGACACCTATGCTCAAGGCAATCTTCCTATGGAAGACATTATCGATAAGAATAATGAAGGGCATGACCGAGCCTTTTCACTACCGCGCGCCTCAAAGATATTGAATTTATGAAAACATTAGTTGATGCTGACATGGATGTCAATATTATCACCGTCAAAACTCTCAGAGCGGCTCAGAGACCCTAAAGGGATAACCAGGGATGTTTATGGACACATCACTCTCACAGTAGCAGTGGGAACCACTCAAACAGATACCAAATTTCATATCATCAAGAGGAATCTCAATTATGATATGATTCTGGGACATGTATGGCTCAACAACCATCATGAGAACTCGGCCAGAAGTTCCACCGCGAGTTAAGGGCCCTCTTCCTGAAGTCAGACGCATTGTTGATGAGAACTTACCCCTGTACCTGGAAGAATATCAGCTACTCAAAGCCATGACATGGATCAAACATCAACCAAGAGTGTATCATCTTATGTCAATAGATATCGTACTCAGGTAGCTCTTACTGAATTTACTTCCTTATCCTTGAATCATCGTCATCCATCACAAGACTGGGGACTGGATCTTGCTGAAAATTCAATTATGCTTTAGCTCGTCGTTATGAATGGGTTATTACGCCAACTCAGTACTTCAACATATGGGTAGAGACCATTCCCATATTATATGAACCACTAGAGTTTTCAAAAATATTTTCCGTCATATATGATCTGAGGGATGTTAGAGAAAAGGTTCATCCATACGAACAGAAGATTTACAGGGCCAAATCAATCAAACCAAATACTTTCTAGGTAGGATATTTGGTTCACAAAGCATCAAAGTGCCGCTTCTCCTCCAACTAGAAAGGACCATATAGAATTTTACAAGTCACTATCGGTGGATACTATAGGCTGGTCACTTTAGAATGTGGACCTATCATGGCAGTCATTTATGGAAAATGGCTCAAGGCTTTCGACTAAACACTCTGCTATTATCCTTATTTCCCTGTTTTCATGTAATATTTATAATTCCTCCAAAATGCCTACAAGTATCATTATAGGTATCCTTAGGATTTTAATTTTTATTAATTGAGTAGAAGTATCATTATTTTAGAAAATCTTTATGAATCACGTACCAAAATCCTCTCATCGAAAAATATATCTTCTGAAATAGATAAAGATTCAAATTCGGATAAGCCTCTGAAAGTAAGCACCATCCTCTCAGAAACGTGTTCCTCTCACCTTAAACCCCAAACCCACCTTCAACCTTACCTCTGAATTTTATAACTCTACTGGAGTTAAGAGTGCACATGTATAAATGAAACCTATCAGAAAGCAGAGTCAACATTTACGTCGAAGGAAACAATTATGGTTATGTGGCACCACCGAATTGCATCTTCACATGGGATCTAGAGTAGGGAAAATGCATCAAGTAAGGCTCACCCCATGATTCTACATTGGAAGAGAAGTAGTACCAACATTGAAATTCATGTTAACCTCCTTCCTCTCATTAATTATTTCATCTCTGCTTCTTGAACCGTTCCCCCTAAAAGTAGAGGGGTTACAGACATATTAAGTCAGAGCAATCTCAAACACAAAATTTTGAACATGAACCATAAAAATCGTTATACGTACTCCTAAATATCATATACATTCATTACAAAGTTGTATTTAAAGGATTGTGCGAGTTTGAGTTATTACAAGATGTTTTACAAACGCATCAGAAGCAATTTACAGTACCTATTGGAAACTCTAAATCTGGAGAAAATTGGTAAAGAATCTGAGCATGATTATTAAATCAAAGGTTTTATATGGATGTCTACTACAACATGCTAAAAGGGCGCATAAATCGGATAAACGATCTAAGATTTATGGACAAAACAGTGAGCGTTGTCATGTCTGAAACTGTCATAATTTTCCTAGATACTTCCTGAATTTTTACTGTTAGGTCGTTTTGACTCCCCAAACAAGCTCAAATCCTGGATTTTTCCCATGTACAACGTAGGAAATTGTTTTCTAATAAAGGTAGATGGATCAATCATCCAAAACGGAGGACTTATGAAGATTCTATAGTGTTTTTCCCAAGCACTACACTTCTGAAATTTTTTAAAAATTGATGAAATTTTCTATATAAAGTCATTCATTCATTGGCCTCAAGACGTGAAGACATTGATGCAAATTCATGAAAAGCAGTAAAGAAAAAGTATGGTTCCATCATAACGGCCATACATAGAATGTCTAAATTCAAAGAAAATATCCACGAAACACATAAGTGTAAAAGAAAAACTATGACAAACTAACTATGCTAAGTTCAATCGGAAGACTGAGAACCTGAATCAGAATCGTATTCATCATCGCCCTCCTCATCAGAATCACGTTCGTGTTCTTCATAATCCTTTTCAAGGTCTTCCTCCGAATCTTCTTTGGGATCCTCATCATCAGAAGGGTCAGTAGAACCCATATGCATATTGTCATAAGCATCAGCACGCTCATCTTCATGATTAGCCTCAGTTTCCTGCTCTAAGAGTGACTCAGACTTGTATTCGGTAGGATCCTCCTCAGAAGGATATTCATATGCATCAGAATCTAGGTCTACACCATAAGGATGGAGACCTCGCTCTATCCGTTTTGCTTCTTCCTCTCTCGCAATGGCTCTGAGATGGCGCTTCTGCATATAAGTTGTGAGTTTCTCATCCTCAACCCTCTTCTTTTATGACTCCTATCGGCGTCTGCTTCTTCTTCAGCATTAATCGCGAATATGATATTCAGATCACACTTGTGAGATGCCTTCAAACGATCGAGGGGCATGCCTCGCACAAGTTTTGTGTCCTTATTCAAGGAAAGGATGATCTTGGATCGTACTTCTTGAAGAGAAGTCATCTTCATCCTTTTACTTCTGCAACCCAGTTTCTTACTTGAAGAATCAGAGTTATGATCTCGATCAGGAACTGCCATAATCTGCTTAAGATATAAATAACAAGATAAAGATTTCATCACAAAAGAAAAAAGAAACTACCAAAAGATTTAGCTTATCAGGATTAAATTTATTGGTATTATCGTTGTTGATGTTGAAGATCACTTTAATCCGGAGGAACAA
Organism: Papaver californicum; assembly: GCA_023531435.1. Classification (NCBI taxonomy): domain Eukaryota; kingdom Viridiplantae; phylum Streptophyta; class Magnoliopsida; order Ranunculales; family Papaveraceae; genus Papaver; species Papaver californicum. The sequence continues at coordinate 4,581,655 of JAJJMC010010614.1, read as the reverse complement.
CAAAAAAACTAGGGTTTGGCAAAGAGAAAATAATAATATTCTCAGTGTTATCAAAATATACATTCATATGATGTGTGTGAAAAATTTGGAAACCCTAGCTCTACCGGATAATGGAATTACGGCTGAGAACCCTAGCTTATTTAAGCTGGTGGTGCAGAAAACTGGGAAGAACAATTTTCACAAAACGCTAGGGACACAAGAGGAGATCAAATAATAGAAATATGAATACTCACCTTGTCATGAAGAAATGTACTTGGAAAAGCAGCGGCAATTGCTGATGGCGTCCTCGAGGAAGCCTTCTTACTTGACGCGTACCCGAGTAAGCTGCTGAACGAAGCTACCTTCTCACCAGACGCGTACCTGAAGAAGCTACAAAGTCGAGTTATTCCTCTTTTTGGGACAAAGTAGGTTTGTTCGCGACAAAAAAAAAAGAGAAGCTAGTACCACGAATTAAAAAGGGAAGGTCACATACATATAAGTATTATTCTTGGAAGTCCTAATCGAATTAGGAAACTTGGTTTAAAACCTAAAGAGTGTTTGACGCCAACGATGTCTCCTTCTTACTCACAGGCAAGCTAGTTTTTCGGGCAAGAAGGTGGGAATCTACTAATCCAATCCAAGGTTGATGTTAAGGGGAACATATCTCAATCTCAAGGAATCTATTACATCTTCTTACACTTTTCTAAAAATTTTAAATATGCATATCGTCACTATCTAGTGCTTACTGCGCAACAGTACCGTTCCTCACTAAGTAGGGGACTTAATGGAGATGGTGAGTTTTTGACAAGGGCCAGAATTATAAAATCACCTTCTGCCTAGTAGCAGGAACATAGAAATATATACGTATTTTAATACGCATATTTCTAGATTTATACCAAAGCTTGAAATATTGTATCCCTACTTATATTCCGCAAAGGAATTAAGAATATTGTAGTTTCTCTATCTTTCACAATGTTTGTGCCATATCGAATCAGTCTCAAGTCACATAAATTCCGATGTTGAATTTCTTGAACTTGTCTCGAATGTGCATCGATGTTACAATAACATCTATCAGAAACTAGCTAATGCCTGATATTTGAGAACGCATTTTAACTTAATATCTTGCTCGAAATGAGCGCATCACAATCCACAGTCCTGACTTTACAAAAATATATCACTTTAGCATTTTATTCAAGGACGTATCATAAATTATGCATCGTTCCTCTTGGATGTGCCACAATCAAAGAACAATGCCTCTAAAGGAGCACGATGTGCCTTAGCACTAGGATATCCCTAGATTCTTCGCGTTAGCACCAAGCTAGCACCGGTTACGCCAAGGCTACCACTATCTCACTAGGCTGCGTTTCAAGGGACGCGCCACACTTTTCGCTGGCTCAAAAGAAAGTGTTAACCTTATCGTAGTTGCGCCCTCATTAACTCTGTAAAGTTTTGAGTTAATGAGGCGACAGACTCTGCTAAACTCATGATCGTCTTATCTATCAGATTTTGAACTTGTTCCAGTCCAGAAGGATTCTTAGTATAACCAAAACCTGGGGGAAACTTAGAATTACTAGACCGACCTTGACTATGGCCCTTAGACCAAGAAAGGTTAGGATGGTTTCTCCAACCAGGGTTATAGGTTTCTGAATAAGGGTCAAACTTCTGATGATTATTGAACCTAGTGTTAATATAAAGAGCATGGGCTTACTCTTCAACAGTCTTTCCTTCCCAAAATGGCTTAGGATCAATTCCACAACTAGATTGACTCAGTTCTAAAGCTTCTAACCTTTTAGATATAGCTGTTATTTTGGCAACCGATTCAAAAGATCCATCTACCTTATTGACATTTCCTCTATTTAGAAGAATTTTTTTCTGGGGCTCCCTACTGTTTTCCCACTATTGGGTTTTTTCAGCGATTTCATTCAAAAATGTCATCGCACCATCAACAGTTTGATTTTCAAACCCACCTGTGCATAAAGACTCAACCATGGTTCTTGTCGAATAATCTAAACCCTCGTAGAGGATATGAACTAGCCTTATTTTTTCTAAACCATGATGAGGACATTGTGATAATAAGTCATTGAACCTTTCCAAATACTTATATAAAGATTCTCCCTCTTGTTGAGCAAATGTGCAAATCTGCTGCCTAATAGATGATGTTTTGTGCCTAGGGAAAAATTTTTGGAAAAAGGAAGATGTAAGTTGTTCATAGGTTCCAATGAACTCAGAAGTCAAACTATATAGCCAAGATTTGGTTTTGTCTCTTAGTGAAAAAGGAAATAGTCTAAGTTTCAATGCTTCATCATCTAGGTCCTTAATCCTGATGGTACTACATATTTCCTCAAAATCCCTAACATGGAAATAAGGGTTTTCATTTTATTTCCCTAAGAAGATTGGGAGCATCTGTATGGTCCCAGGTTTTAACTCATAGTTTGATTTAGTTTCAGCTAACTTGATACATGATGGACGAGAAGTCCTAGTCGGGTTCAACAAAGCTTTTAAAGTTGCTATTACTGGCACTATCAAAGGACTAGTAATAACTTCTTTACACAGTGTCAAGTTCTTAAAATTGAGATTTCCAAAAACATGGCCCTCAAAAGAAGAGTCTTCGAGGTCCTCGTTTCCAGGAACAGAACTACTAGGTTGTCACTAATCAAACGACCTAGAGTGTCTCTTTTCCAAGCTCGCTCAGTGATGACTTCGAGAGGTCTTCGCATACACTAAAAAAAACTAGAAAAAAAATAAATCCTAATTGGAAGGGAATTCTAAACAATCACAAGCAAGGCTGACTCAACCAAATCAAACCTATCGAATCTAGCAAACAAAAAGCATGATGGCTCCCGCTTAGATTGTTTCTGGACCAACTTCTATTCTTTCAAAAGGCAACTAGTTACAGTTTTAGCAAACCTCTTAGGACAATCTGAATTAGATTAAGTCGAACAGAAACATGATAAGCTCTAAGGAGCTTTGATAACCCTGTCTCTTTGGAAACTTTTCCTTGGGTTACAAGGCGGCTCTAATCAACTTAAAATAATCTTCTTGAACCTTGAGTTAGGCTAACAAAGTAAACAATACATTCCTTATGAACGAGTTTCCTGTAAGCTCGTTACCCTATCGGTCTCTTTCTAGTCAAAATTTTAAGGTTTAGGTTCGCGTTTGGTAATGTGTTCCTAAAGCGGGAAAAAGGGAAACGGTGATGAAATCCGAGTCCTTATATTGTATGGCAAGTTCTTTCCCTTTACTTGAAAAGTAAGTCCGTATTCAATTCCTCAACATATGTGCATACGAAGGAATACAGTAACCCACTTGCTGTGGATTCATGGGTTGATCGAGTTTTACCTCCCGTACCAAAAGGGGGATGAATCGGTTGTAGTCGACTCGGACCACCAACTCCTGTGTCAGTGTACGAACCCGAGGGGCCGAGACAATATCGTAATTTTTGTCCTTCCATGTTGCAGTTTATATTTAAATTACTCTTCCGTAGGGTTTAAAAATAATAATAATGTGCAAAGTCCCAAAATAAAGTCCAAAAAGTGTCCAAAATCTAAAATCCAAAACTTATAGCAAAAAGATAAATACCCAAAGAAACGTAAAATAGAACAAAATAAAATAATACTAAAAACAAAAATAAAAACCTATAAATAAATCTAAAACTCTAAACATAAAGACAAGTCCGCGTCGGCGGCGCCAAAAATTGATGTAGTTTTTAAATAGTGGTAAAAGGTTCGATACTCAGACTTGTAAAGATTCGATTTTCAAACCTAATTTTTAATAACTAAAAATAAAACAAATTAAAGTAAAATTGATTTCAAATTATGGGAAGGCATGAGACTAAGGATTCCACCATTAGCCAATTTTTCAAGTGATAAAAGTCTTGCAACTCGTATATTCAGTTTATCCAAAATATTGTCAAAGTTAGGTTTTCAAAATAATAGTTGTAAATCGAAAGCATGAGACATCAAAAGCTCTGAGCTCAGCATGACTCATCAAAAGAAAACACAACCAATTGATAAAAACTATTTTTTTCAAAAATAATTATAAAAGAATTGCAATAAATAAATAAAATAAGAATTACCACTTTATTATTGGAAAATTAGGTTCATCTGTCGCCCCAGCAATGGTGATTAGCTCATCATATTGGAAACACTCTCAAAATAAGTTCTCAGAACTCAAAAAGTGTTTACAATGATGAAATAAAGGTAACACAGAAGAACTGATACGCTTATAAGCGTTACAGAGAATGTTTTCTGTGTGGCTGAAGAGAAAAGTAAACAGAAACAATAAAGTACGGTTTCTGAAAGCTGAAGAAATATGAAACTATACGTGACAGAAACAATGACAGTTTTCTCTAGCCTTTTGTTCTTCATATTCTTCACACCACCAACGAGCTTTTTTTTCCTGAAATTTTTTCGGTGGTCTCTGGATTAATTTTTCTTCGATCTCTTTGATTTTTATTGGTTTGGGGAACCCTAATACATCATCCTTAATCAATAAGGACTCCAATCTTCGTCCAAATCCAACTCAAATTCTCGTGACAATCCTAAACAGAGAAGGATTCTATTTCCGGATCCCAACTTGATTTCCACCCATTTTTCCGGCGTGAAACTCTTGTTCTGACGTGTGTTGATCTTATTTTTGTTTCTTCTTTACTTGGGTAACTCATGATAGACTTCAAATTCCTTAAAAATCGATTCCAGACCAACACAGAAAAATTGCCTCATGTAAACTTTTCTTCCCGCCATTTTTCGGAATTTGAATTTGAATGGAGGGTGCCCCCAATCCATATGACGTGTGCCTTTAACAACTTTATCGGGTGCCTTTAGTAATTTTTCAGGGTGCCTTTAACAACTTTTTGAGCCAATTTTTCCGCAAATATTTATTTCTCAAAAATACCTATAAAACATAAAAACCCATAATAAGTACAAAATCGAACACTATCAAAATAGGTAATTGAGTACAATTTAGACACAAAAATATGTCTATCAAATACCCCCAAACTTACTATTTGCTAGTCCTCGATCAAATCTAATCTAGAAAATAAAATCCTAACTCACTTTTGCAGGAATCGCGACTACATTTAGCATATGTAAGAAGCCTTTAAACCCCTAGGTGTCCCTAGTGGACGAGTTTTCTCTCATGAGGGTTTACAAGAGGTATACCCACAAAACTTTTACTCTAAGTTTTAACTACTCGTGAACGATTGAGGATAAACACTAAACAAGCTATTTAGTTGGCATACTAAATTCTTCGACTCTGGGAATCATTACCCTATATGAGTCCAATTGTTGTACACGAGTTTTTACTCAAGCATACTAAAATTCATATATAAGAAAACAAAGCTCTACTCATATAGTCGTTCAACCACAATACTCAGAATATATCAAAGTTCAATCACATGAAAATATTTAGAAGATGGATGTGGGAAATATGAAGTTTACGCATGTTGACTAAGGTGAATGGTGTTTCCCATATCTGTCTGAAGGTCAGTACCAGGATGAATCCTAATGGATTGAGATACATGGTCTTAATCGTAATACTTTCAACTAGTATATACAAGGGCCCCAGCGATCGATTTATTGAAAATAAAACAATTATAAATTTACTGACAACATGATTGGATAAAATTGAATCCAAGCGCATGGTCCTTATCAGCATCATACATGATAGTTCCCATGGATCCTGCGTTCCACGCTTGCTTAGGCGACAGAGACATGGAGAACACACACATATTGCTATCAAGGTGTTAATACTTTTTTTTTCTTTTTTTTTTTCTTTTTTTATTAAAATAAGAATTTAATAATGGGGCTTGATCTTAAACATTGTATTCATCCTAGCGGTGATAACAATTCGATATCTTCTTTCCAAATCAACCTTTTGTGTTAATGTCGAATGAACTTCAAACACATATTGCGACGACTTAGTGACACTGTATTCACGGCCGTGCATCTTGTTGTTGTACAGCTCAATTTCAAATTCTGGAAATAAAGTTTCTCGCCACTTCAATAATGTTGCACATTGTTCGCGACGTACACACATTTGATTCATAAGCTTCACTCTGATCTCATCAACCATGATGGCTATAGGCTTCTCTCTCTCTTCAACGATCCAACTATTGAAACTCTCAGCAATATTCGAACACAACCTACCATAACGACGACCCGGGAAATAAACATTTTCCCATTTATCAACCGGAGCTCTACTCAGATAATCTTGTAACTTCTGATTTTTGACCTGCAACAAATTCTCCCAGTTCTCTGAAAATTTTATATGTGTATTAACATATGCACATTTTTCAAACAACCCAAGCACATAATTGTTATAAACCTTACTGGACTTCTGCAAGTATGTATTGATATTGTTCTTCATATGCCAATAACACCAACCATGAACAACATCAGGGAATACATCAGGGATTTGATTCACCAAACCACTACCTCGATCACTTACAAAAGTAAGCTTTTTGCACAGAGGAGAAAGGACTTGCTTCAAATTCTCCAAAAACCATTTCCAGTTGGCGTCATTCTCCGAAGAAACAACAGCATAAGCAAAAGAATAGATTTCTGAAAACAGAACAGAAAAAAAATGTCTCAGCATATAAAAACGATGAAACCAATTTTGGTTTCATCAAAATAAGGTTTCATCTGTTTCAATTACATTTTTCTGTAAAAATAGGTTTCACTGATTTTCATATTGGTTTCATCTATTTGTAGCATGATGTTAGGTTTCATCTGTATAGGATTAAATAACAGACCTATTTATCAACTCAGAAAAAAATAGAATGCTTAAGAAACTTACCGTTATTCCCGGTTAGACCTGTTGCTACCATGATATGACCAAGGTATTTGCTCTTCAAATGGGCTGCATCAAGGAATAACAAAGGACGACAGTAATTGAATCCACGAATGCATGCTCCGAAAAAGATAAACAATCTCTGAAATTTTTGAGTCCCATTTTCAACTTCCAAAACAACACGAGATCCATGATTGGTTTCAGTCAATTTGTTGGTATACCATTTCAAGTACATAAATGATTTCTCGTTCTCTCCCCATGTAATATTCAATGCATGCTACTTCCTTGCATATGCATAATAACGACGAATGTCAAAGCTATACTCTCTTGTAAACTGATTCATAATATCCTTTGTCTTCTTCTTTGGATTCTGTTTAATCTCTTCAAGAATCAAGCTACTAATTAGTTTCTTCGACGGATGTGGTTTGTTTACAACTCCACCACAACAAGTATGTTTCTTATTTAACTCCTTGATAATAAAAGGACTACCTTCAACACCATCAATAGAAATCGCATATATATGCCATTCACATTTCTCTTCTTCCTTCTTAGAATAACATGCACCAATCCTCAACTTCTCATTCCTTGTCATCTTAAATGAATACCCAGATATTGCATGATATTTCAACAAATCAGAGCGAATTTGTGGAACACCTCCAGTAAACACCTGATTGACACCCTGGAAAAGGCCTAACCAATGCGCAGACTTCAACGGTTCTTTAACTTTATTACGGACATCATAATCAACTAAATTTGTAAGTGCTGCATGCTCAAAAGATATAATTCCTAAACTTCGTGGCCGCTCAAATGCTATGATTCCTGAAATTTCTGAACTACAACTAGAGGACTCATTTCTATGCCTTACATGTAACTCAAGAGATGGAAGCTTATTAAAAAAAAAAAAAACGATTGGAGATCAAAATCAGAATTGGTAACCTTTTGCTGATCACAAACTATGTGGAAAATTTCTATAGAAAGAACAGAGAATTGACACCAACTTGAACATATACTACCCTTCAAATCACAAACAGATGCTTGTAGACCAATACGAAAAGATAATGTATCCTCTTTGTGAAATATAACAGCGAGAACAGATTCCATAACCTACAGAAATAGTATGAAACCAAAAGAAGTTTCACTAGATGTGAATATTAACATCAACAACATAACAAATTCTGATTCCAATAATATACAGGACAAGGTATGAAGCCAGAAAAAGTTTCACTAGATGTGAATATAAAAAACAGCACCAACAACAACATTTGAATAAGAACATCAAAAACATAACAAATTATGATTCCAATAATCCACAAGAAAAAGTATGAAACAAAAAACAGTTTCACTGGCTGTGAATATAAACAACAACAAACAACAAAAATTGAATATTAACATCAAAAACATAACAAATTCTGATTACAATAATCCACAAGAAAAAGTATGAAACAAAAAACAATATCACTGGCTGTGAATATAAACAACAACACCAACAACAACATTTGAATAAGAACATCAAAAACATAACAATTTGATTCAAATAATATACAAGACAAGGTATGAAACCAAAAACAATTTCACTATATGTGAATATAAACAACAACAGACAACAAAAATTGAAAATTAACATCAACAACATAACGAATTCTGATTCCAATAATCTACAGGAAAGTATTAAACAAAAAACAGTTTCACTGGCTGTGAATATAAACAACAACACCAACAACAACATTTGAATAAGAACATCAAAAACATAACAATTTTGATTCCAATAGATTTGAATAAGAACATCAACAACATAAACATAGAAATCATAAAAACAAATGGATCTGAGTTTCATAATAAACATAAACTCAATTATTCAACAATAAAAAAATCAATTATACCTGAAAGTTGAATTTCAGTTTGAGATGAATGATTGAACTAATACAACAGCTTGACCCGAATGAGAATATGATCAAATTGAAAGAATAAACTGAAACTTTAGTAGGAATCTTCAAAACACAACAATTTGAAGTTACAGTTCATGTTCTTCACTTAAACAGAAACGAAAACGAGTTCGGCTCTTCAAAAGTTTGATAATCAAATAACAACCAAAATCAATAAATCGAAAATTAAAATACAATCAAAATCATAATCATAATAAGAAAACCAAAATCAAAATCAAACTTACCTGATGAAATATAACTGAAGCTAGAGTTTCTGTTCTTCACTTAAACAAATACGAAAACGAACTAGGTTCTTCAAATAATCAATGGATTTTAAATGGAAATGAAGTAAAATCAAAATCAAACTTACCTGATGAAATACAACTGAAGCTAGAGTTTCTGTTCTTCACTTAAACAGCAACGAAAACGAACTCAGTTCTTCACTTAAACAACAACTGAAGATATGTTTCAAATTGATTTAGCTACCATCAATTTGGAGAAGATATCTTTTGTTTCAAAAAACCCTAGCTGAAACTCTGTTCTTAGCTACCAGCTGAATCAGATTCTCCAAACTTGATTTAGCCGATTTCCTCTCACCAAAACTAAGATTTGATTTTAACATTTATTTCCATTTAAAACTTATAGATTATATAGGAAGGGCAACTCGGGTATATTGAAAATAGCTAAAAACTAAATTTAATCATTATTAAGAGAAATGGTGTTTTAGTTTCATTTTTAATTAAATGATTTTTATTTATTAAAAATAATATGGGAGGGAGGGTTTTTTGTATGGAAAATTTATTCACCTTGATTTTTTATACCAAGTTTTAAATTATTATATTTAATTACTCAATTGATTTTAGAGTGGAGTAGATCCCGTAAACATCTGCATTCTGCAATGGTAACCAACTGTCTAATCTGAACCAAACACGCACGCGGCAATGGATTTCTGAAAGCTTAAGCTTTAAAACCTAAGTTTGGGACCAAACAAAAGGAGAGGTTGAGTTAGAGAAGTAAGACACGAATTCATTCAGCTGCAAACCAAAAAATGGGTAAATTGCAACCCATACATGAAACATTAGGGAGAGCGTGTAGATCATTAATAAAATAATCATTTCTAACATTCATTTATCTTTTGCTTTATCTTCCCTCAACCATTTTTTAGCTTACACTAAACTCTTTCCATCATACATCCACTCTCCCGACTATACACTCAGTTTACTACATGGGCTAATAATCACACCCCAGCTATTTACACTCAAAACACGTATACACTGCTGCATTTCAACCAGCACAACAGATCGATCTAAGAATTAAATCTGTCCGACTGCTCTAAACAACAAGCTGGCTGGACTCAGAAAAGCAAACACTAATCTCGATCATCTTCCTATGCCCAAACCATCACGAAGGATAGATGGTTCATTAGTAGTTTAAGTCCCTGTGTAAGTCTCACCATCAGCAGCTCACGGAAGGTTTTCCGACTCCAAAATAGTGATTTCATGATTGCAACTATAATTGAACCAGCTTCGTATTGTTTCAGTTATGTGTCCTTTGCACACACAACATACAATTCTTTTCCTTCTTCTCGACAAGGACCACGGAAAACCCAAGCAAGGTTTTACAGAGATTACCAAAGTTGGCTTGCCTCTATGAGTGGACAAAAGCTGCGATTGTCAAACCACTGGGTGATATTTGTCATCAGTTGAGGAGGTCCAATTTTACCCCTGATTAGATGATACCCCCCTCACACTCTCATCAGGCAGTGTCCAGGAGATTAGGTGCCCAACAGAATCCCCACTCAATAACTGCTTAAGGTTGTTAGTCAGATGAAGAGCCGTTACAGGATGCTTATGGGACTTTAATACCTTATGAAGGATTAAGCGGTATTCTGGCTGTTTTTCATTGTCGCCCATTCCCAACCCTGTTCCAACGGTGCTTGTTGACTTGCTACTTCTACTAGCCTCATTAGAGCAATGAGCCATTTGCCACACCTTCACGGCCCCACTCTGATGTCCTGTAACATACCAATTTGTGCCCTGCCAATCAGAGAATGTCGCACTTGTCACTGAGAGAATAAAATCAGATGGAAGTTGGGAAGTGTTGACCACAGCAAGGCAGTCACCATTGATGCTCCAGACAGAAAGCACAATTCCAGCTGCTGTCACAATCTCTCCAGTCAGATCATTCACATAGATTGCAGATATTGGTGCGGGGAATTCAGGGAGCTGCTTCACAAATATCAAACTACTGAGATCCCACAAAATGACGGTGCAATCTTCAGAACCAGTCACTACGAGCATGTAAGGCTGGCTGACATGGAGGCATGTGATCTTTGCTGTGTGGGCACAAAGGGCTCGCTCCAATTGTAAGTTACGATAGTTGTGAGGTATGTCTTCATTGATGTGCCAGACACAGACAACACCATCATCAGCACCAGTAACAAGGATCTGACCATCATGGCTTACTCCAGCGCACTGGATTTGGTTCCCTCCATGAAGACACTCATGAGTGGAAAGAAGCTTATCCTGATCATAGCTTATGAATCTCAAACTACGGTCTGGGAAACCCCATGCGACATACTTGTTATATGTCCTAGGTTTCAGCAAGTTATTTGGGCCAGACGTAAGAATCCTCTCATGGAATGTGGCAATTTGAGTTATGGAAGATGAAGATTTGCGGATCTCGTGAGGAACCAGATGGTTACAGTGCCTGAGTGGATGAGGGGGAACCTTCCTGTCAGAACGTCGCTTCACATGGGGTTTCTGAAATAACTGCTTTGGTGTCTGTCCGAAGTGGTTAATCTGTGCTAGAATTGAAGCCTTCATTGCAGGTTCGTCAATGGAGTCTATGTCCACACTCCCTTCATATGTGTAATGATAAAAAACGTTGACTGCGTCTTCAGCCGTCTGTAAATTATTCAAAGGTTGAATTAGAACATAGTACAAAACTCTAAAATAAAAATGAGTTTGGAAGGCCCCAAAATCCAAAAACTGTCATTAAAAGGAAGGAAATAATGCGGTTCATATGCTGGAATTTTGAATGGTGGGATAAAAACTCTTTCCACACCTTTCCCCTTTGCTTATATCCAAAGATGAGGTCTATCCAGTGATGCAGATTTTCCGAAACATACTCCGATTCGAGTGCTTCACGGTGTTTCCTAATAAATTCTCTAGCACTACCTTTAGCCCATGGTGGCAAAATGACATTGTCAACCTATAAGAAAACACACACATGTCATTGTCAGTTAAACATTGAAGAGAATGATATTCAGAGCAACAATAATTTTGTGGGTAGATCAATTTAGAGGCTGATCTAGACAAGACAAACCTTCTCTCCTGATTGTTTTTCACCCAAGTTGAGATCAAATCGATTTTCCAGGAACTCGGGCATGTAAAAGAACTCTGGAATCAGTTCCTTCACATCTGATGTGTTACCCTTTCCAGCAGCACTAAACCATGTGTCCCTCACGCTGTTAAAAAGACGATCTGCATGGTCAAATGAACCACCTTGTAGCTTCTGGTTCTCTGTACTAAATGGTGGGAGACGAAGCAGGTAGAACAGTACAATTCCAGCACTTGAATAATGTGAACCGTAGTGGAATTTAGGAACATCTGGATCGTCCCAGCTTTCATATCTGAAACAATAATAAGGAAAAGAAAAACCTATTAGCAAAATTCTACATTAAGGAGAAAGGCTTCACATTTTAATACATGAATTAACTTTTCTTCATCTCTGTCTTTCTAAATTATGTGCATATTGCCATACTTAATGCGGCCATTTTAATATAACTTTCAGGAAGGAAAATATAGAAGAAAAACAAAGTTAAAAGGAAAGAAAAGTGTAGAATGGTGCGAATTAATACACCTTTTCTTGAATTCTTCCTCCCCCTCTGCTGTCTGGCATCCCATTGGTTTGTCAAGCTTGCGGAATGTATTAGGATCAGATAAATCCAAAGTTTCACTTTCATAGTCTGCAAGAACCCATGGATATACTGGATATTGGGTAAGATTGCTGTATCCACGTCCTGCAAGAGTATTGAGGTGCATGAGGTATTGAAAATTGCTAATTTCTCCATTTTGCCACCTCTTGGAGAAGGATTTGGCCATTATTCTGAAAAGGCGGCTTCCCTCATTCCCTTCTGGCTTTGATGACCCAGAAATGGTAGTATCCAACCTGTTGCAGAAAATCATAAAAGGATATATTGCGGAATTAGGTTAAATTTCAATGTACATAAAGATAAATGTTACTGGAGAGTTGAGACATACATGCTATTTCTTGGCAGATTCATGGCAACCAAATTTTTGAAAACCTCCTCTCTCTCTCTTTTATGGAAAACAAGAAGATCGTTGCATCCATCCATACTAAATATCTCAACAGCAACAGGACGCAACTGGTAATCACGCTTTAAAATTTCATGAACACTGTCAAGCTTCCACATACGCCAAGGATGAGGCAGATTACCACTCGTACACAGTTTCTCCTTTCCCCATGCACCACCATTGTAAGCCCATGCCCTTCCTCCAACCAAAGATTTACCTGTTGCGTCCCAAGAAGAAGAGGGAGATTTCAATTGAAAATCTGAACTACCACCAACATCTTTCATCACACCCAAAGCTTGGTCAATCACAGAGAGTTCATCTTCAAATTCCTTTTCGCATATGCATCCAGAGTCATCAATGTAAAAATTCTCAATAATATACAAACACAGTTCCCCTATGAGAAATATGCCGTCATGCTTGTCAAGACCTATAACTCGCTCACAGTTATATCTGAATCTAATCTTTTCATGAGGTTCCAAATATGGTCTAATTAAATATTCCCCATTATCAGTCAGTTCCTTATCCAAATTCTCCTCCGACTCTTCAATCTCGTCATTTTTATTTAAAGACTGAATAGGAGAACCCACTTCAGATTTTGCATGTATGCTATCAGTTATGGGAATAGAAACTGCACTGGACTTGCCATTAAACTCTAGAGCAGAATGAAGACTTGCTTCATTTATACTGCTTGCTCTGTCATCATTCCACCCTATCTTAGCAGAGGCGGCATCTCCCACATTAGCATTATCTGCATCTTTGAAAAAGGACTCGTCATAATCACCACCATCGAAGCACTTCTTTTTGGTTCCTTGAGATAAAAGATGGAAAAATGAGCCGGAATCAGTTTCAGAATTGTCCAAAATGTTTTCACTTTTCCCTTTTGAGAGCTCAGTGTCCTTCGATTCGAACCAGTCGTTAACTACATTCTGAATTGTATCAATTTTCAATTTTGCGCGCTCAAGCTTTTTGCGCATTCTATAAGGCCCTTCGATAGGACAGAGTTGCCACTCTGGTGCCTCAGGAGCAGTGGATTTTCGCACAGGGAATATCCCACGCTCGTGTACAAGTTGTTGAAGGTGGGTTTGCCACTCACTCTCCGCATGCATAACCCATCCGTATTTATCCTGACGGATTACTCTCAACTCAGTAGACATCTCATCACGGACCAACTCAAGTGCGTATCTACGCTCATTTGTTTGCTCCCAGTGTCTTGAATCCACTTTTGAATTTTCAAGAGATCTCCTGTTCATTTCTTTCCTTCGGCGGTCTTCCATGCCCTTTATCCTTACCCCGGGAAATTTCGATGAACCAGCAATATACTGCACCCACATAATGGCGGCACAACTCTCCAACACTCTGTTAATCATTTTTTCTGCACTCTGGAACCATTCGAAGAATAATGATAGACTTCCTGTTAATAGTTTGTCAAACCCACCATGCAACACATCCAAATGTTGGCCTTGGTTTGCTTTAGAAACAAGCAACTCTTCCAGCGCAGCCCAGCGATGAACCAGTAGATACTTAATAATATCCACTGCCATGTTCTGTGCAGCCCGTCTTTGGTCACGAAGAAGAGATAGTAAACTTATGCAAAGGCAACAATTCAGATCAGTATCGACATTACTGGGACAAAATATAATCCGTTTATGAGCAACCAATAACTGTAAGAGAGTGGTTACATCTATCTTCGATTCTTCTTCATTGCAAGTGTTAGAAGCCAAAGACTTCTTAGGTTCCACCTGCAACCCTAGGCGTGCAAGCAGGCTCTCCTCACCGAGAGTGATCAAGAATGATGGTAGGAAACAGTACATTATCATACGGTTTGTATTCTTCAGAAGTGCGTGTACATATGTATCAAGCTGCTTGATCCCTCTCGTAAGAGACAGAAGACTCTTTCCGGATGGAGCTGCTTCTTCAACACGTCCATCTTTATTAGCCAACTGTAACATGGATAACAAAAAATCTAGAGTTCCCAGCACAGCAACTGGCTTAGGAAAAGCACCCATGTACACTCGGTCCACAATCACCCAACACAAGTGATCCAAATTTGGAGACCACCGAGTCTTATCTAGCTTCTTCTCATCTTCCTCATCATCTCGCAAGAGACGCCTTTCAAGGAAGTTCATTAGCTTACCAAGACACAGACCCTGAAACACTAAACCAGAATCTGGATCCACGTGGAGAGGAATAGTCTCCAGAATGCTCTCAATAATCTGAACTGCTTTAATCTGCTCTGCCACAATGTCAGCAAGAACTTCCGCCAAGAAATCTAAAATAGCAGTAGCTCCTGCAGAACATGGACCCCCACCATAACCAGAATCATCGATTTCAAGTAAAAGCTTAGAATTGACAGCGAAAGATGTGTTCCCAGATGCCAACCCTTGCGAACTGGACTTTAAATCCTGAGATACATCATATTCATACCCAGATACAGAAGATCCCATTGATGGAGTAGCAACTGATTGAGATTTCACCTCCTTACTGACAGAGCTGCCGAGCCAAGATGTCAAGGCAAGCATTGGGGATGGTGAGGGAGACAGTGGGATTTTTGAAGTAGAATTCTCAGACAAAGCAGGAGACATGGGAAGATTAAAAGACATAGAACTTGATGATTCTGCAACACGGACAGCATATGGTGTAGTATTAGCATTAGAGAGTGTAGATTCATTAGCAGCAGAAGCGACCCTAGACATCTGATCAAGGGTTTCATCATTAAACCCTTTGACAGCAAGGACATCAATTCCTAATTTTGGCTTGCCAGATTCCTTCTGTGATAAAGTAGCTGTGTCCTCTGATTTATCAGGCACCAAATAATTCTGAGGCCCAAGTATATCGTCAGAGCTAGTACTTGCTTGACCCTGAGGAAAGCTTCCAGCACTTATCGAAGTCTTACCAGACTGTTCCTGGTCATGAGGCAAGCTGGAAAATGTATTTTGTGAACTGTGAGTATCATCAGAATCATTTAGGTTCTTTTCTTCGGTTTTATATGAGAGATCTTTGGCCATCTTTACTGCATAAGCAGCCCTGCAAGACACACAATAGTCTGCTCAGAGAAATAAATAACTAAGAGATTCGACCAAAGCCCTAGGATGACATCATACCAGTAAATGCTACAAAATTCAGATAAATCTAATAGCAAAAAGAATCCCTTTCAAACCTTGCACAAGAAAAATATAACTCCACACAGCTTTCAAGAAACTCCGTTCCTCGACACACGGCAGAGAAAGGAGGACACATTTTTGCTAGATCAACCATAAACCTGAGGATAGCAGTTGCAGCAGCAGGTGCTGCAGCTTCCCCACCCATAAGGCGCGCTGCATATGTCTTATGCATTAGAGCTTCCCCCTGAAGCTCTCCTGCCATTTCAGTTGTACCTTCGGCAAGCTCGGCTACAAGACTAGCAGCAACCTGGGAAAGGTTACCAGTTTGATGGGCAAGCATTGACTGCATGGTCAGCCTATCGAACGTGGATTTTGCCATGGCAATTACAGGCTCCAACAATTCCACAAACTTCAATTCCCCCGAGTTTCCAGTACTAGGCATAAGAGCATGAAAGTCTAGCATGCGAACTTCAGGTAACCTCGGATAAACAGGTTTGCCAAATATTAAACAGAAGAGGATGTAGTACACTTCTGGCGAATCGTAGAAGCTAGGCAGTACACGGGTCAAACCTTGGTAACCCCCACCAGTACGGAATTTAAGTGAAAATGTCGGTGATGATGCAAGACAAACACCAAGAAGAATCATGATCCACCTCATACTGGTTGGATGAACAGCTTCGTCGAGAAAATATGCTATCAACTTGGATGAAACTAGCTTATGCCACTGTTCAGCCATCTCTTCCATGTCTATGGTCATTTGTAAGTCAATAAGCATCTCAAGTAACATATTCCGTACAATTACATGCTTCCCCATTGACTCTCTCTGGATCTGACGACGTGGTGACACTCTAGGCGGTTCAAATGTCATGATAACAAACTTGACAACCTGTTCCAGTTCAGAAACCAAAAATCCATCTTCTAAGATAACCCCAAGCAATACAACCAGCTTTTCCAAAACAGGTACTTCCACATCACCCCTTTGCAGAGTTACTAATAGATGTTGGACAAGGTTGATTCGCCTTAATACTGTAAGGTTATGATTCCTGTACCAATGCATAGACACCAGACGTTCAAGAAACCCTAGAAGAGCAATTTGAATTGAAACAGGGGTCAATACCCACAAGGTCCAGTCTAGCAAGACATGCTTAACCATATCCGAATTTGACAATACAATGCAGTTAGATGTCTCAGCTGGTATATCATTATTTTCAAGCTCTGAAATATGACTAAGAGAATCTTTTTGCACAGAAAAATCGTCCATATCTCCATGAGACCCGACTGAAGATAGCTCATCAGGAAATTTTGATAAACTAAGATCCTCGTAGTAGGGTTCACGAATAGCACCAACAGGAGAAGCTATTGCTTGAATTTCGTACGTCTTCTGAGGCTCTGAAACAGAAGCCTCACACGCAGCAATCTTGAAAAAGATCTCAAGAGACTGCATGTCGAACAAGCCCATTTTACGATGCAAGAAGAGGGCGAGCAAATGGTATCCTCTGTAAGCTTGCATGTCTCGTACATTCTCGGGACTCTGATGAAGTGCACCAGCTAGTAATGCCAGGGCCATGTGCAGCATATCCCTGGTTTCAGCTGCTTCAACAAGAGCCAAAACTACAGCCATACCACCAACTGTACGTATGCTATCCCCAAGTACGCGTTGCTTACAAATATAAATATCCCCATGAAGACGGCCAAAACGAGGAATGCCTAGGAATCAAAGCAGAAGCTGTAATCAGGAACCTATACTGCTTTTAAGTATAATCTACATGTTCGAAAAGTAAATCAATAATGTAATAACAAGATTGATGTTAACTTAGTCACTCACCACCAATTGGAGAGGCAGCAGCAGACATCGGATCAACTAGATTAACAATCGATACGGTGCCATTTGCTCGAACAGCTTCTGAGGATGTTCCATCGAATGCAAATATAAGCTTCTTTCCAGAGAGCTGCATAGAGAGGTTTCCAAGTCTTTCTAAATCCCAAACAATACCGCTGCCATCTGCCTTTGGAATAACTTGTCGTCCAGCACTATCAACCTTTTGTACATTTGACGGAAAAGGCAACTCGGAATCCAATGAATCTAAGATGGCCATACTACCACCACCACAAGCCTGATTAGGAACAAATCGAAGAAGATCTGTATCTTGAAAGAGACCTCTATATCCTCTTCCAAGAATATACATGAAGCAGATGCTGCCTGATGTGAGCACCTCCTCAAAAACATAACAGCAACGAAGTCTCCATGATAGTTCACTACTACTCGAGCAAGAAGACGGTGTCCCAATGGTTACTTGCAACGATTTTCCAGTCGGAGATGGTGAATATCCCAGCTTTCCCGTATGTTTCAGCTTTCCATTAAGATAGACATATGCTACACTGGCTTGGAACAGTCCAGCTAAGGCACTAGGTTTACTATGAACAACGGCAAGGTGATACCATTTTCCCTCCTCCAGCTCTAACCCCGAAAAGGACAAGGATGACGAGTTGCTGGTAGCAAGAGTTAGAACACCATCATCCTGAAGATAAAGTTCTGCATAGAATGCATTTCCATCACCCACAGCACCAACTGAAAAGATCCGCAAAATATGCCCCTTTGACTGGTGTTTACTAGAGGTGCTCCTCCTCTTAGAAGGTCCGGCCTTTGAAGCTTGTTCAGTTTCCTTTCCTTGAGCTTTCAGGAAATTTCTATACTGAAACCAACAGATAAAAGAATAACCAGCAGCAGGAGGCCATGATCTTTCCCCCAAAGATACCTGAACACAGGCATGTCCAAGCTTGCTCATATTCATCTCCAAGCATGGTGCTAGTGACACATTGTCCGAGGCCATATCTTCCGACTGAACTAACCTCTCCATCATATCAACAAGAACGTGACCTGGACTCAACCTAATTTGCAATATACATCTAAGTAGCACTCGGAGCTCTGCTGATGATAACCTGTTACGCATAAACAAAAATTTCAGTCACAATCTGTTTCAATAACAAAAATAACATTTGAAAGATAGACCTGTAGAAGTGACTCAGACAGGTAATCCTACCTGTATGCCCCAAGCACTTCCACAATTTTTAATGCATGGACAAGCAATGGTGATGAACCCGATAGAAATGGGTGAATGATGTCGAGCAAAAGTCCCACACAACCTAATTTATAACCACGTAGAAATTGATAAGAAAACAAACAAAAAATAATAGAGAATATCAGAAAGGATATTTACATTACTTCGCACCTATAGATGTCAAATTTTCCTGGTTAAAGGGACCCCCCTGAGAAAGCTTTTCGATGAAGCTTAGCACTTGTAACTGAATTTTTGGAGTGAAACTTAATAAAGAACGAATCAGCAACGCAATGGCACCGGAATTATACACTCGCTCTTTGCTAGGACTAAAAGACCCCGATGCGGCACTCAAAAGAAAATTAGCAGTCGCAGATTCACTCGGATCCAGTGGCAAGGCACTCTCATCTGTCAATGTACAGGAAGGTGGAAGCACTATTTCGAGTGCAAGTTCCAACAATAATTGGATAACTTGTTTCTCACAATCAACACAAAGAAAACCAGACTCAGACAAAAGATCGTGAAAGGTCTGCGACGATATGATTGTATGTAGCCTTGCCCGGTTTACAGCATTTCCGCATACTCCAACTGTCATAACGCGCAACAAATATGTAAAAACTTTCATGTGAGACAGTAAGGATTTACCATCTGCATGTCCCTCATCACTTTGGATACTATGAAGAGTAGTTAACAGAAGAGAGAATCCAGTAGCTTCCCCGAAGACCCTTTGAGCTGAGTTATTAACTCCTAAGATGCGCCATAAAGCCCCTAAAGTGTCAGATTTGGCCTCACTATGCAGCTGGTATTGAGATCCCGAAACACTTGAAACCATCCCGCTTTGTAGAACTTCAACTAGTGTACCCAATTCTTCTGAATGAACCTGCAACAAATTCAGTTTTTCTAGTGGGTAAACAGTATACTTAATTAATGAAAAATACTTATGCATGTGGATGGTTTTTATCACAACAATTTATAACTATCTATGTAAGTAAGATGGGAAACCCTTATAGAAAATTGCATATCAAGCACTAAGCAGAAGTTGAAAATGCACTAACAGACCTGTGGAACATCTTCAATAATCAAACATGATAAAGTACGAAGGACCCCTGAACGGTGAACGTCAGAGACCAAAAATGGGAGCACATTGGTAACACCATTAGATAACCGGAACGATGATTGATTGGCGTCAGCTTTCTTTAGCAAGGTAACCATGCAATCCCATGAAACAGAAATTGTATCCTCAATTTCAAAAAGAGGAAATTTTCCAGAACCAGATTCCAAGAGTTTAGGTGAAGAAATGATGGCATTTTTACTATCCATGTGTTTCTTAAAGCTGCTTGAATTGGTTTTCCTCTCAGGTTCACTGAAGGTTTTACTCTGCTGCTCTAAGCCGGACAAAATTTTGTGTTGCTTTAAGTCATCTAACAGAACTTCCAGAACACCAACTTCCCGAAGGACCTTCTTATACTGCTGATCAAATGATAATAATTTCACAAAGAAGGAAAGAATGGTGCGCTTCAAATCAGATGTTATCGGCTGCTGTAGCAAGCAGCAAAGGGAAAGCAATTCTTGCTCAGGAACACAATTCACAACAGTTACAGCATATTCTAAAATTTTCAGAATTATATCCTGTAATGAAGAAGGAAAGCCTGACATGTTTAAGATGAAGAGAGGCACTGTTCGTAATTGTTGACACAACTTATAGTTCTCGATATGACTTGAAAATAGCTTGAACATTCTATTTAGTACTTCAGCCTGCAAATCTATGCTATCAACCTTAAGAAATATGTCCTGCAACATCTGGATTGCTTCAAGATCTTTGACTTTGGCACTGTCCTTCTCCCAGCTTTCATCTCCAAGCCTATCAGCAGATAGTGTACGACTTCTTCCATGGGCACCAGCCTTGTTATGAGCAGATTTGAACCCTTTGCTTCCTACCATCTCAGTGGGACCTGTTTGTGAGAGATTAACAAGAACATCAAGCAACCTGGACAGCGAGGGGGAAAGCTGTTGCGGTGAGGTGTCCAATCTGACTGTGGAATCTTGTTTTGATATATGTGAACTATCAGAAACAGAAGTTTCCTCAGAAGAACACTTGGAATTTGAATACTGAATGCCTTGGGTTTTTTTCAGCAATCCTGATAGTACCAAGGCAAACTGAACAAGATATTGATACCCATGGGCGTTATGTATATCCTCCCTGAGGCTGATCCCCCCAGCTTCTAAGGATCAAAATGAAGGATTAGAAAATCAGTGACAAACCAGATTGAGACTAAAGCTAATGCCCACTATAAATGCAACAAACACTAGATCATAAGAGCAAAGAACTGGATATTTACCAGGTCTGTATGACAATTCTACACATTCAAGCAACAAGTCCACAATACCCATAGTGTAAGCAGAGTCTCCGGTCTCAGGTGTGAAATCCTTAACAGCCGTTAAAAGAACTTTTACCTGGAAAGAATACCAACACATATATTTGATCATAATAGTTGAAACAGACAAACAACGCCATCGATCAACTGAAGGTTCGAATAGTTCCCATAATATTAAACTGATATATTGGAAATGGCCACATGCTGATCTGTATAGGATGATAACATAAGGTTCAAAGTAACTCACACCCAAAGGGTGAACAAAAGTTGTTTATAGTGATCAGCATTTCAAACCAGGGTAAGAATATACACATTTTTAACCATATATTTAGTTTCTATCCCTAAGAAACAGATAACTAAGATTCATCCAGAAACTGAAGAAACAATTCCAAAAATGTAGATGGCATACCAAATGATGTTTGCGTATATATTTTGCTGTGCTCCCATTATCATTCACCAAGAGAAGACTGACTATCTGTAAATGAACGGAAAGGTCATTATAATCCTTTCATTATCCATTAAAGGATCTATTATCAAGCATAAATTTCTTTAGATGTTAGCAATGCAAAATGGAGATAGAATTCTTTATTACACTTCCCTAGTAGAAACACATGTACCATTTACCTGCATGGCATGCCGATGGAGCTGAATGGTATGCAATGGAACAATACCCTCCCTGAATCGAGCAAAAACAGTAAGAGACCCAGTTGCAACCATCTGAAACAACAATTGAAGTGATTCATCTTCAATCAAACTCTGAGCAGCTGAAGGATGGCTTGCCAGTGCTTTCATGATATGAACTACACTCGCCTCTACCTGAATATAGTCAAAGATCCAGTACAACCCAGTAAACATCCTATTTCTGTCATTTACCTCATTAAGGGAAATTAATCAACTCCATAGTCCATGTTATCACAAAAGCACACTACCTCAAGTCGGCGGACCTTGTTGCCATCCCCATCATGGGGTTTTTCCAATAAATTCGATTGTCCTGCATCAGTTGTCAGCTGCCTTTTACTGGTCCCAAAAGGAACCAAAAGCGCACTAAGAACATGTATGAGACAGCAAAGAATGCCAGAGTCGAGCAAAGATTGTTTGTCAGTGGGCTGTTAACAATACAATGCATTCTCAGTTTGGTTTCAGGTTATGAGGCAGATGCATAATATCAAAACAAATGTTGAAACAATGAAATGGAGAGAATATTGTGCTTGGATTAGAATTACAACTTACTACAATAACAAAGCATATGGCATGTAAACATATTAAAGAAAACAAAACTTACCCCAGATACAAGGACTTCCACAGCATATAATAAATTTGCACCAAGACTTAAACCGTCCTGCACAAGACACATGTTCATTGCATCAGATTATGCTTCAGAGATAAAAAAAAAATTGAGACATGCAGTCATCAAATGACAGACCTTGGTGACTTCTGAAAAAAAGCCTATGACTTTTACAACATCCAATGACCTTGCCTTGCTTGCGATTTTCAACTTTTCAATATCTGTTACAAAGGCTCTTCCCACAACAAAGGAGAATACATGGGCTTCGACTAACCTGCAGATTGCAAAAGTTACATATTCAATCAATTTCCACATGGGAGCACATAATTCTCAGAAAAAGCTACAAAGACACAAAAGTAAGACTTCCAATGCTCTTGAAATTTGTACATAAAAACCTTTTCATCTCTCCCCCTTC
Organism: Papaver californicum; assembly: GCA_023531435.1. Classification (NCBI taxonomy): domain Eukaryota; kingdom Viridiplantae; phylum Streptophyta; class Magnoliopsida; order Ranunculales; family Papaveraceae; genus Papaver; species Papaver californicum. Next base: position 4,558,414 of record JAJJMC010010614.1, on the reverse strand, counting down.
CTCTGTTTACAATTTATACCAATAGCAATATATCAAAATCAACAATCATGATCTTCAATAATAATACGTAGTTGACAAAACTCACAAGGCTACAGTCACAAGCATGTACAACATACGAGAACACCTACTTGAGGGAATGCTTTAGCATCTAGCCAAGGGCTGCTTGCCTAGAAGGTTTAACTGTTTAAGTTTAAGACCTCATCCATTACCAAGAGGCATGAACATATGTAATAACACCGACAATTAAAAGGTGGTTTAACACATCAATCTCAGTTTAGAGCTTGATTATTTGAAGAAGAAATTTTACAAAAATAAACCATATTGGTTCAAAATGGTAGCAGCGAAGTATAGATATTTAAACAGTAGAATTTTCAGTAAATAGGAAAATATGTTTCGTAGAAATGGTGATAGGACACAAAGACAGCGGACTCAAGACCAAGCAAAAAAATTAAAAAGAGGAAAGAAAGAGCACCTACATGGTAACTAATTGAGCTATATTTGCATTTTGCCTTACTAACCTACAGAAACTATCTACAGCCATGTTTAAGGCCTCTTCTTTCTCCTGCGCAGAAGAATTGTACACACATTAGCATTTACAAAATTGGCAGAAAGAAACCAATCATATTAAATATATGTAATCAGACACTTGAGAATAGGACAAGACAAATTTCGCATAAAACGAAAACCTTTTCAGAGCTGGACGACCGGAATTCCTCCCAAAATCTCTTGAAGTCCAATTCCAATTCATGTTTGTCTCTGCTTTAACAAACAGAAAACAAGTGTCAGTATGGTATTTATGTCAAAACTTCCATTTTGAACCAAATTATTAAATACCTAATAAACATTTGAATATATTACAGTTTATGCATAAAGAATAATAGAGTCTCATGAACATCAGTGTGGTGAAATACTAAGAGAAACGAACCTAAATGATTTTCTTTCTTTTAAGCTGGCTAATAAAATGTAAGTCCAAGTGTTACTTCCCTTCTCAGGTAGGTATTAAGTGGTCAAGTACAAGCAACCATTACCTGTTTGAAAGTGATTAATTCTTAGCCACTCATTCAAGCATAAATGTATAGCATGTAACAGGTGCCGTACGCATCTGTTATGCAATAGAGGCCTCAACGTATACCGAGTGACTGAATTTCATAAGCTATTGTGAACTTACCAGTGATATATTGACTCTCAACCTACATTTAAGTTGCATGTTAAAAACTAAGAAACTCCAATGTGATCCCAAATAACTAGTCTTAGGTCTCGCAAGTGAACTATCACTGAAACTGAGTATAAGGTTACAAGTTGAAGTATCCAAGTGATTCAAGTAAAAAATTATTGGTTAACTGATAATATCAACTCTTATGTTTAGAGTTTAACATTACTGCACATGCGGGTCAGGGATCTTTGTTATCAAAAATGTATTCTCAGGCATTTAAACCCTTGTCCCATAGCACACCCTTGAGCTCATGACACTCATGAGATGATAAAGGCTTCAACAGAGGCACGGACATGGTGCACTACCATCTCTGGTGACTAAGTCTGAGAAAATTGGCAGTGCCAATTCAGCAATGAAATGTACCAACTGAGACTGCCAATAACGTGAAACAGTATCCTTGGTAAGAGGAGGTGCACAGAATAACAATAACCTGAAAGGGGTGACGATGGTATTGATGCCTTGCCAGTAAACCCTTGCATGCAAACTTAGTATTAAAAGCTAGTGAGCTAATGGTACCAAGGCTTCATGGAGAATCCACGGCATACCCAGCTAGCAGGCATAGACTATTTGTCATCATAAGAATAAAGAGCACAAATGAACATGGCAAGCTGCTCAAGTCCCATTATTGTATATAAAACACCAAATTTGAAGGCCTATCTTGCAAGGTCATGTTTTGACTTTGTTTGATTTATTCAAATCCTCTATGTGGAATAAGAAAAGGTTGACAAATATGAAACACAAGAAACTATCCCCCATCAAGTACATCGTCACTATCGACACAAAGTACGCATCTTTACTTAAACACGTAACCAAGATGACTCATTCCCATTTTGGAATACCACAATACATCGGCAGGTATCTTATGGGTCATTCATGTTTTAAAAACCTAACGGAAATCTAAACTGAATAGTGTTTACCGTTTTTAGCACAATGCAATGTTACCAACATTTTGCTTAGAACCTTTTAAACATTCCTACAAAATTCACCATCACCCTACTCGTTTTAAACATCTACAACATCCAAATCACCAAATGATCACACATTTACTTCAATTCTCATAAAATAAAATAAAAAATGAATTCACATCAAAAAATCACACATATGCTTCTAAGTAATAAGAGACGAATAATCAAACCTTGAAGGGGAAGCAGAAGAAAAATCATGTTGATATCTAGCAGATGAAGATGTTGAAGCTGGTGATTCAGCAGCAGAAGGAGAGGGTGAAGATGAAGCAGAAGAAGGAGATGGAGATAATCCAACCTTTTTTTTTATATCCTTAAGCAATGTAACCCATTTCATTGTAATAATAACCTCAATAGAATTTCAAAATCATATAATACTACTATCTTCATCAGTAAGTGCTCCTCCTCTTACAATCCATCCCTAGATCAGATCCTTCCTGGATAAAATGATCTAGAAGGATCTCAATCCTTACACAATCACCAATTCCTGATTTTGCCCTTAAATATACACCAAAAATTTACGTACCGATGAAGAAAATTCCAAGAAAATCAAAATGATTTAAGAATTTCTATGTAGGTTGAAAATGAGAAACATCGACCGATCAAGCAAAAGAAACAGATCGAACAAGTACAAATGAAGAATTCGAGATCTGATCTAATCTGAATGTTGTGTGTTTTCGTGAGCTGATTGTGTGCGCTGTGCCCTATAAATGGGAGATTTTGAGTTTTTTCTTTCTTCAGCTAAGAAACACGCGGACTTCTGTTGAGAAAGAAAGGCGGAGACGATGAAGAAGAAAAGAACAGACAAAGGAAGGGAGAAGGGAACTAAGAGGTCTTATTTTTTCCTCTCTGATTTCGGACGGCTTAATCCCGGTTGTTTCGCTTTTTTCGATATCCTACTATACTCCTTTTATGATTTGTCATGTCAGTATGAAATCCACGTTTGGAGTTGTGACATGTAGCGGATATTTATCTTACGGACACAAAAAGACGTGCTTTCCGCTTTCGTTTTTCTTTCTTTAGTTTGAATTTGATTTTTGATTATCTCTCTCTAATCTAAGGATTTGTTGTTTTTAGTGTCTTTTAAACAAAGTTGTTCCTTAATGATTTAACGCTTTCGTGAATCTAAGAATTATTAGTGAATCCTATATTAGAGACCCGTTTAATTTCTAATTCTACCATCAAACCCGGTTTTTAAAAGGTAAAACTACCCCTCTTTAATTCTATTTTGATTTTCTCTCTCAGTCTGGAAGAAGACTTCCAGGTTTGAAATCAGAAGAAATGAAAAACATATAAATCTCGTCTAGAACACACACATTCATTTCTCATTCTCTTTTTTCTCCATGTCCATACACACACCTCTCTCGTTCTCTCCTTCCTCTCGGCAAACTATACCCACACAGTCTTCTTCTGAACCCTCCTTTGTCCCATCAATGGAATCACCATCTATCACAGCAGCAACCAGAAACTCCAATAACAAGAGAACCAAAGATGACTCGTTTGAATTAGCGTCCTCGCTGGAGACAAAACGTATCAGAGAAAACCTTCTCATCCTTGACGAAGATGAATCTGATGAGTCTATTACTCAAGATCTTGATTCTGTTATGAAAAGTTTCGAAGAAGAAATTTCTCTTCCTCCGAGAGATGTGAATAATAATTTTGTAGTAGGTGGTGATACTGATGAACAACATGATTTAGGTTTTCTATTAGAAGCTTCTGATGATGAATTAGGTCTTCCACCTTGTAATTTCTCATCATCTTCTACATGTACTAGTACTGAAGGAGATGCTGGAACGAATTATGATAACAGTACTACTATCCTTGGGGGATTAGATCAAATCTAGAGCTTTGATGATGATCAATTTCAAAATTATGAAGAGTTTGGAATTGATGCGGAAAATTTACAACAGCAGAATAATAATATTAAGTATGGTGGTGAAATTCAAAGATTTTATGAATTGCTTTCTTATCATCTTGTTCTGGAAAATTGATTCGAAGTTGTTATTTAAGAAGAAGTTTTAGATTAGCTTGTATTTCTAGTTCATTCTCGTCTTACAGTGGTGGTGGTGATGGGAATATTGGTGGTGGTGGTGATGGGGGTAATGGTGGTGGATCTAATGAAGGTGAAATTGGAGGGAAATCAGTTGTTGCTGGAGTTGAAGAAATTTTATCGTTGTCTCCTGAAGTTATTGTTCTTGATGTTGGTGTAAGTAATTATTTCAAGCGCTTTCGGTATCAATTTCAACGTGGATTTCAATTTATATGTTGCTGCAGGGAATGACTTGCGGAGGATATGCTGGTAAAGTGAAGAGAATACTAGAAAATCAAGTAAGTTATTAAGATTGATTGTAATGTTAATTTGAGATAATCTGATTTAGATTGATGTGTGTACTGATAGAAAGATTAGACGAATGAAATATGAAGCGTGGTATCTTTACGGTGCATGACAATGGCACATAATGTCAATGAGTTTTTTCTTTTTGCGTTGTTTATTATGTGTATGAGCAGCCACAGGTAGCTAGTTGCACTGTCAATCTTGCAACAGAGACAACAATTGTATGGCATGTACCTGAAGCTATGGAAACTGAAGAACTGGCAACAACTGATAGGGGAGACACTTGCGAAGCACTTGACTAATTGTGGATTTAATTCTAATCTTCGAGGTACTTAATTTTAATACTTTCTATTAATCACTATCAGTTTATACCGATGTATTTATTGTTGTACTCTCTGGCCTTAGTCTTAATGTTAATAGTTTTTGTGCTTCTCAATTTGGCCTAGTGCATCACAAAGAACTAATTCAAGACATGTAGTATTTTCCAATTTGCAAAACCAAAGCAACACTTATTAAACTTTTGAATGTGCATCCAACCTTATTATTGTACTGACACCTTTTTTTGTTTTGACACTATGACAAGGAACTCATTAGGAAAGAGTGTCAAGGTTTTCATTTACCATAAACCATCTCTTGTGTAATTCCTGAACCTTTCCCAGCAGTATCGGATTGGATGAGTTGAATTATTATTTCTCACCAGTTATTTTGTGGTGATGAATGATGGGAACGCTATATTTGATTTCTTCTTATCATGTACTAGAACTAGAACTAATAATAATTCTTGTTTGAAATAATGTATGCAGTGCGAGTTGTAACTTTTCAATTCTTGTTCTTTTTAGTACATGTGTGTATGTACTGTGATATCTACTAGGCTTTACTCAGTATGTATCAATATCTACTAGGTATTCACTCAGTACATATCAATATCTACAAGGTATTCACTTAGTACATATCAATGTCTACTACATTTTTAATTCTTGTTTTCTTCAGTATATGTGTATACGTACTGTGACTTTTATATTGAATCTCTCTAAAAGTTTATTGCTTGCTGATTTTATATTAGGGATGGGATGGATTCCACTATTATCACAGGATGTAATAACTTCCTTGATGATTCTTCGATGTTTAATTATGCTACATTAGTATGTTACATTCCCGACCTTTCTCGTTCCTTAAATTAGTTGGTTTCAATTTTCATTACCTATTTGACATCTTTTACTGCATCAAGATTACAGCTAGTTGTGACTTATGTTGCCAACGTAATCTGAAATTTGTAGCTGTGGTTGGAGCCAGGTTCTTAGCAAGAGTTTTTGACAATCATAAACACATTAGCTAGAGAAACATCAGGCAGTTGTAGTTCGAGCAACCTCATATTCTGCATTTTACCAATGCAACTTCTCTTCGTTCCAGGACAGTACAACATGTTGGGCACAATCGAATATATCGAGTACATGAATGTAGATCCAGGTGCGGATACAATACATAGGGTGACATGAGTGCCACAGGTAAGTCTATTGATTTGCAGAATCTGCTTAGATTTCTTTGAAAAGATGCCAGTTTCTTGAACATATAGCTTTTTCTGTTGTTGATGCACATGCTTGTTGTTTTAACTATCATGTTGGTCTCTTGATGCTCCTTTTTTTTACCATTTACGGTTTAGGGGGTCGAGGAGGCAGCGCCACCTCGTTATCACTTATCATTCATTTTCATTTTATTGAGTTATTTTTATATGTTGTATGATGTGGAGTGGCTTTTGAGACACCAGATTCTCTTAGAAGCATGGAAAACAAGGACTTGAAGATCACACTTGCTCTTGGTAACTTATTGTTCCGATCAGAAGAAGTATTCCGTAAAAGAATAAGACATGTGTAAGTTACTGCAAGAAAATATCCCGTGGGAATCAGGGATAGTTCGCTCAATTGTATACACGTGTCAACATTAACATGAGAAGAGAAAAAGAGGCCAATCTGAGTTGCAGAGTTCTCTTAGAAGCATTGAAATCCCATGAAAGATGTATTGTTTTGATTGAAGAAATTGAACTATATTTGGTTGTATTTGGTTTTTACCAGTACATATCAATATCTACTAGGCTTTCGATTCTTATTCTCTTCAGTACATGTGTATATATATTGTGATTTTCTATTTTTGATTTTAAAATTTTGTGTAAACATGGTTGTGAGAGTGTAGCATTACTCTTTAGAGTATTTTGTGTAAACTGGTTTGTCCCATTTCATATCAATATGTACCATCAGAATATGAATCAGTTGGTGTTGTACATATGCACTGTCTAGTACATATCAATATATGGTTGTGGTACATATGTATTGCTTATTACATATTAATATGTACTGTCAAATAAGTGCTGCCTTTCTATAAAACTAAAAAAAACTGAATACAAACATGAAAATGCTAGTAAGAAGCATCAAAATATATAAACATAATAACATCCTGATTCAAGGAAATAATTCTTTACCAGTTCAACAACTAAAAAGAAAGTACAATAACTAAAATGTAATGCCAAATCCAAATATTCTGTCAACATAAAGTAAGTTACATACCCATATCTTATTCATCAACTTTTGACTTCTTCAACTTCTTCTTTTCTTTGTAGGATGGAGAAAACCTACTACCCCTATCGAAAGCGGGATTTTTCTTTTTATTGTGTTGGCATGAGTCACTGGCTTGTTAAATTCTCGTACTCTCTTCACGGTAACTCTATTTGTTATATTCTTTTCTTTCGTTGTTGGAATCATACAAAACAATGGGTACACATTAATATTTGGTAAAAAACAACTTATAGATACACATTATACAACACATATTGATAAACTAGCTTTCTACCCAGTACATATTAATATGTACTATCCAACTGTAACCTGTCCAACTACACATATTTGATACGTACTGATGGATATGTAATGTTAGAAGTCAGTTTTTCCATCAGTACATATCAATATGTAATGTCAGAACATATTATTTTTACACATTTTTTTCCTTTTGTATGATAGTACATATTTATATGTACCCAATAAAAATGTAATCTAAGTATCCAACAATACATATCAATATATGCTGAGGCTTATTCAATCATAAAAGAGGTTTTTACATAGTATATGTCAATATGTACTGATGGATCATACATACAACAATATTCTAAGAATCCAACAATACATAATGACTTGTACTGATACTTCAAGCATAAATTAGGGTTTTAAACAGGAAAAAATTAGTATCAACAAAATAATAAAATTAGAAGTATAAACATAAATAATTTTAAAGCTTCCTTACAAATTTTTGCTTTTGTTCCGGTTTCAACAGTCGATATTCAATTTCATAAAAGGGGACACAACCACATATACAAATAAGGGGGAAGAGAGTTTTTTTTTATTTCTTTAGAGAAGAGGGAAACTTAATTCATACACTATTTCTGCTATCTAATCTCATGTTGTTCACCCTTTTTGAATCGCAAGTGTATTTTACATCACACCCTTTTTGATTTCTTCAATTTGATTTTCGATTTTATGCCCTAGATTTCAGTTTCAAGTGGTTTTGGATTTTAGTTTCTCTAACGTGTCCTAGATTTCAGTTTTAGGTGGTTTTGGCAAACTGTGCCTAGATTTCAGTTTTGAGTGGTGAAACTGAAATAATCGAGATGTGGTTTCTGTGGATTTTTGATCACAAAAGAAGAAACGGGAAGACAAGAAGAACGAAGAATACATGGGAAGAACGAACAAATACCATGTTTTTATTCACACGTTTGGCAAGTGGGTAGTCAAGTAATTTTCATGTTTTTGGACCTTGGTTAAAGTGGGTTTTCCGGATGGACTAATGGTTAACACGGTCCGGGTTTTTTGGACTAGTTAGCAAATTTCCCTTCGTGAATCTCTTGTCTTGTTTATACGGGAAAAAAAAAGATTTATTTTCCCTGATTTCATGCGTATAGTGTATAACAGGTGGTTGTTTTTGCCTGATCGGAGGTATGAGTTTAGTTGATATACATTTAGAGCATCTTTAAGGGAGTATGGGTATTTATGATATATGGAATATTAGAAATTCTTATAAAAAAATTCTCCAACAGTTATTATATGCTTAAATTTTAATCTGATTTGACAAATTGAATTTGGATAACAATATCTATTTTTAGATACTCCCATCCATCCTTACGTCATCAATTTTTTATGTTTTAAAGTTATTTTAGCTTTATTGTAGATTTTGTATTCAACCACTAAATGACAATTGTATTAAAACTAATATCGATACAACTACCACAGGAGATACTTTTCATAGGAAAACTTTATTTGTACTCTATTTAACAGAATACCTTTTCTTTTAGGTCTCCATGTAGGATATATATCCAAATTCCATTGGGAATATTCTTAATTAACATTATCATTAATTTAGATCCTAATTAAGTTTATATATAAAGGAAAATTTACATCATAAATAACAACTTTATATCCTCTCTACTACTAAAACAATTCAAAAAACTAGGAAATTAAAAAATTTAAAAAACTATGATTGAGGGTGTACATGGAGAAGAAAAAAACAATTTATCTTTTTTTAATGTATGTAAAACCCTATTCATTCATCTTAAGTAGACAAAAAGGGTATTAAATATAGTTCTAATATAGAAATTTTTTCTTTTTCCATGTAATATTTTTCCATTTAAAAAGAATGTTGGTGTCTTCAAATGTATTGATAGGTTGGTCCCAATATAGCGAGCTCGGCCTTGGAGCGAGCTCTCAATCTCGTTGATCCAAGATATTCTATAAGCAACTCGTCCAAGACGGCCGAGATAGGTGTAGTTGCTTAAAAGCTAACCATTATATCCAAGTAGAGATAAATTCATTACTAAGCTAAAACATAAGTAAAGAGACACTAGAGAGAGAACTGGCATTTCATTGATATAATCATCAAGTTGGGGTCCTTGGGGAGATCAAGGTGGGATCCTTAGCTTTGAGGCTAAGATTGCATATTCATAGATTTGAGGGAGCACCTTCTCAATGATCCAGTGCTCCTTAAGGGGTATATTAACTAAGTTGCATAAATTTTAGAGTATTCCTAGACTTGGACTTGGGTTTAGCATCTCATAATAATACTAGCGTTTGGATTTAGAAGAGCATATGGAATATGTTATCCACATTCTGTATTTTTTTTTCCATTACCATGAAGAAGAAGGTGATCTTTTGTGGCTTCTCTGGAGGAGGGTTTTCTGTTTTATTCAGATCTAGTGTACTTCTGTGCTGATTTATTCAGTGTATGTTTGTTTGTGGTCGTCAGAGAGTTGGTTGGTGTACATATATTTTCGGAGTATCAGGGGGTATTGGAGGGGTGCATCCGTTCGAGTACTGATGTTTTCAAGGTGTTGTGTTTGTTTGGATGTTGATGTTGTTGGGTGTTGCGTCTGTTCGAATGCTGAGATTTTTTCAGCGGAGCGGAGGATGTTGTTGAAACATTGCATCTGTCTGTATGTGAGGTTGTTTCTGCGAAACGTCAGAGGTTGTTAAAGCGTTGTGTCTATTCGGATGATGAGGGGGAGAGGTGTCTTTTGATGTTTCGGTGTTATATGAATGTTTCTCCATTTTTCGTGGTCTTCATTGTCTTTTGTTTTCATTTCTTTTGTGCCTTCTTCTATAATTTCTCAAGATAGGTGATATGCCTATTTCTGCCATTGAGGCTTTGCCTTCTAGCATGCTTTATTCCTTTTGTGTTTTCGTTTGGTGTTCTGTTTTTTTGTCTGGTAGTAACCTTCTTTCCCACTTTTTCTTTTTGGATATGAAATCAGCAGGTCAAGGTTCCGATGCCATGGGTTCCTATTTGGGTCTCTTCATATAATCCTCTTATTATGAAGTTTCGATCTCCTGAGGATACTCCAGATCTACCATGCTTCCATCTTCCTTAGACAGGCAATCAACGGCCCGAACATGACGAGCATGTAAGTGTTTTCTTCTTTTATTTTCTCTTTTATTTTTACTTGTTGTTTCTTCCCTGACATCTTTTTCAGTTATGTCCAGAGGATATTATTATATATCTTGCCCGTCAGATGTATTATGTTTTTTCCCAACTGATAGAGACTCTTGAAGTGGACCACATCTCTATGTTGATAAACAATGGTCTTGCTAAGTCTCGATGTGAGCGGCGAAGCGTGGCTACACAAAGTGTTGTGCAGATGCATCGTCTTCTGAGTCTGACCTCATCCCAAGTTAGATACTGCGGAGGATGCTTATATATGAGCTTCCGAGGAATATACCATGGTCCGTCTTCTATGGGTTCAGATAGTCGAGTTGTGCGGTGCTTACCGCTCTTTTAGTTGTGGTCGTCATCTTCACTCGCGTAGCTTTTTCTTTCCTGACTTTTTTTTTTGTTTTGTTTTTTCTCTTTGTTTAACATTCCTTATATCAAGATTAATATGTAATTATAATTTCTTTCTAGTGAAGATTAATTTTTTTAACTTGTTTTTTTAGTTGGTTGCTTTGTTCGCTTACTTTGTTTTGTTTGTATTTTTCAGTTTTGCATGATCATTGGGAAGACTACATCACTTTAAATCCCATACGAGGTCCGGCAGACCTTAAACATCACTTAATATCTTGATTTGTTGTTTATCCTACTACGTCCATACTCAAATCAGCAAAATCCTTGTAAGGCATTCGTATCAGTCGAGAATAAAGCTTGTCTTTTTATCACATAGTGGTTTTATCCTGACTTCGTTCGTCCAAGAGGGATATTCCCTCATCTATGTGTAACGACATTAAGAGACAGTCGAATTTCATCATCAATTTTGCTAGGATGTGGACTTCCTGTTACGTCCCCCATATTGCCGGACTAGACGGCATTCACAACAGTAAAGAGGGCGTTTTGTACAATTTTTTTTGTGTCGGGTTGTTTTTCTTGTTCACTGGGATGTCTACCTGAAATTTTTGCAATCACATTTTTCGAATTGTGTTAGTCATTTGGGTTTCACTATTAGTGCTTCTTGTCTTCTTATCGTATTTGTAGCTTCTCATTACTTATTACAGGGTGAATATTGGTTTCTAACTCGTAGTTTACCTAGCGGTTGTTTTCATATGATCGTAGATTATTTCCTGTACTTACGAGATTATGGCAGGAGCACATTGTGAAAGTGGATTATCTCTGATTGTGACACTTCATCACGGAGGAAACATTGAAGGATAATGTCTTCGTTTTGTCTTCGATACATCTTCAGATCTTCAATAGTAACTATATCTCAACATTCTATGTTCCTAGTCTAACCTAACCAAGTTGACTTTAGTAATCTACTCAAGCGACTTTGAGTTTTGAAACTAAACTCGACAACCAAACTTGGCATACCAAGGCTTGGTGGGTTCAGCCGAGCAGTGCTCTTACAATCTTCCCATTTGTCAATTTTAAAGACAAAACTCTTTAATATGAAGAATGCAAGAATTAATAGAAAAATTACATAACATAACAATCTCATAATTCTATCTTCATACGCTTGGTCCGAGTTTCAACAACATCTTCTTGATCTACAAATATTCAAAATAAATGACGTTGTTGAAGCATTTGAATAACAACTCTACTCCCCCTAAAGGTAAGATAAGCATAATTTCAATCTGAACATAATTTTTATTCAATTCATAGTATATAAATACTACACAAAATGATCCGTTTCTCCCCCTTAATTAATATCTTATTCTTTTAGGTAATTGTAATCACTATATACTCCATATATTTATCTTTTTTTTCCACGAAAAATGACAAAGACTGAAAGACAACAAGCATTTCGAAAGAATTTTATAAGTTCATAAGAAATCGATACAACCTATAAGAATCTAAGACAATTGGAGGTCTAACATACAATTTTCGACAAGTTCGATGAGGTCAGAATTAACTTAGCTTCTTATCAGGAAAAACATTTACCCAAAGAATTTTTACCTAACTTTGATAAGAAAACTAAGATCAGAATTGACTTAGTTACTTATCAGGAAAGTTATTAACCATAGTAATACTTCCCTAGATTCGACAAGCCTGAATAAAATCGAAAATGATCTAGTTACTTATCAGGAAAACTATTATCAGAAATAATATTTCCCTCGAGTTTCACAACCACGCTCCCCAAAAAGATATATCATTAAGCATAAGTTCAATAATAAAACTCTCCCCATGTGTGTTATTCCTCGCTTCAACAAGAGAAAAACACAAAAATAACCATTACCAGTGAAAGGTTAACATGATCTTAGTCATCACCAGCCACAAGATAGACTAAAACCGACCACAAACTCACATGAGTGCCGAACAATCAGATTATGAACACATTATTAGTATTATGAATCACATATGAGTTAAATCATCACAACTTTCTTATGATTCTAACATCGTAATCCATAATATCATATTTGAAAATCAAGTTATAAATTGAAAGTTACAAACCATATGAAAAGGTTGAGGAATTATGAAATCATAGTTAACATGATATTCGATAACTCATAGGTGACTTACAAGGAGTTTTCCACGAACAACAGTCTTGAAGATACAAGCTTGAATGTTAGCAGAATGTAGATTAGAATAGAACATGCTTACAACCTCATGAAATTCTTCACCCAACCCCTTATGAACATGTCCCCAAACACGATGGGTAACAAAAGAGACAAAATCATATTCATTCACAGAGTTATCCAATTTTATTTTCATGATAAATTAACGACCACAAAATTTAACGAATTTATCATGAGCAAAATTACTAATAAAGTCCATACAAAGACTAGGGTCATAGAACAGTTCGGGAACTTCCTGTGGGATAGGTAATTCAAGTTCATTTCATCATCACTATTAACATCTCTACCTCTAGGAATCCTACTAGAGCCTTCTCCACTAGTGTTTTTCTTCTTCCTAAACATTCTTGAAGCAAAACACAAAAAATAGATGGAGAACTTACAATTTAACGAACTATTAGTAATGGTAATTTCTTGTCTTGAGAGTATAAGAAGAAATTGATGGTCACCCGTATTAGAGAATTTCGCAAGAAATCCAACAGTACCAAGAAATCAAACTTTGGTGGAAGAGAGATTTAGGTAAAAATCAAAATTTTATAACCTAGGTTTATTTATTCTTCATGTTCGTGAACTAGAGAAAATGAAATTGATAAAAAAACAAGAAACAATTGTTTCTTTTAAGAGGTCTAAGCTACGGTTCATGAACCGGATAACCTTGTTCTAGTACAAGCTAGACCCATTTACTCCTGGTCGTGTGACAAACACACATGTGCAATAAAAATTAAATATTTGTTGTACTTCAATAATTTTAACATGAGACAGGAATAAGGACTCATTTTCTTTTCCCAACAAAAATAATTTTGAATATCAACATATGATAAAATAAATTTATCTTAGAGCGGAAGATTTTCAGCTAAACATGTAGATATTCCCATATATCATGTTCTTGATTCTTGCCTTAGGAGCCAAGGGAAGGGAGGAATCTACATGAAGCATAAAAAGTATTGATACTCACATCGAGTCATTACATTTTGGACTCATTAGAGATGTGATAACACTTGGGATAAGAATTTCTTATAGGTGTATAAAAGATAATGTTGACTAACAAAGTTATAGACAATTAATATCAAAAGATCACATAGCCATTTGAACATGGACTCATTTCTAAGCAGCAATAAGGCTCAACAAAAAGTGATAGGAGTTATTATCTTCCAAAGGGAAAGAGAAAAAAAAACTGCAATCAAAATATTAGAAAGTGCCAACTAACTGAACAACAAGATTTTATATTTTTGAGAAATTCTTGCTCAAATTTTTTGATTGTACTAGTTGCAACCAAGGTGACTCTACGAGAGAATTTATTTCCAATCGTTTTTCACTCTAGGAGGATAAAGAACTAAACAATTACTTATATTGAAAAAAACTTGCCTTGGTGTCAGGGTACCTTTCGAGATGAGACCGGGATCTGAAATTCACCACATTACTTGATCATATATTATGAAAAATGAGCGTAATTGTTAGTGTAGGTTCAAGGCATAATGCCTCCCATGAAGATGTCATAAGTTTCACCTTTAGTTCTCCATGGTATTTTGCTTTACTGTTATGCCGTCAATATCTGATATCCAAAATCACAATCAAGGCATGTGGCTTGAGTACCATACAATTTTTCTACAAATATAAAGATATTTAAGGAAGATTAAACAGGTTTGTTGATCGCGTCATGCTCAAGGTGTCACTTGTTAGGTGCATATTCGAGGAGTACTAGCAAGCCTTTAGTGATCAAAGAAAATTCGCAGATACTTGTGGTTGGTGGAGGGCATACGTGGGATTAAGTGGAGCCTCCTGACCCCAGTCAAATCATTATTAACCTATACTGGTCAGTTGTAATCGGTACTTTTGAACCCACTCAAACTTTACTTTGAGTACCTTTTGACTGAGTATTTATATATTATCATCAATTGTATACTTTTTAGATGTCCATCTAGGTAGCACTGGCGCGGACATGTACATATTCTAAAAAAACTAGGACGCGGACACGTTATGAAACCAATGATATTTTCCACTAAAATATATATATTATGAATGTAATTTCTCAACAATGATAATTGGTTGGTTGTCATCCAAGCAAATTTAATTCAAGTTTTTACTTTAGAAATATAGATTAGAGAACAAGTTCGTTCCTCAGAGAGGTGTGGGTTATTATTCGTATTTGAAAACTTATATAACAAGGGGGTTTTGTGAATTAAAACTAAAGTTATTAAACTAATTATACTATTAAAGATTGAATAAAGATAGGTTTAGAATACTTGTTAAGGGTCCATCTTCAACTATAAGGAATGCACTTCAACTAATAAATAGAGTTGTCACTTAATCATTCATTATCAGAATCCCTAGAGCACCATATCGAGAGCATATTCCGGTAAATTCCTCATGTTATCACATACCACAACGATGAATATGAAAATACTACTTAAAGAATAACATAATGCAACATGCTATCAAGTTTAATCCTCCGCAAGAGCATGAACTTCTATGAATTAGGATAATTTATGCAATAGAAATACTACGAGTAATCAAAGGCCAAGATTTTACATGCAATCACACGAAGGTTTTGAATACAATCGTTAATCACATTATGCTACTTATGACAAGGTTTATCAACAATTCTATATCTCAAAACCTAGTCTAGTTATAGATATGCATTCCTGGTTATTTAGTAGCAATCCTAAACAAACATTCACACAATCATTCGTGGCAATAATAATAAGTAGAACAATAAAGATAATGATAATATTAAGATAACAAATATAATGTATTAATCAAGTAACATGTTTCTAATATCCGAATATATTCTTAACCAATATGAAAGGTTTATCTCATCATGGATTTCTCAAAATGCATGTAAAATATAAAAGAAAGCAAGTAAAAAAAAACCTGGAAATCGTGATGTTCAATCGCAATTCCAAGCCCTAGATCCTTCTTCTCTTTATGTTGTATAATGTATTCTCCTTATGTAAAAGATCTTCCTCTTTGAGTTTTGGAAGTTATCTTATATAGTAGTCACCAAATCTAGATGTTAGAGTTCTAATGGGACCATTTTTCTTGATTTAGAAGTCAGAAATATGTCTAAGAAGTGGTCCCCCTCGTGTCACAATCGGTAGTCTCGTTCCACATCTTCCTACCGATTATTGGTGTCCAAAAACAAGAGTTTTATGATGCTAAAAGTGTTTATAATCCTTAGGCTCGATCCCCTTCATATCTACCGATTGTTGAAACTCAAAATATGACTTTTTCTAGACCCAAAATTATCCATAATCGGCAGTCTCGACTACCCTTATGTCTACTGATTGTAGGAGCTAAAAAAATGAAGTTTTCCTGGTCCCAAAACTGCCCATAGTCGGTAGTTTAGTTATACTCTCTTATCAACCGATTATTTTGTTGCACGTTTCGCCTTTTATTCCGACTGTTTTGATAACTTTTTCGTTCGACCTTGGAATGACCTCATTATTTTTGTTTTGGATTTGTATTCACATTTTCTACAAGATGATGAGAATAAATATTGTATTTGAAAGAGTTACATTTGGTCCTTGCTCCATCTTCAATTGTAATACTCCACTTCATTTTTCATTTTATGTCGTAATGAACTCCTTTCTTTTTCTTTGGTTGAATCCACTTCAGAATTCCTAAGAAACTAAAAAAAATATATAATGATATAAAAACTAACAAGAAAGCAATGAATTAGAGTACCAAACTAGTGCAAATAATGCACCCAACATTAATAAATTATTAATAAATAGCAAATTTGTATAAAAATAAACATATATACCAATAAAATAATGCATATACAAAAAATTCAGGCATTGTTAATATACATTAATATTAAAATAGTATGTGATATATGCATATGATGTCATCGATGTGTCTGACGAGGACACATGACCATTTTAGAAACGTTTGTGCTACATAGATGCCCATAATCTATGGGTTCTACTCACAGCTACATACATATGACACAAATGTATATGACCTATAGGTTTGTCATGCAATTCTTAATATTAGTTCTTTTAGATGATAATTTGTATAGTTTTTTTCTTACTGTATAGGTACTTTGTATTTAGTTAGCAAAGAGCAGAGACTCGATAAAATAAAATCTCTTTTACCACTTATTATAGTCTCGAACACGCATTATGTTATATTTGCTTGGAGTAAAACTATATTTAGTTGACATTTTTATAACAATTACTATATTTTTCTCTCCTTTTTACATATAAAAGAGCTCCCATAAAGCCTTATTATAAAGGGGACATTTTCCTTCTAGAACTGGTAAAATCTATAAGATGAACTAAAGCGGCCTTTGACCGCGCCTCCGTCAGGGCTTTGATCCACTAAAGTGAATCTTATGTCCGCCTTGAGGTGAGATCAAATCAAGTATTAACAATCCTTAAGGCCTTTTACTGACCAAAGGAATATTCACAAACACTTGAGATGGGATCAGATCAGTATATACCAGTATATATATGTATAATGCAGTTGATATCGTCCGCATCGACCAATTTATCGTGTATTTATCCTTGATCGAGATTATATGTGTAATATCGGGAATCCAAGAATCTTCCAGTTAAACTGGTCGTATCGACCAGTTTGGGGTTAAGATCAGTGAGCACATTAATACAATTCTTTTTCTTTAATTTTTTTATTTTTTTTTTAAATTGTCTTTTTATGCGAACCCCGTGTTATGTTTGTTTGTTTCAAAAGATGAGAGATACAAGTTTGTAACTGTATGACATGTTCTATTGGTTGATTGAGGTTTTTATATTAAAGATACCCTACTTTTAAACTATTGAGTAACATAATATAACTACATGCAAATTATAAATTTAAAAGACTAAATTGTATATCCCTGATTATATCATATATAAACCCCGCCTGGATTGATTTTTTCTATAACAAACTTATACAAAAAACTGTATTTTGTAAAACAAAAAATCATAGTGTATTTATCTAAAAGCACTTCCATCTTGGGCCTACTTATAAAAATTATGATTTTTTTTGTATACCCTCATTTTA
Organism: Papaver californicum; assembly: GCA_023531435.1. NCBI lineage: Eukaryota > Viridiplantae > Streptophyta > Magnoliopsida > Ranunculales > Papaveraceae > Papaver > Papaver californicum. The sequence goes on along the minus strand of JAJJMC010010614.1, from coordinate 4,540,369 downwards.
ATACTCCTATTGTAAACTTGTCCCGTTTTTTTCAAACATTATAAATCTGTCTTTTTTTTTTTAAATTACTAATTGGAGGAGTTAACTGCCACATGGAAATCTTTATATCTCTTCAAAAATACTAATTTATCCCTAACCACTTTACTCAACTCCAAATTAACCATTGTTACTCTCTTCTGGTTACACAGCCGCGTGGAATTCAACTAGACAACACTTGTAGGACGGTTACATATGACTTAATTCCAACAGTCTTCTTCCCATTTCTATTTCTCCATCCCTATAAGAACCATAACACAACCACTTCTTCTTTACCAATTTCTTCCAACATTAAAAATATAAAGAAACTGAAACACAAGTATAATTATAATAATAGTATCTAACTTGGTATCACATAATGTTGCTTAAAGTTCACCATCCAAAGATTTATATAAGATCTCCAAACATCCTAAACATAACAGTCAAAATTGAGATGGCGTTCTCCCTAATTTTCATTCATTCCTTCACCAAAATCTACACTACAAGGCAATATATTATGCATCTCCTTTACCTGAAAGTCAAGTCAATATAAAATGGATTGAAACCACAAAGAACGTAAAATGAAAATCTAACACTAGAACCTGTATTTGTCTATATAAAAATAAAATTAGTTAAATTGACTATGTATTTGAGATGCAATATTGCATGATAAATAGAAGATATAAGAAAAGACCCGATATTTCTCAGGCAAAAATAATGAGGGATGAATATGTGAATTCAAATCTAAGATAAAATTCATTAAACTAAATATAAATTTAACATCTACATAAGTTAAGAATCTATATTATTATAGTTGGTAACACATTTGGGCTATAATGTTATTGGCACACTCCAGGTCTCTCTTGAGAACAATTGCAACACCAACACTAAAATACAATAATGTTGCAACTCATGCCTAAATTACATATGCGAGGAAAACGATAAAATTGAAGATATCCATAAGATGTCGGGTTATACAAACTTCTATTCTAAGTTTTAAGCCGGTTGTTTGCTTGTATTTACAAACCAAATTGTCTCAGTTTTTCATTTCTAATTCTTTTCTTCTTCAAATTTCCATGGCCTCAGTAGCCATCTAAGAGGCAACTATTTCAGTACATAGTGCTCTAGTATGCATACTTATTAATCAGTTTGGAAGTATATTATCTATATATTTCAACTTACATGTACTCAAAAGACAACTCTCTTCCATTATCAATAAGGTCATCATATCCAACTTTCTCTATCATAGTACGAGCTGCTACCTATGTTACCAGAATGGGTTTCTATAAACAAGCTACATAGTGAACAAAGAAGTATATATCTACATAAAATTTGCGTACCACTTAAGGGAAATCAATAAATGCAAATCTATTGTAGGAGCAAGATTTTTGTTCATTTAAAACTCGAACACTATATATTGGTCCCCATTCTGCCTAATAATTAAAGCAATTGAAATTAGTGGTTGCACAATCAAAACAAAAGCCTTTTGTTTTGGAGGATAAACAAAAATCTTACATATCATGTATAAGTAAAACAACAAATACAAATAAGATGTGAGATAAAATTTAAAGTTGGTAGTTTATAGAGGTTACTAGGATGTGATAAAGATCTTCTTTGGTTGCCTTCCTTGACAAAACCTTCACCTTACAATTGCAGATAAAATCTACAAGAAATGGTAGTCCCAATCAACAAGTAATTTAGGGTAGATATACAAGATAATAATGCAGCGTTTGCTGTGACATACCACTTGAAAATAAACAATTGAATTTTGTGTGAGCAATATAACCAGGTTTGCACAAACCACTCCCCTATGAATATCAACTTTGCACACCACGAAGCAGAATTTTAACATTCTGACAATTAATGCTTCATCTAGAAGCTACTGAAACATCTCAACACCAGTAACAATTGTATTTCCATTCTCTCTAAGACCAACAAATTCAACAGTTTCACCAATTCTTATAGTTCCTCTTTTGTTATGACAATATATAGAGAAAACTTCTTCTACTACAAGAAAAAATGGTAACTAATTAAGTCTGACCTTGAGGAATTAGAATATAACAATCAACATTATCCATAAGTTCATACATTTTATTAACCATTTACTTTATCCTCTCTTAATAGAAAAATTAGCATCATCAAACCTAGTTTCCATGATCAACCCCTAACTTGAGAAGTTACAAAAATAAGAAGATAAAACACAAATTCAAAAGGACTAACATATACCCACTACATCAATTTTCATGAATCAAATATTAGACACAATTTGAGAATAAATTCTCAATTTTTGTCCCAAACTCTAATTTGAAATTTACAGAATCCAGTTGTTAATCACGAATGCATGATGATTTCTAGCTGCGCCTTTCCTAGTTTCAAAGAACTATATTATTGTTTACATATTTATTCAACAAATCTTATTTTATTTAGTAAAGTGGGTCTAATTCAATTCGAAAATGGAATAGATAAGCAAACTTTACCTCATCAGGTTAAGCATCAACTGTATACAACAACAACCTTTGATGGTTTTGAACTCAGTTCCTTCGATTAAAATCCCCAAAGACAGAGAGTTGAGAAAACTCACAGAGACGAAGGAACAATTTTTCAAGATTATTCAAACAAGGTTGAAAGGGTAAACTAAGAAAACCAAGACAGATTTTGCCAGGTGTTATACACTATTGTCGCCACCACGTCAGCAAATTCCCATGGGGAAAGGTAGTTAACGGAATCTTGGATGTTTAGTTAACAACGGTGCTATGTGTGTAATTTAAAAAAACACACGAGGTTATCAGTGTAAATCAGACCATAAAGTGGGGTTATATAAGTATAATCCCCTTAAAGGTATCCAAAAATACCTAATAAAAGTTGAAAAAAGCAGAAGTTGTGGATCCACTTAAATTTAATAAATTATTTTCTAGTTTAACTTTGTTATATCATTTAAATTACAAGATTTACACAAAAATGTCTCTTTTGTACATACATAGTTATATTTTTTTTAAGAATAAATTAGTATCAAAATTGTGTTCAACTGTTTTGATACATTTTTTTGAACCAATTAAATTATTAATATTGTTTTGATTTATGATGTTATTAAGATATGTTTATTGATAGATTTTTTTCCGTTACATTAATATAGAAATTTCTCATTATGGCAATATAATAATAATGATAACGACGATAACAGTAACAATATTTTTTATGAAAATATCTATTTTCAACATTTGCTATATCAACAACATTTTAATATGATATATTATCAAATAAAATTTTAATTACAGGTTTTTAAGCTCATAAAACTTTTCATATTAAAGTTACCGAACTTCTAGCTATTTTTTTCCGCAACATAATGTTAGGGTTGTGACTGGGTCAGGTTCTTTCAGGGTGTTTATGGACCCAAACCGACCTGATAAAAAAGACGATTCTGAATCTGATCCTAATTTAGTGGACCCAGAATCGGACCCCATATCAGTCGAGTCCGGGTATCCGGTCATTGAAAATCAATTATATTTTTTGTCATATATCTTTTATCTTCTTCATGTTGACTTAAATCTAATAGTTTATCATATAAAATTATTTTTATATCTATATAAATGTTTTAATTGAAGACTAAATCTAAGACAAAAATGGAAAAAGAAAAAAAAATCCAATAAAACTAGACAAAACTTTTGCATTTTGTGTAAAGTTAATAAACAAATGACAAAAATTCAGGTATCTAATATTCGTGAGTACCCTGCGAGTGGTACCCGTTTGGACTATAAAGCTTATCGCTTCTTAACTCTTCTATCGGTCGGGTACCAATATTACTAATAGGTCCAATTCTAGAACCCGGAACTAGATCCAATTCACCCGGTTTTTGTTCAGTTCTGGATAATTGGACATCCATTGATAGCCTTACATAGTACATATCGAAGCAAAGTGGAAAAATATTTTTCCAAAAGCCACAACAATACTAAACTCACCTATAATCTCGTGTCTAGGTGCATAGCATCCCATCGATATGAATCTGTATTAACCACCTTGGTAGTTTATGTGTGTCAATACCAGTCTTAAAACATCTTTACCTTCCCTGTACACGGTTCAAATGAAGTATGAGTGATCTATATAATAACTGCGTTCAACAACTTACAAGGTCTTAGGTATATCTAAATTGACTTATCCGATGTTGAAATATTTTGAAGTTGTCTGCTGAAAATTACAAAGGCAACTGCTTGTCTTCATCTCAACTACCTAAGAAACAAAATGGAATTAATCAACGACCGATAACCAAGATTAAACATAAATAATGGACCACTTGTAGGTTTACTTAGTTGTTATGTCTTAGTTAAAAAATCGTAATCTAAGAAACTCTCGATATTAAACACCACTAATACTTACAAAATAAACAACTTGACTGGTGAGATTCTATGGTTGAGAAAGATTAGACTCGCTCTCGCTAGATCGGAAAAAAGAGCGGGAAAGACTAGGCGGCTACTAATAGTGGCTCTTTAGCAGAGTCCATTTCCTAAACACAAAACTCTTTATCTTAACCGGACAGTCAGGGGGAATGAGTCTTGGAGATCCTTTGAATCTCGGTTCTCCGAGATTCGGGGCGATATTTAATACACTTAAAGACGCAGCTTACCCCGGATTCCTTCTTAGTATTGGATTTTTATCGTATCAACTTCAAACCTTATTGAACAAGGAGATGGTGTGCACGACATTTTGAAATTCACCAACTTTTCTTAATATAATTATAAATATAAATAATTAAGATTTGTATTTGAATAGTCAAATGATAGTGGCTTTTAATATATTATTTTGTTGCCACTTTTGACATATTCAATTTAAGTTTCTAGCTTATTATTATGTTTACGTCGGATTATTTAGTTAATTTTTTATCTATTTTTTAAGATGAAGTTTTATTCGAAAAATTTATTAATCAAAGGAAAAAAAACAAACAAAAAGAAAGGAACGTAATACGTGACCTCTAATAAAAAAAAAACATGAAAATAAAAATAAATCTTCTTCTGAAAGTAAGAAATTACATTTTCAGAGAGATATAAAATTCTTGAATATAGAAAACCTATATCAAGATAAAAAAAATTCCTAAAAAAAGATACTAGACTAGGATTATAAAAATAAAATATGCCGTCTGGATGATTAATAACCGTAAAAACCTAATTTAACGCTTTTACATCTTAACTAGACCTTACGGAAAATATTGAAACTCATAATATATCTTTACCCAATAGATTATTGTGTATGGATTGAGAAACGAATGTAATTTTTAGTGAATCTCAACTTTTAGCGAAAAAATTGAAAAAATCGATCTTCCCATAAAATTCAAATCCTTTTCGTGTTAACTTTGATGCAAGGATAAGTAACAAAACCTCAAACGCAATCGCCACCAACTGATTGTTGTGACTCACATATTGATAAACGAATTGATTTATAAACAAAGAAGAAAACATCCTTTTGCAACTTTTCTATCCGCCATGAGAAAATTCCAAATCTTTAAATCGGTTATCCTAGAAAACTAAGACTATGATGAAGAGCCATTGAGAAATACTTTTACGATCTGCAAGGAAACCTGATTGGATTTGATCGAAGATCATACCCGAGCTGGAAAACAATGGTGGCTAGCTAGGTTTTTTTGCTTTTTCTTATTTTGTGTACATAACATTTGTTTTTAGTTAAATTGGATTAAAATCCAACTCGAAATTTCATATACTATCAACTCTAGACAAAAAAAATAAAAGAAAAAGGAATGAAGAGAGATAATATGTTTGGATTGTAGTCAACGTTCTCAACCAATCTTCAAACACTATGTCCCCAGAGACCATTTATATTCAAACGTGGACGGGTATATTGCTGTTACGACGCTACCAAATTCCATAAAGTTATCAATCCAATGGATCCAATGGTGATGATGATTTTCTTTTATATAGATTTGGTAACCCCCTTTGAAACGTGATACCCCATATAGAACTGATGTATATTTAGTCAAACGTAAACTTTTTATAATTACATAATTTATAATATTTACAGCCGTGCTTGGTACCCTGACTATCCTATCCCATGTTGGGTTACCAATAAAAAACGGTTGAAATGTTTTTGTCTTTCTACAATTCCAATCTTGGATAAGAATTACTAAACCTTTCTTGATTTTAGGATGCTAAAAAAGTGAGGTTCTGATATTCTCCCAAATACCGAAGATACATATATCCTCACCTAGGTTAGAGTTTATTTTGCTTTAATATAAGTAGTTTTCTTAATTTTTCAATTTATTTTTATTTATAATCATATTCGTATTTTCACCCGATTATATTTTTTTCTAACAAAAATAATAGTGTGAGAATATGAGACAAACAAAACATAAAATAAACCTATGACAAACTTGATGAAAAAACAAACATTATTTTCGTTAATTGGTATCATAATAATCCTAATTAAACTAACGAAAATTTTTATCCGATATAGGTTGTTTTTTTTAAACACGGACAATGGTAATACAATTACAAGTGTGAACACATAAATTATAAGTTCCTTGTCCGTAAAGTCTTATATATAAAAAAAAGGAAGGAAAAAAAAATAAAGAAAAAAGAAAGAATAAAAAGACTTGTGGAATAGAAGAAATACATATAAAAAAAGAGAGAAAACTTGTAGAAAGAATATTTTCTACTTATGTCTTAAGAGTAGAATCAGTTTATAAGAATAAAAGAAAGACTCTACATGTAAAACCATTAAACCGAAACCAATATAAGATTCTAATCTGCTATTAGAAAATGTTACTTGGATAGGTGTGATTAAAAGAACTTGGTGGAAGATCAATGAAGAAGCCGAAAGAGAAGAAAGATTGTGAATACATCAAATTCAGAAGTCATCAATATTCAAGCGATACTGTTTCTGTCGGATGCAGGAAAGAGAGAGGCATGGATTGATGATCAGGTGAGTGAGTATTCCCATCTCCGTTAAGTGATTGATCTCATATTCCTAGAGATCGCTAGAAAAATAAAATATTTAAGTATCACCATTTCAAATTTATGTCAGTGGTTCTCTTCATTCCTTCTTGTATCCTCCGAGAATATTATTTCTTGATTGACTAACCAGTAAGGCAGAGTCGAGGAAAAATGCTATCAGACTATTGAGGAAGCTGGAGTCGTCTTTATACAAGAGTTCACACATACTAGCTACTACATGGTGGAAGCTATATTTCCGGTCTTGTGCTTGTACTGTTGTTAGTTAGCTTAAGATTTTGGTTCTTTTTATAAATTACATGGAAACTTAATAATTGCTTGATAGAATGCAGACTTGACAACTTGAATTGCTTAGGAATTGGTTTAAGATTTTGTAGGTAGTTCTCTATAAACCCTCACGAGATTGTAACTCCTCTGCTAGGTCGTCTAGGGGTTTAAAGGCTTGTTGCACATGCTAAGTGTAACCGCAATACCTGCGAAAGTGAGTTAGGATTTTTATTTCAGTTTTTAGATTAGTTTTATTTGTTTGCTCGAGGAATAACAAAATGTAAGTATGGGGGTATTTGATAAGCACATAAGTGCGACACATTTATACCCACACTTGTACTAGTTAGGACTCTTTATTTTGCTAATATATTTATTTTAAGTCGTTTACAGAAAATACAAATAAATATGATCACCGATAGAATAAACAGCTAATAAGAGTTAAAGTAACGTTTGCGACTAAAGTAGACAATATTGCTACTGACGACACCATAAAAAACGACGTAATCAATTGTGATTGCCAAGCTAAATATTTATGTGTCAGCACTAACTAAGGTATCTTACGTCCAGATAAAAGAAAAGGATTACTCTTTTTATTTACTAAAGATGACGTGGTACCTTTTTAAGGTGTTAGGCATATAAGGTATGCAACTAATTAAATTTCTGCACCTTGTCGCATCTTATCACCACCACTTATTATACCCACTCCCATATGTAGACTACTATAGACATGAGTTAGAAACAAAACTGGGGATTTTAATTTCTCATACCATAGCACAAGATAAATTTGGGGATTTTTCATTTCGACCAAGTTTGGATCTAAATGGATGTTTTTGAGAAAGGAAAAATATGATCAATGTATTAGGTAATAGGTGGGTGAAGGTGTTAAAAGGAAGGAAAACATATGGGTTTGATGTTAATGGATATTTTCGTTGTTGTCATACTCTCCTGTATCTCCCGACCAACATAATTCGAATTCTTTTTCCAAAATTAGGAACGTGAATACTTGAAGATCGATTTTAATTCAAGGAATTGATAAGTGTCTAAAATACATTATTTGAATATCAATTTCTATTGTTTTTCTTACTGTTTCTCTTGTATCTTGTTATATTATTCTTGTTTTAGATTTTGTAGGTACATTGGAGTCATATAGCATGAAAGAAGATAAATATATGTTGAATTCATTGTTCGGAGTCATTGGTTGTTGATAGGTGCGAAGATAGCAAGAACACAAACCCATATGGCTGGAGCACCTTACTGACTTTACTCGGAGCTTCCAGCCAATTATAACTGAAAATTACTAAAGAAAGATAGTTGGTTTGTTTAGGGCCACCTCCTTGTGATTCAAATCACAAAACTAGGTCAAGATGTCTATTATATATCCAATTCTTCTCGTTCTTATTTCAGGCGTAACTCGGTTTTGTGCTTGAGTTCTTCTCGGTGGTTGGAAGGGATACTCGAGGGTAGGAAGTGGTGATAGACGTGAAGCTATAAGAACTGAGAAAAGAAGAGATCAAGAACTTAGTTGATGCCATTGATTTTCTGTGATCAGATGGAGGAGATTGATATGATTTTTACCAATAAATAAATAAATGGGTGATAGACACATTTTTGTGTCTTATTTGTCCTATATTCTCTATTTTGTTAGCACTTATTTTATACTTATTATGGGTTTTTATGTCTTTATAGGTATTTTTGGGAAATAAACTTTTGTGGAAAAATTAGCTCAAAAGTTACTAAAGGAACCCTGGAAAATTGATAAAGGCACCAGAGGATTTACTAAAGGTACCCATTAGATTTACTAAAGGCACCCACTCCATTTTATTTGAAATCTGAAACTGGCGGGAAACACATATCTTACGCGTGAAATTACCTGAGTTAGCTTGGGAGCGAGTATTTTGGATTTAAAAGAGAGTTTGATATATCACAGTGAAGAAACAATCTTAGACGTGTTCAAACACGTCAACAAGAGCATAACATGCCGTAAAAAATGGAAGAAAAACATGTTTACGGCCGGAAATATGTTTTCTCTCTGTTTTCGGATTTGGAGGAATTAGAATTTTATTTGGATTGAATTTTTAGTCCTTATCGAGCCAGGAGAAGGTATTAGGTTTACAAAACCTATATATAGCGAAGGAGATCGAAGAAAAGAAAAGGGGGGAGGTCGGTCGGAAACAACTCAATAAAGAAATATCTTTAGGATTTTTGGGCATGTGGTGTATAAAAAGAATTGGTGGGAGTCACAAAAGAGTCTAGAGAGGTTGGGTCGAGCTCAGGAGGCCAACAGAGCGAAGAAAAATTCTGCCGCTACTGCTGAAGAACACGAAGAACAGAAGAAAAGGCAACGGTTCTTTCAACCACTCTGACACAGTTTCTTTAACCAATTTGCAACGTTTATCTTTCTTTTGCAATATTTTCTTCAAGCTGTGTTGCAACAGTTAATCTGTAACGTTCAGAAAACGTTACAGATTCCCTGTTACATTATTTTTAGTTTATTTTCATCCTTTTAACATTTTTTGAGCCATGTACCAATCTTTTGAGAGTTTTTTTAGCACGATGAGCTAAACCCAACCACTGGGACAATGGATAAAGCCATATTTTATGAATGAATGATAACTATTTTTGATTCTTAATGACTTTTTTGTATTGATTTTTAATTGGTTTATGATTTTTCTTAATTAGTTGTGATTTTGTTTGATGGTGTATGCTGGGACTTAAGAGCTTTTGATGCATCATGCTTATGGTTTACAGTTACTTTTTTATAAATCTACTGTTGGCAAAGAAACAGAGTCAATAAAAGAGATATAATTGTTAAAGAATCATTGTAGAAATCAATCAGAAGTGATTTTTGTGAAATCCTGAGTTCCAGTTTCTCCTAATATTGTTAAAATCTATTGCTTATTTTCTAGTTTAATTCAAAATTAGGTCTAAAATGAATCTTCACAAGTCTCAGTGAACAAACACATTTTTACCACTTTTCTGAAACGATCAAGTTTTTGGCGCCGCTGCCGGGGACTTGTTTTTAGATTTGTTTTTAGTTTTTTTTTTAGTTTAGTTAGTTTAATTAGATTTTTATTTTTATTTTTATTTGTTCTCTTTTACGTTTTTGGGTATTTTTCTTTGTATTAAAGGTTTTGGATCAAAAAGAAATTGGAGCCAAAGATTATATTGATTGATTAAAGACTTGGAGTCAAAGGTAAATAAAAAAAAACGAAAAAAGAAGAAAAATTAATTTTTTTTATTTAATTTTAGTTTTAATTTTATTTTGTTTTTAGGGTTTTATTTATTTTTATTTTTAGAAAATTGTATTAGGAAATATTTTAATTATTTTTGTAATTTTTCTTTTATTTTTGGACTTTTTCTTTGGACTTTGGACTTTATTTTTCTGGGACTTTTGGACATTATTATTTTTTAAACCCTATAAAAGTGTATTATTAAATATAAACTGCAACAGGGAAGGACGACAATTACGATATTGTCTCAGCCCCTCGGGTTCATACATTGACATAGGAGCCGGTGGCCTGAGTCGACTCCAACGGTTCATCGCCCATCTGGAACGGGAGGTAAAACTCTAACCACCCACGAATCCCCTGTCAGTGGGTTTTTTAGACTCCTTCGTGTGCATATATGCTGAGGACCTGAATACAGATTTACTTTTCTACTAAAGGGCAAGAACTGGCCATACAAGATAAGGACTCAGATTTCATTAATGTTTCCTTCTTGCCCGCTTTAGGAACACGTTACCAAACGCGAACCTAAGCCTTAAAATTTGATTAGAAATAGACCAATATGGTAACGAGCTTATTGGAAAATCATTCAAAAGGATTGTATTGGTTACTCTGTTAGCCTACCTCAAAGTTCATAAAGATTATTTTAAGTATATTCGAGCCGTCTTTTAACCCAAGGAAACATTTCCAAAGAGGCAGGGTTATCAAAGATTCTTAGACATTATCCTGTTTCTATTTGACTTAATCCAATTCGGATCGTTCAAAGAGATTTGCTAAAACTGTAACTAGTTGTCTTTTGGAAGAATAAAAGCTGGTCTAGAAACAATCTAAGTGGAGTCATCATGTTTTTTGTTTGCTTGATTCAGTAGGTTTGATTTGTTTGAGTAGGCCTTATTTGTGTTTGTTTAGAACCCCTTCCATTTAGGATTTATTTTTAGAGTTTTATTAGGAAATTTTTTGTTAAAAAATGTCGAACTGGCATTATGAGGACCAATACAATGAATATCCAACTGAATTTCAAAATGGACATTATCTGTACTATCAACATAGTGTGGATAGTAGTCGGGACCACCACCAACCTTTTGGAGGTTATTGCTCATACCAGGGTGATCCTAATTACTATTATATATACACCCGTCATATGAACATGAAAATGGGAAAAATTCGAGTTCTTTGTCTTAGAGGGATGCCCTAAAGAAGATGCGATCTAGTACTCCCTATGATGACCCAAATCCTTCTCTAGAAGAATTACATGAGCAGTTGGATCTAGTACTCCTTATGGCCCATTTGTTTCTCTAGATAATTCCCTCAAGAAGTTGACTGAGAATACAAATAGGTTTGTATTAAGTACGGGGGGAACAATTAGTATTCCAACTCTTTCTCTAGAAGAATCCCTCAAGTAGTTAACTGAGAATACAAATAGGTTTGCATTAAGTGTGAATGAAAGTCTTGCAAAGAATAATATTGCTCAAAATGATCTTAATTGCCAATATAGTACTACCCTTGATAATTATTCACCTAGTCAAGAGGATGAGGGTAGAATTGGTAACACTACTTATTTAGACGAGGTTCAAATATCTTCATATTATTATGATGATGAGGATAGTATTGACGAAGAACTTGAAATATACAGGCAGCGTGATCAAGAAATTATCACTCCAATTGTGCTTCATGATGATAGTGTTATTTTTAGTTCAAATCCAAATAATTTTAATGATTATTCACCTATTCAAAAGGATTTGACTAGAGATACCACTGTTTTAGACGATGTAGAATTTTCTTGTTTTGAAGCCGATAATGGTTTAGAGGAACCGGTTTATGTTGAGAATACTGTTTTAGAGTCCAGCAATTTATAAACATTTGTCTCAGGTAAAAAAGATAGACTCGTAGAGATTTTAAATATGAGTGAGGATGAACCTCCTGATTATAACTTAGAAGAAGCAATTGACCAATTTTCAGGAATCTGACGATCTAGAAATTATAAAAATTATGAAAACTATAAGTTTATGGGTGACTATTATTCTCCATGTGCTTTACCTTTGACTCTTAAAAAGGTCCCTCACTTGGGACTTGAAATTTTCACCTCTACCATTTTACGAGATGATCTTCAAACTAGATTTCCTGAGCCTGGTGATGTCCAGAAAAAGTTCAGTTGTTAGAAACCTATCCTCTGGTTGATGTATTTTAGCTACGCAATAATACCAAAATTGAATTTGTTTTTCTACCAATTTTTTTCTACCAATTGAGGGAACGTTTGAATTTCAAATATGTCACTTATTAAGTTTTGAGACTAAGCCTAATTACTTTAGGAGATTAGAATTGACACATTTGCTTAAGAATGACCACCATTCTCATAGTAGTCAACTGTGTGAGTCCAATCTTATTAACTTTGAGGATCCACAATTATTCAGGTTATTATTATGTGCTTCTAAGTTCTTGAATGAGTTTTTCCAGACTCTAGAACCTGATCCTTTTGATCTTGCCTATGAGGAAATCCAGCCCATGAAAATATTTTCTCTAGACCCTTTTATAGAACCTGAACCTGAACCATAACTAAATATAGGTGTCTTAAACAGAAAACTAGATAAGGGTGTGTTCGGTTTGTTCATTTTATTGACATGTTGCAGTTTTCTTTTATTTGTGATAGCATTATTTGATTCAGATGACCCACAATTGTTCCGGCTATTGCTATATGATTTTATGAGGTGACTAATTCTTTCTTAGTCTGGCTGAAGACTTTAAACTTAACATTTTTTGGGAGATAACCCATGCTCTTGCGACACGGTAATATCTTTTCTTAACTCCTTTCTTTCGATTGGTAATAGTGTCTCACTCTTCATGCTTTTAATCATTTATTTTTAAAATATTGAGGACAATGTTAGATTTAAGTTTGGGGTAAGGGAGAAACTTTTAGTGAAATATGATTCTGCAGAATTTAGAAACTTATGAACAATTCAAAATGACACTAACCATTCTAGATAAATAGAAACAAAACTCATGTCTATTGGAATTGGTGTTCCCAGCAAAATGGTTTATTCATAAAATGACAGATCTCAGGTGTTGGAAATAACATGATAGTTGTCACCATATCTCGGAGTCGTCACCATGTCACGTTCTGTTTTTATCTTTGCAAATTTTGTGTTTCTCTAAGTGATTTGATGGCTCATTAATATCGCCGTGTTGTCAAGTAGAGTGATTGAGATCAAGCCCCATTTTGTATTTTATTTTCGTTCAAACCAATAATTTTTGAAAAAAACAACAAAAATCGAAAAAGAAAAAGGAAAAAAATTGACACTTGGATAACAATATGTGTGTGTTCTCCCTGTCTCCATCACCTAAGCAAGCGTGGAACGCAGGATAAATGAGAACTATCACGTGATATGCTGACAAGGACCATGCGCTTAGATTCAAAAAATCTAACCATGTTGTCAACATTTTTTTTTTGTATATATTCAATAAACCGACTGCTGGGCCCTTGTATATACTAGCTGAGTTGAAACTAGAATTAGGATTCATACTAGTGGGTGCATATCTCAATCTGTTAGGTTCATCTTGGCACGATGTTCATACAAATATTATGGGAAACACAGTTCACCTTAGTCAACATATGCACACTTCTTTCTCCATATCCATCTTCTTAATTTATTCATGTAATTGTGGTTTGTTAGATTCCGAGTATCATGGTCCATTGTACAACTTTATGAGTAGTACTTTGTTTTCTTATATATGAATTTAGTACGCTGAGTGCAAACTCGTGTACATCAATTGGATTCATACAGGGTAATAATTCTTATAGCCGAAGAATTTAATAGCCAACTAAATAACTTGTTTAGTGTTTACCCTCAATCGTTCACAGGTAGCTAGGGTTTGGAGTAAAGGTTTTACGGGTATACCTCTTGTAAAACCTCACGAGACAACACTCGCCCACTAGGGACACCTAGGGTTTTAAAGGCTTATTACATATGCTAAATGTAGTCGCGATTCCTGCGAAAGTGAGTTAGGATTATTATTTTATTTTTAGATTAGATTTGCTCGAAGACTAACAAATAATGAGTTTGGGGTATTTGATAGACACATTTTTGTGTCTTACTTGTTCTATAGTCTCTATTTTCTTATCACTTATTTTGTACTTATTATGGGTTTTTATATTTTTGTAGGTATTTTCGGGAAATAAACTTTTGAGGAAAAATTAGCTCAAAAATTTACTAAAGGCACCCTGGAAAATTGATAAAGGAACCTAGAGGATTTACTAAAAGAACCCATCATATTTACTAAAGGCACCCACTCTATTTTTTTTGAAATCCGAAATTGGCAGGAAACACATCTCTTACGCGTGAAAGTACGTGAGTTAGTTTGGGAGCGAGTGGATTTAAAAGAGAGTTTGATATATCACAGTTAAGAAACAATCTTAGACGTGTTCAAACCCGTCAACAAGAGCATAACATGCCGTAAAAAATAGAAGAAAAACACGTTTACGACCGGAAATGTGTTTCCTTTCTGATTTCGGATTTGGAGGAATTAGAGTTTTATTTGGATTTGATTTTTAGTGGAGATCGAAGAAAAGAAAAGGAGGGAGGTCGGTCGGAAACAACTCAAAAAAGAAATATCTTCGGGTTTTTGGGCATGTGTGTATAAAAAGAGTTGGTGGGAGTCACAAAAGAGGCTAGGCAGGTTGGGTCGAGCTCAGGAGGCCAACAGAGCGAAGAAAAATCACTTCAGGAAAAATCATGCTACTACTGCTGAAGAACACGAAGACAGAAGAAAAGGCAACGGTTCTTTCAACCACTCTACTACGGTTTCTTCAACCGATTTGCAGCGTTTATCTTCGTTTTGCAACATTTATCTTCAAGCTGTATTGCAACAGTTAACTTGTAACGTCCAAAAAATGTTGCAGATTCCCTGTTACATTATTTTTAGTTTCTTTTCATCTTTTTAACATTTTTTGAGCCATGTACCAATCTTTTGAGAGTGTTTTTAGCATGATGAGCTAAACCCAACCACTGGGATAATGGAGGAAGCCATATTTCATGAATGCATGGTAACTATTTTTGATTCTTAATGACTTTCGCATTGATTTTTAATTGATTTATGATTTTTCTTAATTAGTTGTGATTTTGTTTGATGGTGTATGCTGAGACTTAAGCGATTTTGATACACCATGCTTATGATCTACAGTTAATGTTTTATAAATCTACTTTTGGAAAAGAAACAGAGCCAATAAAAGATCTATAATTGTTAAAGAATCATTGTAGAAATCAATCAGAAGTGATTTTGGTGGAATCCTGAGTTCCAGTTTCTCCTAATATTGTTAAAATCTTTTGCTTATTTTCTAGTTTAATTCAGAATTAGGTCTAAAATGAATCTTCACAAGTCTCAACGAATGAACACATTTTTACCACTTTTCTGAAACGATCAATGGGTTTTGATAAAGTGTTCAAAATTACGGAATGAGAAGATGATGATTCAAGAATAAGAGATTGGGTCTATTTCCAAGAATCCATAGAAGATGGTATTGGTTTTTAATTCAAATGGAACAGGAAACAAAAATGGATAAGACGAGTTTACTTCCGTTGAAGTTGGAGGTGAAAAATTCATGAACGAAGATATGAAAGAGCTTAGAAATCAAAAACATATCTGCCTTTCTATTACCAGGTTTACACACGAAAAATGTTTGACATAATGCCTGAACCACCATTGGGCTTGCCATGGTGTAGTGGCTAAATTCGAAATGGATAAGATGGATACGGAGTGTGGGGTTCTAACTATAAAGGTAATTGGCTAGGGGATATTAGGCTAAAATCCCACCCATGGATTACCCATAATATGAATCGTCTAATTAAAAGTAAAATAATCCCAAACCCCTAATTAAATATAATTTTAATAGAAGTTAAAATGACTAGTTTATCCTTGCTATTTATATGGACAAACCTACGTGTTTTCCAACCGACCTCCATTTCTTCTGTTTGGAGAGATAATGCAAATCTCAGAGAGAAAAAACGAAAAAATTCAAATCGTAATCTAGAAAAAACGTGATCAATAAAGAAACCAAGGAGAAGAAGAAATCAATGATTC
Source organism: Papaver californicum (assembly GCA_023531435.1). Classification (NCBI taxonomy): domain Eukaryota; kingdom Viridiplantae; phylum Streptophyta; class Magnoliopsida; order Ranunculales; family Papaveraceae; genus Papaver; species Papaver californicum. Next base: position 4,523,838 of record JAJJMC010010614.1, on the reverse strand, counting down.
ATTTTAATTCGTTTCGTTGAAGTTTCAATCTAGTTGTTAGGGTTTGACAGAGAAAATCATTGATTAATCAAGTTTATAATTGTTAGGGTTTCACAGAGAAGATTTTTGTTCTTCGATCTGGAAATCAAAAGGTGGGATTATTTGAAATAGAAAGATCAATATCAATTGTGGAATGTGAAGAACGAAGACCTAAAACAAAAAAATAAAAGGGAGAAAATATGTTGAAAGTCCAAAAGTTGCAATAACAACAAGTAAACAACCTACAAAATATGATTTTATAGTTACTTCAGTTGTTCTATTTAATGGTTTTAAATGTTCTGATATTGTTGATGTTGAATATTGTTTTAAAATTATTTAGTGTTGTTTATGTTGGATTAACTCCATTAATTCCTGGAATAAGTGTTGTTTATGTTGGAACCAATTCCAATTCCAATAATTCCAGGAAATTGTGTTTAACTTAAAAGTGCTTACAAAAAATGTTTGTAGAAATTTCTGAATGAAATGTATTTTGATTTTTATATTAAGAGTTAACAAAATTTAAGGTTTATGCTCATGTGTTTGTGCCCATTTCTATAGTTGTATTTGATTCCTTCATTTTACATGATTATGTGTGGGGAATTATATTAAATGTTATATTCGGGGTACTGAAATCTCAGAATCTCAGGGGATTTGATCTTATGTCCTATATTCTTAATTTGATCCTTTGTTGTTGAACTAAATAAAGGTGGAAGAGTTTCCATTACCAAAAACCTAGCTATAACTAGGAAGAGTTTCAGTAAACATGTAAGATACCTTATCTTTGTGATGGTTATTGACTAAGGTTTCACTTTGTTACAGGGAGACGATATTGCTCTTCAGACATGATGTTTTCATCAATACTTATGATAAGGGAGCTCTTTTAACAACCAAAACAAGTAAGTAGCGAGCATCATTTGCTAATGCATGTTTTATTTTTGGCTATTTGCAACTTTGAGTTGTTTTAATTGAATGTAGATGTTTATGTATCTTGCTTTGCATTCATTATAATTTTGCACCAACTTTTAGGATTCTTGTATGCGCATTCCAGATAAGTTACAATCTCAATCCAGATTTATACTAGTTTTCATTAATCAAAAAATGGTCTATAATCAAGCACAAAACTTAATGATTTTCAACAAGAGTAAAAACCAATATTTGTTTTTACATACAAGTGAACATAATCGGGTATAGTCTAAAGTCTTAATAAGTTAAAGTAGTTGAAGGTGTCATTCCTAGTAGTTACATATTTTATAAGCATGTGTATATACTAGTTACACATGTTTTTTAGCATGTGTATCTTCCTAGTACACATGCTTTAAGGTTGAGATTATGTAATTATCAAAATTGCTTCCATGTTTGAAGATGTGTGTCATATAGAGATTGAAGTGGCAACTATGCCATACTCCTAAGTGCCAGTGCTGAATAGTTGTCATCTACCTATGATTTGAGTAAAAATTTTAAGCTAACATGTGTAACTGTCAGGTAAACATGCAAGTTAGCTTGTGTACACAACAAGTACGCATGCATCTAGCTTCCGTAACTATCAAGTATACATGCAATTAAAAAACTTTTTATGCTAATTTGTTTTTATATTTGAGCAGGTCTATCATTTACAATTGCAAGATTAACTACAAATTCCAACACTTCTACAATATGAGGTGTTTGAAGTAAATAGTACAAGAATGAATAATAAATGCATTTTAAGGGGTTTTCTAATTTACTATATTTTAGCTGTAAGTTTGTGTTGTTGTCTATAGTTGGATGTACATTTAATGCAGAACTGGAGAAGAATAAATGACTTTTTAGGGGGTTTTCGAATTTACTTTTGGTTGTGTTTGTTGAAATTATATGGAGTTAATTTCAATGGAATCAATAAATGATCTTACCACTAGTTCCGTCACTACTGTTTTTTGAGACGAGAAATTTTTTCATTGTTATATAGATATTCAGTTGCATTTGTGATAAATGAAGAATGTAGTTTTCTAAGATTGTTACACATCCTAAATGCATGTGTAATCATCAATTACACACCCTAAATTAAATTTCGCATTAAAGAAAACAAATACAAAAATCACTACTTCCGTTAGTACTGGTTTTTGAGATGAGAAATTTTTTTCTTTGTTAGGCACATATTCGGTTGCATTTGTGATGAAGGAAGAATGTACTTTTCTGAGATTGTTATTACTTTAAAACATATGATATATGTGTAATCCGCAATTACACATCCTAAAGGCATGTGTAATACGCAATTACACATCTTTAAATGTGTAATTATCAATAACAAATCCTAAATTTTGTAATAAAGAAAACAAATACAAATAAGGTCTGGAATAACAGAAATACATCGATACAAACAATCACGCAACAATCATTGTGTTTTAGAGATACGACACAAACACTAAACAATATAAAACCATTCTGTTTTAATGATACAATCTAATACTCCATCATAAAATCATTATGTTTTAGAAATACACCATCCAATACTAAACCATGTATAAACAAGACAAAAACCTTGTATGCTATCTGTGTCGGAACATATTGGCATGCAAGCATATTAGAACAAGGTGATCTCTGACCTTCATCCCACCTGCAATAAATAGATAAAAAGGTTGAGATACTAACGAGCCAACACAATTAATTTGGTTCAGTCACATCATCTTCCTGACCAACTAAATTTGTTCATTTTAACATGTCTAGTTAGGAGTTATACAAGCATTTGACTAGTGTAATTAGGAGTTATACATGCATCTTCCATGTGTAACTCCGAGTTACACATGCATATAACATGTGTAATTAGGAGTTACATATGTACATGACTTGTCTACTTAGCAATTACCAAGTTTACTTTGCTGCGAAAAACAAAATAACGTAATTCACTCGGGGGCGCTACCCCCTCGTGGGAAATATATTATATATGGAAAGTTAAAAAGAAGAAATATTACTATATCAATAATAACCAACAGCTATATAAACAACTATCATCTAGGCAAAACACTCAAGTGTATCCATATGACAGTAAACACAAGGTACTATAGGATTCATTGTACAATTTGTTTATAAAAATGCATAATAATTACGCAAAAAACAAACTTGCGTTTGCAAAAGAAAGTAAGAAAAGTAGTGGTAATTACTTGAACAAGTGTTGTATACATGGAATTTGAACCTTCTCCATGACTGAAAAAAGTGCACTCCGGTGTAAAAAATATCTACTGACATGTTTTCTATATCTGCACATATAGGATAATAAATTTGAGCCATAGAGGACCTTCGTTGCTCATGTATTTTAAATCACACATCAAGCATGAGAGATAGAAGAAGCATCTGAACTACAGATTTACAGAGATAAAGGACATAAACTTTACATTTTGTCTAAAATAAATAATAACTGGATATATTATTGTTAGTACCTAAAAATTGATTCTAGGCAAAACAATTTACTGTTGAAATACTTTCTTTAGATTCGGAAATCAAAATCGTACAAGACAAGCCTAAACCACGATAGTAGCCGTTCCGTCTTGCTTCGGTCACAAGGAGAGAAAATGGGTTGATCTTAGGGGAGAAACAAAGAAATTTGAAGGAATTTGTGTAGAGATATTGAACTATTGAGAAAATAACAGATCTTGAGATAGTGATAAGCTTGTTGTGTTTCTGAAATGCGCTGAGTAGCCTATTTATAGTAATTGGTAATGGACATTTTCCGTTGTAAAGTAGTGGAGGTAGTGGAGAGATGGAGTAATGGGATTGTGGGGGTAATGGGGGTAATGGTGTAACTTCCCATTATCCTTGGAAGTTTCTGGAAAACCATTATTCCATTACCTCTTCAATCACTTCAACCATCACCACTACTTTGTAACTTCCTTGTCATGGGGTGTTGCCATGCCGCATGTTGCTGTAAAAATCAGACCAAAACCCCATGGATGATCCCCCCCATGTAATTGTTTTGATTTCTCTTATAGTTAGTGGAATCATGGACTCAAAACACGTGAGGTTGTTGTAAGATAATGCTATCGATGAGTTTGTGTCAATACAGTATGGTAATGGCCTAGTATTGGCGCTAACAGCAAGGGAAAAGGATGACACGAGCATAGGTGCAAGTATGAAGGGCGAGAAGACGCGCAAAGAAGAAAAAAGGGGGAAGAACGTTGGCGCTTCAGCTTAGCGATGTTGGTGGCGCTAAGCACTAGTGCTAGTGCTTGTTTGGCGCGTGCTTTGTTAGATTTTTGGCTTTTTCCTAGCCTTTTGGCACATGTATATGCTATTCATTGGTGTTCGGAGTGTCGCTAGGGTTCGCTAAGGATGGCACTTGCTAGTGCCATGGTTATTTCTTATGCACCACTAGCTTTGGCATCCGTTAATGTCGTGGCCATATTTATGGCATGTTTAGGGTTTCTCAACTGTATGAGATTTAATGTTAGCATTTATGCTTAACTTTTATGAAGTGCATACATAACATTTTCAAGAGATTCAATTGTGGAAGTTTGCAACTTGAGATAATGTTTGATGTGACTCTGCAATTAGATGATATGCATCTAAATTTATGTTTTCATTCATATATGATATGGCATTCATTCCGAATGTTTATAATTTTGTATAATCAACGTATTCTGATCGATACAAATAATTTGCATGGATGTATATAAAATAACGAGGGTTTAGCCGGGTAAAGCCCTGAAATTTCTACGGGCGCATATATATGCAAAAGAGCTACAAAACTAATTTAGCCATGAGGTGAATATGTATTCTCAATTCTCTTGCTGGAATGTATTCAGAATTCTGATGCCGGGTCAGGAATTTATACATATTTATTTCATGCTTCTGCAGCTAGGCGAAAAGCAATATTACAATTTTGTCCCTTGTCAAAAATCCACCATCTACATTAAGTCCCCTGCTTAGCGCGGAACGATTAATGTTGCATGGTAAACACTAGATGGTGGTCTGTCAGATGAAATAAAGTATGACTTTTGTTGTTTAATGGTTAGACATTACTAGAAGAGTAACATTTGGGTGAGCAAGTTTTTGCTCTTTCTGCGATTGTACTCTTAGGTATTTGGAGCATTCTTCTTTTTACGTAACAACAACGGGAAGGTATTTGGAATATTAGTTGGCGGTAGAGAGCGTTGAGGCAATGATGCCGTCTGAAAAATGATATGAGTGTTGAGGCATTGATTCCTTCAGAACACTAAGATGAGTGTGGAGGCAGTGATTTATCTTCCATAAGACACGAAGAAGAGTGTTAGTGGTGAACACTAAAATGAGTGTAAAGGCAGTGATTCTGCCATCAAACACGAAGATGGGTGTTATCCGTCAACACTAAGATGAGTGAAACTTGAGCATTGATATTCAAGGAATTCAACCATGGAAGTTCTGTGACTTGAAGAAAGTTCATTCGTGATATGAAGTGCTTAACTTTTATACAGTGTATACAGAAAATATTCAAGAGATTCAGCCGTGGAAGTTTGCAACTTGAAATAATTTTCGATGCGGCCTTGCAATTAGATTGGATGCATCTAATTTAGCGTTTTTTATTCAGAAATGGTATAACATCTATTCTGAATGTTCGTATCTTTATATAATCATCATATTCAGATTAATACAAATAGTTTGCAAGGGTGCACAAGAAATAATGAGGGTTTAGCCGGGTAAAGCCCTGAAATTTTCTACGGGTGCATTCATATGCAAAAGATATGTGGAACGAGTCATGGAATTATTTCAACTTATAACTGGTTCAGTGTTGTGTATAGTCAGAGATCATCTGGACAGGAATAGCAACCGTCACAAGTGACATTCTGAAGACATTATTGCTCTATACTAGTGGTCAATCAATCTAGGAGCTTGAAATTTGTTCATACAAAGCCGTATAGGTAAGTCAATACTATTCAGTTGAAATGGATTTTGACATAAAACAATTTTGGGAATTCTCTTGTAGAATTTTGAAGTTTAATGTCTCTGAGACCGGGGTCAAAGACGCAATATTTTAGATGAAAATAACAAAGCTTTAGTTTTTAGATATTACCAAAGATATTACAGTAGGCTTGAACTCTGAATATTGTCACGTTGATGGATCTGCAAGTCAGGGATGATTGACAGGGATGTATAGCGACACAATTTCATTATTAGGAATGCATCATCAGTGGTACAGGTTTGTAAGTACGAGTACTCAAGCTCACTTGGTAATCCAAGCAAGAGAGTAGGATACGGTTGGGCAGACAAGCAAAGGATCTTGACTTAGACAGACAAACGAGAGATTATGTATGGAAGGCAAGTGAGAAACCATCTCTTTGTCGGACTTGGTAATTTCAGAGAAAAATTGCTTCTATTATTTTCTTTGCTAGCATTGTCTGCTCTTTGGAGGATGAATTTGACTTCATTGTTTGTCTCCAACTGGAAGTCTAGTATTTTTGAAGCAAATATAAGCAGAGGTGTATTCCGACTCTTGTCAGGATAATACGGGTGTGAGGTCTTGTTGCTAATACCGTTGTTGATCAAATACTCTGGTCGAAGGAGATGATTGCGTTAAATCTCTAAAATTAAAGAAGCCTTCAGACCCCAGGTGTAGCTACTTTGGCCTGCTACTAGATGAGGGATGATTTGATAGTATCTCCATGAGTCCATGCCTCTAGGGTATGATCAGGCAAGGGAAGCCAGGGAGGTTGATATCTCCTGATGTTGTCTTTGTCGTGCCAAGGCTAGAGCAAGAACTTGAATTGAAGTTGGATCCCTTTTTGGTGCCTGAGATGTTGAGTCGCAACTGGGACGTCTTCGTGGGCGTTGAATGAAATTGCCTCTTATTCTGACCCCCTGGCTCATAAGCTTGTTTTACCTTTTTGGATGTGATGATGGCATGCTTGGAATGTTCATATAGGCGAAGTCCTATGAAGACACCGAGGGTAAAGAGAATGAACTGGAAGGTGTTCTGTTGCCGACAAAGTGCTACGGGTATCTTTAAAGACTATATTCTCGGAGGCGTATCTTAAGCTATCCTTTGAATCCTTGATTTTTGTAGGAGATAGGATGCAGTGAGAATTCCCAAATCACATTCTTCTTTAGTTACTGAAGATGTATTTTCTGGAGTAGGCTTGGGATGTGCCTTAGCTTCGTCAGAGGTTACAGGCGCCTATTAGATCTGACGACGTAGTTCGGAGAAGATACCTTTACGGCATATCTTTGGAGTGTAAAGGGCCTTGTAAAGGTTTGGACTCTTTGGTTGACCGTCTCTTATAGGCTGGAGAGGTTCTTGACAGCGATGGGATCTTGTGCAAATCTTTATTCCCCAAGTATGGTTCTTGTGATCCTTCAGATTTAGTTGTTGAAGATGATCCTCTAAGTGGTGTCGTTGCGTAGGATGCCAATGCGATGAAAACTACACCAATTGAGTATCCGAACGCTGGAGTTGACTTTGACTTTGAGTTTGACAGGACCCAACTCTTGGAGGAAGCCGAGACAGCTAAGCTTGTTGAATGGCTTTATCGTTATATGAGATTCGTTCAAGAGAACTTGAAGGAAGTAGGCGCGTCTTCGGCTTAGAAGCGATTACCAAGGCTAGCGACGATGTTGAAAGACTATCCCGGGAGTTGAGGCTTGCAACTGATGGGATTTTAATTTGTCGCAAATGCACGGCTGTCAATGAGACAGTATGCAAGCACGGTTCGCTCCACATGTATTTTGGAAATTAAAAAACCTAATGTTTAATTAATTATTGTTCTAAAATAAAGAAAACATTTTTGAGGAATTTAATTAAATAAAATAACTATAAAATTAATTAACTAACAAATAACTACAAGTCTAGGGTTCGGATTCCACTACTTCTGATGTTGGTAATTCAAACTTAATATCCTAAACACAATACTCTCAAATTACTTAAAACAATATTGAACCTAATCTCATGTTTTGGAAAATACAACATTTAAAATTATTTATATGACTTTTGTCATCTCAAAAAGATATAATCCCATTCGCTTACAAAAAATCAACAGCCTAAAGCCTATTCAGTACAATTAAATCGAAGCATGTTAAGAAGAGAAACTATAGTCATTAAAATGCACAATTGAAAAGAGAGTAATTTAGGTCTAAGAAATTAAATAATAAAAATACCCATCAAAACTAGCTTCCTCTCCAACCCTAGAACAAATATTTAGCTACTCATGACAAAAATAATAGAAAAAACTAAAGAAGAAACCATTTTATTAACAATTTTAATAAAAATTACAATAAAGATATGACCAGAGGTGTCGCAAAATGAATAAAATCTTTTAATGATTTTACGACTGCTTATATGTGCAGTTGAATAAGCACAAATCTTTAGTGTATTAAAGCCCAATTCTGTTGCAGGTACTATTAAAGAAAATGTTGCTAAAACCGTTGAATACAAGAGTATAGGTCACAGTTTTTAACAACAGTTCCTATCTTTAACAATTTCTTCAACCTAACTTTTCTACAACGGTTTTTTCAACCATTTTGTCACGGTTTCTTCATCTTCTTCATGAGAACTGATTTTTTTTTGGATTTTTTTCTTAAGCTTTTCTGGCCTAGCCAGCCTCCTCTGAACTCTTCAATCGACTCTATATTTATAGTACAACACCAACCAAACTACAAATCTCTTCTTGTTAACTTCACAAATCTTTTATTTAAAGAAAATATTCTCTAGATTTTTTCTTTTCATACAAACCTGATTTTCTTTCTCGATCCAAACCCTCAGTGATATTATTACCATTTTCAGAAACTCGGTAACTAAAGTTTAAGGAGATAAAATCTCCCCTAGCAAATCAGATAAACTCGAGTTTAAATTGTTTTCCTTTTTTAACGCAAGAAACAATCTTCACGAGATTTTGCTTTGATATTTTTGAAGTTCCCAATCTTTTCAAACTCTTATTAACACGACAAGATAATATCTTGTATTAAAACCATAAAATCCCACAAAATCACGTTGAATACTTCTTCACAGATCGAGATAGAACAACTCCCGCCAAACTCCTATTTTTGAATTGAGTGGTTGCATTTATCCAAGGAATGGGTGCCTTTATCAATTTGGAAAGGTGCCTTTAACACTTTTTAGTCTAATTTCTTCACACAAGTTTATTCTTCCAAAATTACCTACAAACACAATGAAATGACATTATTAATACAAAAATTGAGTAATAGCAATATAAATTTGAGATTAAATAAGACACGAAATTGTGTCTATCAAATACCCCCAAACTTATTATTTGCTAGTCCTCAAACAAATCTAATCTAGAAAGAAAATAAAAATCCATACTCACTTTCGCAGGCATCACGATTGCACTTAGCATGTACAACAAGCCTTTGAACCCATAGGTGTCCCTATTGGACGAGTTTTAGTCTTGTGAGGATTTCAAGAGGTGTATCCATAAAACCTTTTACTCAAAAGCATAGCTACTTGTGAAAGATTGAGTGTAGACACTAAACATGCTATTTAGTTGGCTACAAAATTCTTTGGCTATGAGAGGAATTACCTTGTTTTGAATCCAATTGTTGTACACAAGTTTTACTCAAGCGTACTAAAATTCATATATAAGAAAAAAAAAACACTACTCAGAAAGTCGTACAATGGACCACGATACTCGGAGTCTATCAAAGTTCAATCACATGAATAAATTTAGAAGATGGATATGGAGATGATGAAGTTTGCACATGTTGATTAAGGTGAACGGTATTTCCCATATCTTTCTGAAGGTCGCCGCCAGGATGAATTCTAATGGATTGAGATATGCTCTCACTGGTCTTTATCCTTATACTGATGTCGACTCAGCTGGTATATACAAGGGCCCCAACGGTCAATTTATTGAAAATAAAATAATTATTCACTTATTTTTGTCTTTCATTTTTTTTAAATAAAATACAATAATGAGGCTTGATCTCAATCACTCTACTTCATTCCAACAAAGATAAAATTCGATGCTAGTGGCCCACCAAATCACTTAGAGAAACACAGAATTACAAAAATAAAAACAGAAGGTAATATGGTCGAGGTAGACTCCGAGATATGGTGACGACTATCATGTTATTTCTAACACCTGAGCTTTGTCCTTTTATGAATAGACCATTTAGCTGGGTCCCTCAACTCCTACAACCAAGAAGTTTGTTTCCATCTACTTAGAATGGTCAGTGTCATCCTGAATTGTTCACAAATTTCAAAATTTTGGATTTTTTGGTACAACTAAAATTTTAAAATTTTCTCCCTTACCCCCAGACTTAAATTCAACATAGTCCTCGATGTTGTAAATATTAATGAAAGCATGATCAATGAGAAACAATGAACAAATTAAAAGAAATAGGGAAGGATATTACCAGCACAGCGTACCAAAAGCATATGGGTTGCCTCCCATAGAGCGCTAAGTTTAAAGTCTTCAGTCAGACCAAGAAAGGATTAACCACAATCTACGAATCATACAATAATAATCGAAATAATTATGGATCCTTGAAGTCAATCAGATTTGACTTATAAAGTTGACCACAATGGAATATAGTAGAGTGGTGGTCATTCTCATGAAAATATGTCGATTTCAGATTTCCAAAAATATTCATGTCTAGTTTCAAAAATTAAAAATTGATACATTTGAAGTTTAAACATTTCCATATTTGATAAATAAAATATTAGTGGGACAACAAAATTAATCATGGTATCATGGACCGGGTAAACCACATCAACCAGAGGATGGGTTTTTAACGACCGAATTTCATTCTGGACTAAATCAGGCTCGGGAAAACGATTTTGAAGATAATCTATTAAAATGGTAGAGGCACATATGTCAAGTCTCAAGTTAGGGACCCTAATAAGAGTCGAAGGTAAACCACGGGGAGAATGGTATTCACCCCCAAACTTAGAATTTTCAGTGTCTTTGGATTGACTAGCCACAATTTCCCTAATTTCTAGATCGTCAGATTCCTGAAAATGGTCAATTGCTTCTTCTAAGTTATAATCAGGTGATGCATCCTCACTCAAATTTAAGATCTATACGAGTCTATCTTATTCGTCAGGGACTATGGTCTTTGAATTTTTGGACTCTAAAACACTAGTCTCAGGATAAACTCGTTCCTCTAAACCATCATCGTCTTCATAATAACAAGGAAACATTTCACCGTCTATAACAATGGTATCTATAGTTAAATCCCATTCCTCTTGAATAGGTAAATAATCATTAATATTAGTAAGATTGGAATTAGAGACATCATTATTATCATGAAGCTCAAACGATGTAAAAATTTCCTGATCATTATGACTACAAAGTTCAATTTCCTCATCAACAATATCCTCATCATCATAATAATATGAAGATGATTGAACCTTATCTAAATAATAGTGTCTTCAATGCTAACCTCGCCCTCTAAATTAGGTAAGTATTCAACATTATTGTCAAGGGTAAAATTGAAAACACTATATTGGGAATTAAGTTCACTTTAAACAATATTATGAGATGACCATTCTTTTTCTTCAATTTCATCTAAACGTGTATTTAGTTTACTGAGAGCGGTACTTAAAGATGCAAGTCTTTCTATCCTTTCTAAGTAACACTTCTGTTCAGTTTCACCAAATTGATTGAGTTTATTATTGAAAGAAGCATACGAAGAATTAAGAATTTGTGAAGTTTCCATGTAATGCCTGAGGGCATCTTCTAAAGATGGAGAACTAAAAAATTTCTCAGTATAATGTTGCTCATTTACCCGTTTGTATGACTAATGAGTGTGCGAATAGTAATTGGGATCACTATGGTATGAACCATAGCCTTCAGAAGGCTTGTAGTGGTCCCAAGTACTATCCACACAATGGTCATAGTACTGGTAATGTCCATGTTGAAGTTCATGTCGATAATCATTATATTGGTCCTCGTAATACCAGTTCGACATTTTCTCTTATTATATGGGTGCACGTGCAAATGTAGGTTCGACTAAAATAGGTAAGCTCAGGTTACCTTAACGAAATATGCCTACAGTCAAAGACTGGTCAAAGTTACAAGGCTAAGGCTTGTGGAATTTCGATTGATAACGCCCAGAGGGTTCAGTGTACTATTCCACATGTTTTCCTAAAACTCGGTAACAGACGATGTAAATAATATGTGTGCACGTGTTTTATATATATATATATAAATGATCTAACTAAATATCTACAAAATAAATCCTAATTTCCTAATTTACTTATTTACAAAATGAAAATCTAAGAAAATAATAAAATAGAAATTAGGATTATCTTACTTACCTGCTTTGGTAGGCAATTTCAATTCCACAATAAATATAAAATATCTCATGCACATAAAAAAATAAAATAATACCCAAAGTAAAATCTAAAAGATAAAATAAGAATAAAATAAAAATTCTAAACTAATTAACACAAAATTAAAGAAAAATTGAAAATCACAATTTCTCAATCCCCGGCAATGATAGGTGCATTATTTGCATTAGTTGGGTACTCTAATTCGTTGATTTCTTGTTAGTTTTCGTATCATTATTCTTTGATTTTGTTTGTTTATGAGTTTCTTAGGAGTTTTGAAGTGTATTCAACCAAAGAAGAAGAAAGGAGTTCATTACGACACGAAATGGACAAGGAAGTCAAGTTCTGCCAATGGAGAAGAGCCAAAGACCAAATTCAACTAATTTAAATCCAGGAGTTCTTAATATCATTTTTAAGATAACAAGATTACAAGGTGAATGCAAAAAGAATGAGGTCATTCCGAGTTCGTATGAGGAAGTTGTAAGAAAAACAGCCGAAAGAAAATAGTGAAACACTCAGCAAAATAATCGGTAGATAACAAGGAAATTTATCTACCGATTATAGGAAGTTTCGGGTATAGAAAAACTTCGTTTTTGAGCTCTAACAATCGGTATATAACATGGAGATCGAGTCTACCGATTATGACTCGACGGGAGCCACTTCTAAGACACATTTTTGACTTCTAAATCAAGGAAACATGGTCCCAGAAGGATTCTCAACCCTAGAAGGAAAGGATACTTGAGGGACAAGCATTGAAGGCTATAAAAGAAGACATCTAAGGCTCACATAATACATCTTTAACATCTATATATTTTATATTCTATATCTCTTAAGTAATCTCTTATCTTCTACATCAAAAACCTAGGGTTTTCCCCTTAGGGGGAAACCATTCTTCTTCTTTGTATATTTTTCATGGGTTTTAGTAAATTTCATGAGTAGGTAACTTTGTTCTACTGGTTGGGGATGTAGTTGGAAGTTCTAGACATGTAAATCAATCTGGCTGGTTAGTTTTAATGTTAATGATCTCCTTTATCGTTTATGTTCTACTGTTTATATCGCCACGTATGATTGAAGACTTGATCGTTCAAGTTGTAAATTGAATGATCATGTGTTCACATCTAAATCTAGACTAGGTTTTGAGATCCGCAAGTGTTAAAGAACTCTAATCACAAGTAGCACAACATAGTTGTTAACGACATGATGTTGTCATGCGATTATGTGTAGAAGCTTAACCTAGGTTAAATTTGTGTGTTTCTTGCGCCGGATTGCTTAGAATAATCTCACCTCACAAATACCATTGCTCTTATTGGGTTAAACTTGAGTGGCTCTTGTGCCAAGTTATTCATTGAGAAGATTCAAAGAGTGGCTTTTGCGCCTTTGATGATACAAGGAGTTTTTTTGGAGTAAGCCTGCCATAGGATGCTCTAGGATTATTGGTACGAGAGGGATTGAACGTTATCTCTAATAGATTGAAGAGCTTGTTTGGTGACGGAAGATGAAACCTCTAATCAATATTTTCTCACTTTGATCTCAATCTTTATTTTACTTTGTTTTTATTTTCTTCCGTTAGTTTACTTAATTTTATTCATTAAAATCCCCCCTCTTGGTTACATAAGAAGTCAAAGAAAAATAACAATTCACAGCTCCTCGTGGGAATGATCCTTACTACCGTACTATTAATGGGAAATATCTTAATTAATTTATGCGCAAACGACAAGCACCAGGCAGCGACGCCAAAAACTTGATGGGATTTTAATTTGCCGCAAGTGCACATCTGTCGATGATACAATATGCAAGCACGGTTCGTTCCATAGGGATTTTGGAAATTGCAAAACCTAATTTTTAATTAATTGTTATGCTAAAATAAAGAAAATATTTTTGAGGAATTTAATTAAATAAAATAACTATGAAATTAATTAACTAACAAATTAACTACAAGTCCAGGGTTCGGATTCCACTACTTCTGATGTTGGTAATTCAAACTTAATATCATAAACCCAATACTCCCAAATTACTCAAAACAATATTGAACCCAATATCACGTTTTGGAAAATACAACATCTAAAATTATTTATATGACTTTCGTCATCTCAAAAAGATATAATCTCCTTCGTTTATAAAAAATCAACAACCTAAATACTATTTAGTATAATTAACTCAAAGCATATTTAGAAGAGAAATTATTAGTCATTAAAAAACACAATATTTAGCTACTCATATTTAGTCAGTATAATTAAATCGAAGCATATCCATCAAAACTAACTTTCTCTCTAACCCTAGAAAAAATATTTAGCTACTCATGACAAAAATAATGGAAGAAACTAGATAATAAACCATTTTATTGACAATTTAATATAAATTACAATAAAAAACTGACCATAGGTGTCGCAAAATGAATAAAATCTTTTAATGATTTTACGACTGCTTATATTGTAGTTGAATAAAGCACAGATCTTTAGTGTATTAAAGCCCAATTCTATCGCATGTACTATTCAAGAAACTGTAGTTAAAACCGTTGAATACAAGAATATAGGTCACGGTTTTTAGCAACAGTTCCTATCTTTAACAACGATTTCTTTAACCTAACTTTTCTATAACGGTTTTTCAACCTTTTTGTCACGGTTTCTTCATCTTCTTCATGAGAACTGATTTTTTTTTGGATTTTTTTCTTAAGCTTTTCTGTCCTAGCCAGCCTCCCCGAACTCTTCAATCGACTCTATATTTATAGTACAACACCAACCCAACTACATATCTCTTCTCGTTAACTTCACAAATCCTTTATTTAAAGAAAATATTCTCTGGAATTTTTCTTTTCATTCAAACCTGATTTTTTTTCTCGATTCAAACCCTCGGTGATATTATTACCATTTCCAGAAACTCGGTAACTAAAGTTTAAAGAGATAAAATCTCCCCTAGAAAATCATATAAACTCGAGTTTAACTTGTTTTCCTTTTTTAACACAAGAAACGATCTTCACGAGATTTAGCTTTGATATTTTTGAAGTTCCCAATCTTTTTAAACTCTTCTTAACACGACAAGATAATTTCTTCTCTTAAAACCATAAAATCATAAAATCTCCCCAAATCACGTAGAACAACTCCCGCCAAACTCCTATTTTTGAATTGAGTGGTTTCCTTTATCAAAGGCATGTGTGCCTTTATCAATTTAGAGAGGTGCATTGAACACTTTTTAGTCCAATTTCTTCACACAAGTTTATTCTTCCAAAATTACCTACAAACACAATGAAATGACATTATTAATACAAAAATTGAGTAATAGCAATATAAATTTGAGATTAAATAAGACACAAAATTATGTCTATCAGCAAATGAAGCCCTTGGACAGGTGGCGAGAGCATATGCTGATGGCGTTGAATCAGTCTTCAAAGATCCTTTCTAAGTAGTAGGTTTTGAGGGTTTTTATGTGTTTCTGAGATACCCGATTTTTCTGTGTTTTTAGTTTGGAATTTTTAGTAGGTAGATTTTGAATGGTTTGTAAGGATTTTTCAGAGAGAGAAATAATAGTTTGTTCAATTAAATAAATTGAAATCCTAAGTATGAATGCAAAACATTTTGGAGGAATTACAAATGTTGCATAAAAAACAGAGAAATATTGCTAGGGTTGGTAAAGTGTTTAAGCCTTGACAGCTTTGTCGTGGGTGGTGAAGTGTTTAAGCCTTGACAGATTTAAGCCATCTGCCACGTACGACTACCCATGTTGGTTTATCAGTATTGACAAGTTTGTAGTACCCACCTAATATAGTTTTAATGATCATATGTGGCTCTTCTCCAGGAGAGGCAGTAGTGTCTCCGATTTGGAAAGGGTTGGGTTTCGGTATCTCAGGTTGATGACACATTTTAAGGATGACTGGGTTATTGGTTTTAATGTTCTCAATAAAGACAACCCCTATCCATTTGATAAACTTTTCAAAAGGATCATCTTTCCATTCACATCGTCAAGGCACGATGAGGTTGATACTCAGGTCAAGTCCACAAGCCTTGATGAGACGTGGGACAACTGGTTGTAAAGAGAGTTGTTGAACAAGAGTTACTTGTAGGCGAAATCCATGGGTGTACGACATCATCTCTCATATATGCAATTGTTTAGCGTCCAGATCCGTTGTTTGGTGATTTTGTGGAGGTGAGCAATCTTTAAGGTCTGCTGGCTTATTGACGCCTACAGGTGGGTCTCTTGGTGACGATTTCTTAAGAGATGCGTAAGCCTTGCCTTGTTTCTGTGGATTCACGACGTCCTAGAACCATGTCATAGTCTGGATCTACATGGTTGTTTCTGATAAAGTGGTAGTTGGTAAGTGCATAATTTATATGTTTCTAGTGTCAAATCCATACTAATATTTGCTATAAATATTGCATATTACTTGTTATTACATTTGTTTTCTATTTTATGTCTTATATTAGGTGAATCATCCCAATAAGAGTGAAAGTGGCTAAAAAAGAGATAAAAAGTGAAGTTCTCCAAGTATTCAAGCATTCCAAGGCCAAATAAGAAGAAATGAGTTCATTGCGACATGAAATGACTAAGGAAATTGAGTTCTACAAGTGAAAAAGGGCCAAAGATAAATTATACTCATTCAAATCCAATAGTTCTTCTACCATTTTTAAAAGAACGAGAATACGAAGTGAACGCAAAGAGAATGAGGTCATTCCGAGTTCGGACGAAGAAGTATGGAAAAAACAGTCGAGACGAAGAAAAAGTCACCTACAGCTCAACAACCGACATGCTCATAAGCGACACACCTATGCCGACTGCGACACCAAAAAGGACAGAGAATTACACCAACAGTCGGTATTGCTCATAAGCAGTAGATCTATGCCGACTGTAGAAAGTTTTGAGGCAGAAAGTTGGACCAACAATCGGCATTGCTTGTGGGGAATCACCTATGCCGACTACGGCAAGTCCAAGGGGTCCGTTTTGACGCGTTTTTGACTTCTAAGAGGAGGAAACCCGGTCCCGGAAGGATTCTAAGCCCTAGTTATCATAAAGTACTATAAAAGGAGATTCCAAGATATTAACAAGACATCTTTTTACAACTTTTACATAACTTTGCAAGTTTTGGAGGAAATCAACAATACCAAAAATAAGAGAAAGCTAGGGTTTCAAAGCGGTTCTGTATCGTAACGATTTCTTAACTATTTTCTTATATGTATATCATGGATGCTTCTACATCCATGAGTAGCTAAACACCTAATTTATTAAGGATGAATTCTAAGTTCTAAACATGATTTGAGTTATTATGTATGAATCTATTTTGAAGTTCTTCACATGATTATCGTTTGGTTTTACTAATACGAATGGTCATGCTTGATTGATAGATTGTTTAGGTGGCAAACTAAATTGATTTGTTAATTAATATAAAGCTAGTAAGAGTTGGTTATCCGTAATTATATCATAACATTTTACCTAAGTAGAGAACGTGAGACCTTACAGAGGGATTCTGTGGAGCAATCACGTATAAGAGCCACACTAGAAAGTGGACCGAGCGTGACGAGTCTAACTACTAGGATCAAACCTAAATTCACAAACCTTAAAGTATTCGATTGAGTTACACCTTTTAAGCGTACCTCAAGGCGCCTCTGTTGGATAGAATCTGGTGACTAAACGTACATGTTAGCCTGTGATAATAAGAGTTTCAGGTATAGCTAAGCGTACTTGCTATTCTACGGTTGGTGATAATCTGTGATGAATGAATAATGGATGAGTATACTAACTCAATGATTGTTTAGTAACGAAGACGGATTCCTTGATCATATTTTTCTCCATTGCTTGCATCTTAATCACTTTTAATTGCGTTATTTGTTAACTTCAACCTAAAACAAAACCCCTTTGTGACATTTGATAATTAGAACACCTCGCTCCTCGTGGGAACGAACTCTATTTACTTCTATATTATTTATTAATAAGTAGAAGATAAGAGAATTAATTTGTGCACCTACGACGTGCATCAAATTTTGGCGTCGCTGTTGCGGAGCAGTCGCTTTTAGTTGTTATTTATTTTCATTTTATTTTATTTTTAGGTTTATTTTTAGTTTTTAACTTTGTTTCTAGATATTTGGTTTTAGGTACTTGATCTCTGGCACCTAAACGTTGGGATTACCGAAGGTGCGGATTTCAAACTCGCAGGGGGACAATACTATAAGAACCTTAGTTTTTGTTACAAGATTCACCTCTAGAAGAACAAACTCCAGAGAAGAAGTTGCGAGAGTTGACCTCTCCATGTTTAGATTCGCAACCACTGTGTATTAACATAGATGCACCAGTGGAACTGAAGTCGAATCTAATTCATCATTTACCTAAGTTCAAGGGACATGCGGGTGAGAATCCAAATCGCCATCTCCAACAGTTTCAGAACACGATAACGAGTCTTAGGCATGGGACTGAAGACAGTGAAACGACTATGCTGTAAGCCTTTTCATTATCATTGACAAACTTAACATAAGAATGGTTGTATTATCTTCCTCCAGGGAATATTACAACATGGGAAGATATGAAAAATCTATTTTTAGAGAAATACTTTTCTGCTTCTAAGGAGATATATGTTCGTAAAGAGATTAGTGGCATTCTACAGATTACTGGGGAGTCTCTTTATGAATACTCGGAGAGGTACAAACGGTTGTTGGCAAGCTGTACACACCATAACATCTCTTCAACACTTATCATTTAATATTTTTATGAAGGATTACTTCCGGAACAAAGAAACTTGATTGATGCGGCCGCAAGAGGTAAACTTACTGAAAAGATTATCTCGCAGGCGACTAGTTTGATTGAGAGTATGGATTCAAATGCGAAGCAGTTTTATACCATGAACAACTCAAATGTCAGAAGAGTTATCGAGATAGTAGAGTCTTCACAATCAGAACAACGGTTGAACAACACAGAGAAGGTAGTGCAACGAATGGCTACAGTGATTATTCCAACCTATGAAGAAGAGGCCGAACAGGTGAATACTGTGTTCCCTAATCAGAGGCCAAGGTATGATCCCTATTCTAATACCTATAATCCTGGTTGGAAAGATCAACCAAATTTTAGCTATGCGAACAAGCAAGCTACATCTCCTATGCCACCATCTTATGGGCGACAAAGTGGTTTTCAACAACCACAATTCCAACCTCAGTTGTAACCTCAACAACAAACTCAGAGTTCCAGTTTAGAAAATATGATGAAGGATATGATGCAGAAGCAAGATGCAAATGCTCAGCATCAGGATGTAATTCTGCAAAAACGAGATATGGATATAATGGACTTACAAACGTAAATAGGGGAATTGGCTACTGACATGAATCAAATGAAGGCATAAGCTTCGAAAAAGTTGCCATCACAACCTTTTGTGAACCCAAGAGAGCATTTCAATGTTGTAACTCTAAGAAGTGGAAGGAAAATACAATATTCAAATCAACAAGAAGAGGGTAATGATGACGTGAAAAAGAAAGTAGAGGTAGAAACCATACTGAAGGAAAAGCCAACCTCAACCGGCCAACCTAAGGACACGGTGCCTACTTTTACTACTCCACCACCTTTTCCTAGTCGTTTTTCCAAGTCAAAGAAGTAAGCTCAAGAATAAGGAGATTCTGGATATTTTCGGCAAGATCCAAATAAACATTCTATTTATTGAGGCCATCAGAACGATACCTAAATACGCCAAGGTTATGAAGGATTTATGTACAAGGAAGGATAGGTTTATTGCTAATGAGATTACTCAGATGGGAGAAAGTGCTTCAACTATGCTACTGAAAAAGATGTCTACAAAGTGTAAAGATCCTGGTGGTTTCACAGTTCCCATTAACATTGGTTATCGATGATTTGAACGTGCCTTACTTGATTTTGGGAGCTTCCATAAGCGTTATGTGAGTCGATATTTATGATTCTTTGAATCTTGGACCTTTAAAGGAGACAGGGATTACCATTCAATTATCAAACAAGTCCAACATATATCCTAAGGGACTCGTGGAGGATGTGTTAGTCCAAGTGAATGAGTTAATCTTTCTGGTTGATTTCTATATTGTGGATATGCAGAATGGAGATAATTGCTCGTCTACTTCATTACTTCTTGGGAGACCGTTTATGAAGACTGCTAAGATGAAGATTGATGTAGATAATGGTACAATCACTATGGAATTTAATAAGGAGATTATTTGCTTTAACATATTTGAATCCATGCGTTATCCTAGTGATGTTCAGTCCATTTTCTCTGTCGATGTTATTGGTTCGCTAGCACAACAAATGTTTGATTTGAACGGTGAAGGTGAACTTGGACTTGTGTTACAAATTAGCATTGAATTGGATGTTCATGGGCAGTCGAACTTGGATTTTGACTTATCCAAAGAGCTAGTGGAGATATGTGGTGCCTTGACGGAATTAAAAGAAGCTAAAACGGGTAATATTTCTTATATCTCCTTACCCGTAACTAATCCTTTACCTTCTATTGTGTAGGCACCTAAATTAGAACTGAAACCTCTTTCTGGCCACCTAAATTATGCTTACTTGGGTGACGGGGAAGAACTTCTAGTGATCATTGCAAAGAACCTCACTGCCATACAAGAAGAACGTCTACTTAGGGTTCTGAAAGAGCACAAAAAGGCCATTGGTTGGACAATTTCTGACATCAAAGGCATTAGTCCATCCATGTGCATGCATAGAATCCTAATAGAAGATGATGCATAGACAGTACATGATGCTCAGCATAGGCTTAACCCACCAATGATGGAGGTTGTAAAGAAAGAGATCCTCAAATTGCTAAGTATGGGGGTAATTTACCCAATTTCTGAAAGCAAATGGGTTAGTCCGGTACAGGTGGTACCAAAAAATTCTGGTGTTACTGTTGTCAGAAATCAAGATGATGAACTTGCTCCTACAAGAGTTCAAACAGGATGGAGAGTATGCATAAACTACAAAAAATTCTGCTACCCGGAAGGATCACTTTCCTTTGCCTTTCATTGATCAGATGTTAGAGAGGTTGTTGGTACATTCTCATTATTACGTTTTGGAAGGTTATTCTGGCTACAATCATATTTTTATTGCACTAGAGGATCAAGAGAATACTACTTTTACTTGTCCTTTTGGTACGTTCGCATATAGACGGATGTCGTTTGGTCTTTGCAATGCGTCTGCCACTTTTCAGAGATGTATGGTTAGTATATTTTCTGACTACATGGAACACATCATTGAGGTATTTATGGATGATTTTAGTATTTATGGTGATTCCTTTGATATTTTCTTAGAAAATCTTGAACTTGTTCTAAAAATATGCATAAACACTAATCTTGTTCTTAACTGAGAGAAATGCCACTTTATGGTAAACCATGGTATAGTGCTCAATCACATTGTGTCCTCTCGAGGGCTCGAAGTAGACAGAGAAAAGATAGACTTAAAATAGAAACTTACAATAACCCACCTCGGTGAGGGAGATTCGCTCGTTTCTTGGTCATGTAGGTTTTTACAGGCGATTTACCAAAGATTTCTCCAAAATCTCAATGCCGATGTGTAAATTGTTGCAAATAGAGGTTATTTTTAACTTCGACCAGGAGTACAAGGATGCCTTTGAAAGATTGAAAGAGTTGTTGACCACTGCACCAATAATCAAGTCACCCGATTGGAGTTTACTGTTTGAGTTGATGTATGATGCGAGTGACTATGCAGTTGGAGCCGTTTTGGGTCAAAGGGTGGACAAATTGTCCCATGTGATTTACTATGTATCCAGGACCCTAAACGATGCACAAATAAACTATTCTACCACGAAGAAAGAGTTGTTGGCTATAGTTTTTTCACTAGAAAAATTCAGATCTTACTTGGTGGGCACAAAAGTGGTTGTACATTCAGATCATGCAACACTTAGGTACCTACTCAAGAAGAAAGAAGCTAAAACAAGACTTATACGGTGGATTCTATTGTTACAAGAATTTAACATAAAAATTAGAGACAATACAGGTGTTGAGAATACTGTTGCAGACCATCTTAGTAGACTTGTTGTTTCTGAAGAAGCACTTCCCTTACAAGATCGTTTCCCGGATGAACAACTTTTCTCACTAGAAGAATCAACACCTTGGTACGCTGATATAGTGAACTACTTGGTTACGAGGCAGGTACTTAGTACAATGTCTAGTTTTTAAAAGTTGAAGCTTAAGAAGATAGCCAAGCAGTATGTGTGGGATGAGCCCTACTTATGGAAATACTGTGCTGATCAGATTATCCGCAGGTGCGTACCTAACTCTGAATTTCAATCCATTCTGTCTTTTTGTCATTCTTATGCTTGTGGTGGCCATTTTGGTTCTAACCATACCGCTCTCAAAGTCCTTGAGAGTGGCTTTTATTAGCCCACCCTATTTGAGGATGCATATGCTTTTTGCAAATATTATGATAAATTTCAATGAATGGGCAATTTAGGTGCTCGAAATCAAATGCCACTCACACCGATTCTTGTTGTGGAAATATTTGACGTGTAAGGAATTGATTTTGTGGGTCCTTTTGTTAATTCATATGGAAAATTTTATATACTTCTTTATATGGATTATGTTTCAAAATATGTGGAAGTTAAATCCACCCCTACTAATGATTCTCAAGTTATTTGTGAGTTTGTGAAGGAAAATATTTTTACTAGGCATGGTACACCATGTGTGGTTATTAGTGATGGAGGTTCATACTTTCAAAAATCCTTCCATGCTCTCCTCAAGAAGTACAACATTACTCACAAAGTCGGTATGCCGTATCACCCACAAACTAGTGGGCAAGCTGAAATTTCAAATCATGAGATCAAATCCATTCTAGAGAAAACCGTTAATACTACACGAAATGATTGGAGTTTAAGGCTCAATGATGCATTATGGGAGTATAGAACGGCATACAAGACACCGATTGGAGTATCTCCATATCGGTTGGTTTATGACAAAACTTGTCATCTCCGGTTGAACTTGAACATAAAGCTTTCTGTGCGGTAAAGATGTGCAACATGGAGTATGTAAAGAAGGGAATCAAATGCAACTACAAATTAATGAGCTAGAGAAGATACGTAACGATGCTTATGAGAGTTCTCGTATATACAAGGAGAAGACTAAGCTTTTTCACGACAAGATGATTTCTCGAAAGAATTTTGTTGTGGGAAAAAAAGTCCTTTTATTTAATACTCATCTTCGTTTATTTCCCGGTAAGCTAAGGTCCAGATAGGTTGGACCATTTTTTCTTACTAATTTTTTTCCTCATGGTGCAGTTGAGATTATTAGTATAAAAATAGGAATAATTTCCAAATTCAACGGCCATAGATTGAAGCCTTGTTACGAAAACTTCCCTATGGAGAATGTAGACGTGATTAGACTTGAATATTTGCTCCCTATGGAGGATTAACTTGGGCGAGTAGAGAGTTGGGATGACGACTTTAAACCAAGCGTTGAGTGGGAGCCAACCCATTGGTTTTGTATTTATATCTTTATCTTTTGATTTTTTCTTAGTTTTTCATATCATATTAGGATTTACCATCTTGATTTTACATTGGAGGAATCAATTTACATTGAGTATAATGTAAATTTAAGTGTGGAGGAGCGGTTAAGCATTTAGATTTTTAGTATTCACTTTTCTAGGTAGAATTTTTGAACTTTTTGTACATATTTGCATGAAAACCTCCAACTTTTAGAGAATTTAGAGTCACTTTGTATATTTATGGATAAATTTACATAGGGAGTTCTTACCGAAATAACTAAACTTAGAAATATTATAGAATTATATTCGGAGTGCTTAGTTGCTGAGAGGCTAGAGCTAACAAAAATGGAGTTAAACCGATGGTAGAGAATACAATATTAGAAGAGTTGATCATTCAATGCCCATGAGTGAGGCACCAAACCTGCAATTCTTTGTACCTGTCTAAATTGTCCGTTTAGAGTGTTTTATCTGTGCAAACTTCGTGTAAAATGATGAGCTACCTAACTTCGCACCGATTTCAGCACTAATTTTTGATCTCTTGAATGCTATTTCTATCAACCATGAGGGTGTCATAAGAATTGCTAACTTTATCTTGTAGTCTTGTTTGCATTTGGCACCATTCTCTCAACAACAACAGGTCCATAGAAACACCATCATCATCAACAAGCAGAGCATTAAAAATTGAAGGAAAGTTGAAGAGTTCAAGGTTTATAAGCAACAATACAAAAAAGAGCTTCATATTCAAGTAAAGCAACAATACAATGAGCAGAATTATATATACATGTTGAAGACTTATATACAAAATCGAAAGAAATCAAAAGATGTAATTTAGTGAAGTTCATGATATCGAGGCAATACAAGTTATGAAGAATCAAGTGATAAAATCCGTATCCCATGATCATAGTAATTTCATTTTGTTTTTCAAGTTTGTATCTTATTATCTTCAACAAAAAAAATCGAAAAAAAATGAAGAAAAAAACAAAAAAAAACAAAAAAAAGAAGATAATGATGTTTATCATAGCTTTAGTGTATATCTGTTTTTGTATTCATTTAATAAGGTCGCGGGTAATAAGAAATCTATAAAAAAGTTTCAAACAACAAGGTTTTGATGAAAAAAGTTACAATTTTTCGAAGTTCCAAGAAGTTCAAGAGTTCATCATCAATAGTTGAATACTGAAGACGGTTCTATTGGATGATGTGAGAGTGGTGTTGATTGTGGATCAGGTGAGAAGGTAAATAAGGTTCCCATCCTTACATAGTGGTTGATTCCCTTTCTTAGAGGTCACCAGAGAAAAGAAAAAAAGGGTTCTTTTTCGTCTCACGTTCTATGGGATAACATATTTATATAAATCGGAAGGTTACCTTTCATTCCCACCATTCAAAGTATACAGGATTTCTATCTTCACTCCTGCCTCCACACATGAGAACCATAAAGTGCGTCTTCTGAGTGTCAAATTCATAAATCCTATTGGTGAGGCAGAATACTTATTTGGTCCTCTTGAACCTGGATTCTTTCATATGGTAGTTTTCTCCTAAATCAAGAGTTAAGCATGAGAATAATGTTCTTTGGCATTTCTAACTTCTTATTATTAGTGTACAAAAATTTATGTCCTCATAGCTCTTTGGATGCTTGTGAATTTGAAGTTGGAGTAGGTTTTGTGGGTATACCTCTTGTAAATCCTCACGAGACTATAACTCGTCCAATAGGGACACCTAGGGGTTTAAAGGTTTGTTGCACATGCTAAGTGTAACCGTATCCTCGACATGGAGTTATTTAAGTTTAGTTTAGTTTATATAGTAGTTTGCTCGAGGACTAGCAAAAGCTAAGTGTGGGGGAATTGGATAAGTGCATAATTTACATGTTTTTAGTGTCAAATCCATACTAATATTTGCTATAAATCTTGCATAATACTTGTTTTTACGTTTGTTTTCTATTTTGTGTCTTATATTAGGTGAAACATCCTATTAAGAGTGAAAGTGGATAAAAAAGAGCTAAGAATTGAAGTACTCCAAGTATTCAAGCATTCCAAGGCCAAATAAGAAGAAAAGAGTTCATTACGACATGAAATGACTACGGAAATTGAGTTGTGCAAGTGAAAACGGGCCAAAGATAAATTCTGCTCGATTCAATCCCCCTTTTGTGACACTTGATAACACCTCGCTCCTTGTGGGAATGAACTCTATTTACTGCTATATTATTCATTAGTAAGTAGAATATAAGAGAATTAATTTGTGCACCTACGACGCGCATCAGTAGTAGACACTCCTGGCCACTAAAATGGTAGTGGTAGGGGTCTCTCTAGACCTTCATGAATAACGAAGTTTGATCGTTGTATCCCTGGTTGTTTTTTTTGAAAGAGGATCTCGTCATCGTGTCGAATGTTGATTCTGGAACACGCAACTTACTCTACTTAAGAACTTCGTGTCTAGTGATCCTTCTGATGTATACGGTGAGCCTTTTGAGAAGGAATTCACATCTCAGACGAACTTGAAAATCACTTCTGGAGCGAGGCGCAACTCTATCATCAACTTGATACAGGTATCTCAAATCATCTTTAGTTTAATCACCATCCTTTATTTAGTAATTAAACGCTTAATTTGTTTGTTGTACTCGTGGCACCTATAACTCCATGTGTTTGGTATTATGGTGAACGCCGTTCCTCAGTCTGGGAGAAGAGGCCACGGGTAATCATGTCTGGAAGTGGCACCCATAACTCCTTGTGTTTGGTATTATGTCGAAATGGCTTTAGTAGAGGTTAGGAATGGTTGTTGAACCTAAATTAGGATTTGTTGTTGAACCCGACCTAAGATCCATTATTTTTAGATTATTGAAGACTTAGATTTATGATCGAGAGATTGACCTCCCACTGTGGTCGCCAATGGTTAGTACCTAAAAACTGATTCTAGGCAAAACAATGTACTATTGAAGTACTTTCTTTAGATTCGGAAATCAAAATCGTAGAAGACAAGCCTAAACCACGATAGTAGCAGTTCCTTCTTGCTTCGGTCACAAGGAGAGAAAATGGGTTGATCTTAAGGGAGGGCAACAAAGAAAGTTGAAGGAATTTATGTGTTGAATTTTGTGCAGAGATGTTGAGCTATTGAGAAAATAACAGATCTTGAGATAATGATAAGTTTGTTGTGTTTCTAAAATGTACTAAGTAGCCTATTTATAGTGATTGGTAACACACACTTTCCCTTGTAAAGTAGTGGAGGTAGTGGAGATATGGATTAATAGGGATTATAGGGGTAATGGTATAACTGCCCATTATCCTTGGAAGTTTCTGGAAAACCATTATTCCATTACCTCCTCAATCACTTCAACCGTCACTACTACTGTATAACTTCCTTATCATGGGGTGTACCACACCACATGTTGCTGTAACCACTAGACCAAAACCCCATGGATAATCCCTCCATGTAATTGTTTTGATTTCTCTTAGAGTTAGTGGAGTCATTGACTCAAAACACTTGAGTTTGTTGTAAGATAATGATATCGATGAGTTTCTGTCAACAAAGTATGGTAATGGCCTAGTATTGGCGCTAATAGCAAGGGGCAAGGCTGACACGAGCATAGGTGCAAGCGTGAAGGGCGAGAATTCGCACAAAGGAGAAAAGAGTGGAAAGAACGCTAGCGTTAGCGCTTCAGTGCAGCTAGCGCTTCAGCTTAGCGCTGTTGGTAGGGCTAGGCACTAGTGCTAGCGCTAGCGCTGTGGCAGCGTAGGCGCTAGCGCTGATGCTAGTTGTTGCTAGCGCTACCACTAGCATTGCTAGTACTTGTTTGGCGAGTACTTTTTTATATTTTTGGCTTTTTGGCTTTTTCCTAGCATTTTGTCACATGTGTGTGCTACTCATTGGTGTTGGGAGTGTGGCTAGGGTTTGCTAAGGCTGGCACTTGCTAGTGCCATGGTTTTTTCCTATGCACCACTAGCTTTGGTATCCGTTAATATCGTGGCCATATGTATGGACTGTTTAGGGTTTCTCAATTGTATGAGATTTAATGTTAGTATTCATGCTTAACTTTTTTTTATATAAAACATTTTCAAGAGATTCAGTTGTGGAAGTTTGCAACTTGAGATAACGCTTGATGCGACTCTGCAATTAGATGGTATGCATCTAAATTTACGTTTTCATTCAGATATGATATGGCATTCATTCCAAATGTTTATAATTTTGTACAATCAGCGTATTTTGATCGATACAAATAATTTTCATGGATGCACATAAACTAACGAGGGTTTAGTCGGGTAAAGGCCTGAAATTTCTACGGGCGCATATATATGCAAAAGAACTGCAGAGCTTATTTAGCCATGAGCTGAATATGGATTCTCAATTCTCTCGTGGAATGTAAGATATTAGTATGTATTCATAATTATGATGTCGGGTCAGGAATTTATACATATTTATGTCATGCTTCTGCAGCTAGGCGAAAACCAATACAATTTTCTCCCTTGTCAAAAATTCACCATTTACAATTATTAAGTAAGAAATCATACCACTTCCTGCTTGCAATGACCTTTTGACGTCCAGGGAACTTGGATTCGAAACGAAGAAGGGTCTCCTGTATGATATTGCCATTGGTATCCTTATAACGAGCAAACAAGAGAACCATACTTAGAGAAGGGCCTACTTGAAAAGGTGTTGTAGACATCAGTGTTAACCAGTTGTGCATTAAATATAAAGGTGAAATAAGAGCATGTGTAATCCGATGGTACACATACAAAATGAATGTGTAACTGCTGATTACACATACAAAATGAATGTGTAATAAATAGTTATACATGCATATGGCATGTGTAATCAGAAGTTACACATTCATCAAAATATCATTCCCATTTTGGTAACCACAATTCATTCTGTACAAAACAATTACTTATTCACAACAGACATTTGCAAAACTAAATAGTTCCAAGTTGTCTCTTTTGTGGTAAATTTAAAAAAGGAGACCAATCCTAGTCACAACGAGGACTACACCTTTCCTTGTTGGGTAAGAGAGAGAATATCATTTTCTAAGTACTATCCCTTTTTCTTTTGTAGACTTTCCCTTTCCATCTCCCTCTAACACATGTCCTTTCAAACCCTTTAGTATTACCAAAGTGCCATATTCTCAACTATACCCTTTACTTCTCCTTTTATTCTCTCTATTCTCTTAGTCCCCAAGTTCATGTGAGACCATAGGTCCAAACCTATCTAGTAGAAATAACTCCTCTTGTCAATAGATAGTCATTTTTCAGGCATCAACATTAGTCCCCTGACTGTTGGGCTAACTGTTAGGCAGCCCAATAGTCAATCCCCACGTCATTAGAGCAACTCCCCTTGGTTAACTCCTTAACACGCACCTTTAAGCATGAACAACGGTTGGTTTCCTAGTCATATGACATGTCCATCGTCTCTTGGAATTCCTTACTTTTGGCATGAAGTTTATAATACCGGTAATTTTCGCATGACGCTTACTCAGGGACGCGTCATGACCTGGGTTGAAGCTTCACCCTAAACTTATAAAGCTCACATAGGATTGCATCAGGGTATGGATTCCTTGACCTCGAACTATAGTGTTAAGGCTCTATTATGTGTGATACATATTCGAGAATGCATCACAAGTCAAAAATGATTCTAACCCCGGAAAGGCACAAATGGCCTTGTCACGTATCTACGAGAGCATCATAGTGCTAATGCACTATTATGCCGTGATGCATGATTGATGATGCATAACTGAGTCAATGTACGCATCTGCGAGAGCATCATAGTGCCAATCCACTATTATGCCATGATGCATGATTGAGAATGCATCACTAAGCAATTGTTGCGCATTCGAGAATGCATTATAGTGCTAAGGCACTATTATGCAATATTGCGTACCTAAAATGCATTATAGTGCTAATACACTATTATGTCGTGATGCATGATTGATGATGCATCACTGAGCCAATGTGCGTATCTGCGAGAGCATTATAATGCTAATGCACTATTATGCCATAATGCATGATTGAGAATGCATCACTGAACAAATGTCGCATACCCGGGAGAGTATTATAGTGCTAATGCACTATTATGCCATGATGCATTATTGAGGATGCATCACTTAGCCAATGTGCGTATCTGCGAGAGTATTATAGTGCTACTGCACTATTATACCGTGATGCATGATTGAAGATGCATCACTGAATATGCGTATCTGCGAGAGCATCATAGTGCCAATGTTGCATATTCGAGAATGCATTATAGTGCTAAGGCACTATTATGCAATGTTGCGTACCTAAAATGCATTATAGTGCTAATGCACTATTATGCCGTGATGCATGATTGAGGATGCATCACTGAGCCAATATTGCGTATTCGAGAATGCATTATAGTGCTAAGGCACTATTATGCAATTTTGCGTACCTAAAATGCACTATAGTGCTAATGCACTATTATGCCGTGATGCATGATTGAGGATGCATCACTGAGCCAATGTGCATATCTACGAGAGCATTATAGTGCTAATGAAATATTATTCCATGATGCATGATTGAGAATGCATCATTGAACAAATGTCGCATACCCGCGAGAGCATCATAGTCCTAAGGCACTATTATGCCGTGATGCATGATTGAGAATGCATCACTGAGCCAATGTTGCGTACCGAGAATGCATCATAGTGCTAATGCACTATTATGCCGTGATGCATGCCCGAGAATGCATCACTAGAAAGTGTAGTAGATGAACGTCACATATCCTCCTTATATCCACTTGTATAAATGCAAATAAAGCATATATAGGGAAGAGGTGTTGGTTGGAAATCTATGATGCTTAGCTATGCTAACCAGGAAGCAAAATAGCCTTAGTTATGCCAACCAATTAGCGGATTTGCCTAGAGGCGCCAAACAGTTAGCGGATTATCCTAGAGGCGCCAACCAGTTAGCGGATTTGCCTAGAGGCGTCAACTAGTTAGCGGATTAGCCTAGAGGCGCCAACCAGTTAGCGAATTTGCCTAAAGGCGCCAACCAGTTAGCGGATTTTCCTAGAGGCGCCAATCAGTTGATGTTTTTGCCTAGAGGCGCCAACCAGTTGGCGTTTTTTCTTAAGGTGCAGTCGATGGATGTCACTTTCCTTTCTTTTATTTATTTGTAAAAATGCGAATAAAACATATATATGGAGGGAGCTTTGCTTGAATGTTCACGAGAGGCAATGCATATATATATATATGCGATGTGGCCTATATGTTGGATCATACTTGATGCTTAAGCATCAATATGCTTGTAGCTTAACTGATGAAGCTTGATTGTGCATGAGCGGTGATGCACATATATATAAATACGATGTGGCCTATAAGTTGGAGCATACTTGATGTTTAACCATCAATATGCTTGTATCTTAACCCATAAGGCTTGAATTATGCGAAAACATCATTCAATCGTGTTGCGTACTCGAGAACACATATTTGCATAGTAAATAGCGATAGTTATGCACAAGCTAGTGCATACCTTGCGAAAGTCCTTCGGCCTATATGGTCTAGGATTTGCTTTGCTTTTGGCCTTGCGATGAAGTGGGAGTTGATGCTGGATTTGCCTTAATAGGCTTAAGTTTCTTGTTCCTTTTGAATTGACACTTTGATGAACTACGGTCATGCTTGATCCTTTCAAGGTACGGGACGGGTACGTAGGCAGCCGCAATGCAATGTATTGAGGTGCAGCACCTTGTCGCTCATAGCATTTAATTTAGAGGTGATTGCGACATTATGGTAACTCGTAACATCTGGCTTGGCAATGCTAAGTTAAGAGATGATTGTTGCCACACATGATGAGGTAGTTGCAATTCCATTTGATGGATTGTTCATACTTCGTAGCAACCGTTACGGTATGGAATGGCATGTGCCTGGATGTTGCACCATTGGTATGAGCAAGACCAGTGCAGACTTCAGAGTATGATCGAAACTGAATTGATGAAGCGAAAATTAGGCTTGAAATGGCCTAGGTGCTAGTCCAAGGCATGAATTAGGCCTGGAAAATGATCGTAATTATGTGATGCTTGCCAAAGGCATTCACCATTGGCTTAAATGGTCATGTACCCTTTGTTGAATAAGGGTGAGTTGGAACGATATGGAAACTACGTTTCGAGTACCATGCTTGCAAAACATGCTTGGAAAGGAAAATATACCTACATACGCAGTGAGAAGTTAAGCTTTAAGGTACGGTTACTATCTATTAAGCCACGTATTAGGGAGTTCTGGCCTGCCCAACGCATAGCGCCGGAGGCGGAATTTTCCGGTCTGTGACACAGTTACAGTCCTCTGATTAACTACTATACCCTCATCCCTGCAGTCAAAACTTCACTATATATTCTCAAGATATCTCTTTTACAATATCTTCTTTTTACTGTGCGTACCCTCTCTCCTTGTTATTCTTAATGTCAAAGGACTCATTTAAACACTTCTCGGCGAAAGAAATAAGCGGAAAAAATAGAGACAACAGCGGGGAAAGTGGAGAATGAAGCGCAAGGTGAGCCTAGCAGTCATTTCGATGATGTGAGCCTTCCTCTGCCTATTGATGGTGTCTCCTACTTTATGCAGGAAATCCTTGTTAGTCAAGATCTGCAAAGAGCCATGAGACCTGAGACTTTTGATGATGGCACGCAGATAACTCCTACGAATGGCCACCTTGACTCTCGTCTAATCAATCCAAATTTGCCGCCTTTATTTCCCTCTCCCAGATGGCTTATGCACCACGAGCTAGGCGACCTCCTTCTTCACTCCTTTATCAAAATTTTGCGCATGGCTATCCAACACGGGGATTATCATCTTCCAATTGTATACTCGCCATCCTCAACGAAGACTTCCCCTATCTGGGAATCTTGGGTTAAATACATTTTTTCTAATTCTGATCACTTGGCTACGCTCCGCTCCTTGGGGATAGACGATGCGGTAGAAGCATTTCTTTATCATGTGGTTTCCAAATGCAAAAGTGATATACTCCGATTATATTCACGTTAGATATCTCAGGTCCACACTTTCTTCTTTGCTTGGGGTGAAGTAGCTCCGATTTTGGAAGATGTTGTTGCCTTAATGGGATTGCCAATTCACGGGTCCCATCTTTATCATGACTTGGCCATCTATGAAGCCATGTATGACTCGTACAAGGATCTGTGTTCTTATTTGATTAGTTGTAAGGTTAAATCTCGAGAGCCGGGATAGAGAAGATTGGCTCCCAAATAGAGGGTTCTCGTCCGGTGGAAAAAGCGTGGTTGGGTTAGGGAAATCGGCCAAAAGGAATATATAGTAACCCCGTCTTCAATAAGGCAGGAGAGAGCTTTAATAGCTAGTGGAAAGGATGTCCTAACTCGTTCAACTGCTGACAAGATGATAGACAACGATGTGAAATCCCACGCTGATTGACTAAGGGGTCCCCTATCCTTTCCCGCGTTTGTATTCTACTAAAGATATCAATGTTAGGATCAACTTTGATCGCTTTGTTTTTAAAGGAGAGACACGGCTATCCGATCGGTCAATAAATTTCTATTTACTGCAACCTTCTCCAATGCGTGCTCTCTTTGTTTCTCTTAATTGGTATTCGTTTCATACAGAGATCCGCAGGCAAGCTTTAAACTTTCTTTTACGGCTTCCAGAATATCCGGCTGTATTATCCTCGAGTGATCTTAAGTTAATGCATGCCTCAGACCGTATCAAACTAGATGCATCTATGACAGAAGAACATGGCCTTTGGTACGGCTCAAAGTTTCGGCCCCTTCTTCCCTTGACTACCGGCTGTACTCCTCCAGCCAGTGATGATTTGTTGAGAAAGGAATCCAAAAATGGATTGATGCCTTCGCCTTCGTCAAGGAAAAAACCGTCTAAGCTTCAAGTCCCCAAATCAACTCCTGACTCTTCTTCTGGACATGTATATCTTGTGCTTAGGTTTTTCTTTATTTATCTTTCTCTCTTTTTTTTTTTTCCTTATGGATATTGGTTACGCATTATCAGGGCAATATCCTTATTGGTCCTTTCGAATATAAGCCGTATTCTTTCATAGTAGAGGAATATCTCAATATTCCTGAGCATGAATGGTTGCCTCATCGTAGGGCTAAAAAGGACAAACGTGACGCATGCGTTTTACCAGTCCCGTGCATTCGTGGCTTCGCGTCAGCTGATGTCTCTCCCATGTCTCATTTATAGGCTAAAATCCGTGTTGTCACCAGTCCATTTTCTTCTTCTTTTGTGGAGCGTATGCGTAAATTGGGCGTTGATCTAACACGCAGCGGTGGGGCCATTTCTTCGCGTGTAAATATCATCTATTTTAATCCTCTGGTTACCACTACTTCTCGTTCTAGGGATCAACATTGTGAAAAACCTACATGTTTGCTTAGTTCCAATCATGGTGATTCTTCTCGTTCTCAAATTGGTACATCTCAAGACCATGTGCCTTATGACGAGAATCCTTCTTTTTCTGGTAATCTTTGTTTTCCACGTGTTACCTTCTTTATTTCATGTTTGTTCTTTTTAGTTTGGTTTTTATCTTATTTATACTTTTATTCCGTTGCCATATTATATATGTGTGTTTTTATTATTATTATTATATATATATATATATATATATATATATCATTTTTTAGGTAGTGGTTCCGACTCATCTTCAGATTCTTCGCGTCCTCCTTCTGATTCTCACGAGCCTTCTCCCGCTCGAACAATTTTTTTTTTTTTTTGAGTATGAAGAAACGAGGAAACACTTTTGCCTTTAAAAAGGGTGCTTCAAGCGTCATGAGCGGCATGTCGAGGACAACTTCATTCTAGATGCGCCTGAGATGGATGCGCCTACTCTGTTGGCAATGCCGGAAGATCCTAAATTATACTTATTTATAGTCGTGGGAGCTTACGAAGCTGGAACAGATAAGTCTTATAAGATGATTCATGGCTTCTGGGTTCCCTCTAATCTAGCTGTTACTTATAGACAAATAGTAGAGTGGAGCATCCATTTGGTGAAGGCGGGCATTATCAATAACATGAAGATTTTGGTCTTTCTGAACAAGGGTCTGCTCAAAGTTGTAGAGGGGCTTTCCTGCGTTGGTGATATTCCTCCTAGTGTCAACAAGTTGAATGAGTGATAGTCCTCGATCCTCACATCTATGGATCTTCAATTTCCGGTTACATGGCTAGATCAGTTACTGAATACAATCAAGAGTAAACACGACCCTCATAAAAATCTTCCGACCGAGATTGACAAAATGGAGCAAGACATTGAAGGATTGACACGATCGGCTGCAGAGAAGAAGGTTGTTTTGAACAAGCTTCTTTCGGCTGTTTCTGGTGCTACTGAAGCGGCTACACAAGATGCTGCTGCTATAGATCAGGCGCGCGAGGAGCTCGAGAAGAAGAAACAGGACCATGCATCTTTTGAGGGGGCGTCATTTCTTATTACTTAAAATTTTATAATATGTTGTGTCTCTATGACTTGGTTGATCTTCCTTGTTTTCTCTTTCCTTTGTTTTAGATTATTTTTTTTGAATTTTATGATGGTGCGTTGGTTGTTCTATTGGTTATCTGGATTATGTGTTAATGGTATTTTTTATGGTTGTGGTGATTGTTTATAAATGGAGCTTGCATTTCTTTGTTTCATTGTTTCTCCCTCGATGCCTTATCCCGCAACTGACATCTTTTATTCGTAATCTGGAACAGAAACTAGAGCGTCTTCTCGAAGAGCGTATTATTGCAGAGGCGCGATGAGAGGAGGCGAACATTACGCGTAACGAAGTGCATGATCGGTGGTATCATGCCAACATTATTTATGAGATATTCCCGATTCGTGAGATTGCCGCCGCTGCTCTTGAGGCCGCTTATTGTGTGAATGCTTTGGCGAAAGATGAGCTGAACATTGCTGAGCACGCTCTTATGGCAGCTACTGAGACGTGTTAGAAGCTTGACCAAGACATTTACCGTGTACTACTAAGTTGCTCCGAGTTTTTCCTGTTACGGGTCTTTAACTTCTATAATAATTATTTTATTATTTTATTTTTTTTACATGTGTCTTGCTTGGATATACGGCTTATTTCTATTTAAGTGTTCATTTGTCCTTTATTCGACTCACTTATCCATTCCTTTTGTTAATATATTCTTGCTTATTTGCTCTTTTTCCTCTCTCCCTTTGTTTTTTATTGAAACTGAAATTTTAGGGATGGCTCACGAGTTACATGGGTATACCTTAGTTATGGTCTCGGTAATCGCAACTGTTGTGACTTCGGACGCGAGTAGTGAACTCGAGCATCTTTTGACTGTGAAATCCGAGGTTGAGATGTTGATGACTCATAGGCTAGCTCACTGAGATGCTATGAATGCCGCTTGGGATGAACAACATGCAACTTTTGAGCTTTCCCGGAAGGCTCGTGCTGAGGATCATATCATGAGTGATATCAATCGGCTGCTTGAGGAGGCGCATGCTAGATATTGTGTTGCTAACTCACAGTATCAAGAGATTGTGTTGATCATGAAGGACTTCGATCGTGAGATAAGAGTTTTTCGTGCGATGGTGGTTGATCAAGATGATTAGTCTGTAATAAATAATTACTTTTTTTAGTGAAGGATCAATTATTCTCTGCTATGTAGATCCTTAGGGCTTTTAACTTTGTAACGGTCAGGATGATTATATGTCAGCAAGTACGAGTTTATTTTATGATTCCTTTCTATTCAAAGAGATTTTTGTTTATATAAATAGATCTTTGTTGGCACTTCGTTGTTGTTTTTACTCTTCTCTCGTTTCTTTGAAAGTTTCGGGGATGTCGCGTCGTCTCCATGGATACACTTTAGTTATGCCTTCCGTCCCTACTCTTGTCACGCCTCTAGACAGGCGGGACGAACTTCAGAGGCTATTAGTATTAAAGAATGAGATGAGGATGTTGATGACGCACAAGCTAGCTCATCGGGTCGCCAAGCGCGCCGCGTGGCGTAAGCAACATGAGACTCTTGAGCTTGACCGTAATGATAATGCTGCTGATCATATCATGGATGATGTGTATCGCTTGCATACTGAAGCTACCACCCGGCGTTATATGGCTAATTTGGCATATGACGAAGTTGTGATGATGGTGAGGGACTTAGATCAGGATATAGTTACTTTTCGTGTTGTGATTTCCCATCAGGGTGAACAATCTTTGGGGTTGTGTTGGTGGCTTAAGATGCCTTCATTAAGTGTAGTCTTAAATGCTTTCAGATGTCCTTTCCTTTGTATTACTTATATATATGGTTTTTTTTTTCCTTATTTGGGAATTTTATGCTTTTGGCATGATCTATGTTTCTCTTTTTTTCTTTTTTTCTTCCTAATCCACAATCAACTCTCTCTTTCTCTCCCACCCCCCACCCCCCCCACCCTCCCACCCCTTCTTTTGTTATGGCGCGCACGTTTGACATTTGAGACTGACCACTTAGTTCGTATGTCTAGTGCTCTACGTATCGTGTTTGAATATCTTGAGAAAGAAAATAACATTGGACATTCTCTCTTTGTGGATGTCGATCGCTTGTTGCAGGAGGCACGTCGTGAGGGTTTGATGCTTTTTCCTCTGTGTTTTGGACAACATTGCTATTTCCGGGAGCGTTGCATTGTCACTTATTTTCAATGTTGGGATGTGTACCAAGCATTGCAAGTGGTGGAAGCAGACTTTAACTCAGCGCAAGCGGCACTTCAAGCTTTTCCTTGAGAGCAAAGTTTCATGATCCTTAACCCTTTCCTTGGGAGCGAAGTCTTTTTTTTGTTGTCAGTTCATCTGACTGTCATGTTGCTCATGTAAGTTTTATATATATAGTAGGAACGTGTGTCATTTCCTTGTTATGTATATTGTTATTTCATTTTTTTCTTCTTTTCCTTCTCCCTTCCCCGTTTCATATATGCACATGGCGCATTCTACCAGGGGTGTGCATAACGCTCGTTTTACTGAAGGAGACCATCTAATTATGACCAATTTAGCTTATAAATCCGTGACGTTAGGCGTGAGTTTTCCAAAACGAATATAGACGGGTATGCTCGTCTTGTGGAAACATGTAAGCTCTCTTTTGTTGCTAGTCAGGCGCGTTATTTCCATAGTATGAATCTGTATGTCGATGCGTTAGGTTCTGGAGACGCTGCTTGTACAAAGTTATCTGAATCATTTGTCAATGCTCGAGAAAAGATGGGGTGTTGTGAACAGAAATTGGCTTCCGCGACTATACAGTTGAGTCGTGCGCGTGCTGCCTTATTAGTTTTCTATGTTTATGACGGGATTGAATATACGTGTTGTTCAATTTCTTTAATGATATTTTAGGATCTGTTCTTTTATTCAAATATTTTGTTCCTGCTCCATTCTTGCTTTTAAGTTTTTTTCCTTTGCCTCTTTTTTATTTTTTTTTATTTTTTGTCTGAACAAGGGCGTTGTGCCCTTTGCCACTCTTGTGACTATTGATGTGTGGTTA
Organism: Papaver californicum; assembly: GCA_023531435.1. NCBI lineage: Eukaryota > Viridiplantae > Streptophyta > Magnoliopsida > Ranunculales > Papaveraceae > Papaver > Papaver californicum. Next base: position 4,485,763 of record JAJJMC010010614.1, on the reverse strand, counting down.
TTGGGTCGGACAGGGGTGCTTTACCCTCCGCCACTCTTGTGACCGTTGATGTTTGATTATTGGGCCGAGTAGGGACGCTTTTCCCTCTGCCGCTCTTGTGACCATTATTGTTTGATTGTCGGGTCGGACACAGAAACTTTGCCTTCTGCCGCTCTTGTAACCATTATTGCTTGCTTATTGGGTCGGACATGGGCGCTTTTCCCTTTGCCGCTCTTGAGAACGTTGATGTTTGATCGACTGATGAAGGTGTCAAACTCATCAAAAATATATTCCTTACGTTCTTACACTAACTAGTAGAATAATGATAAGTAGATTCGTTCGTAAGGGAGCGTTGAGTTAAAGTTGTCAATAAAACTATGAAAACAAATAAAAAAATGTGATATGAGGATGAGAATGATTAAAGATTCCTTCTCCGTTGGTGAACATGAATACAAGTGAAATCTTCTTTAAAATATGTTGACTAAAAACCCTAGACAAGTTATGAGTTCAACAAGTCAAATAGACTTCAAGGTCATTTCATAGAATAAGTTCTCTAATCATTTCTAGCCAATCAAGCCACTTTGAATAAGCTCTCTAGTGTAACTTTATTGACCGATATGCTCTATGAGTCGGGTTGATCCTAACCACATAATCATAAGTTCGACATGTTAACTTAGGGTTATCTTTCACACATCAAAATCCACAACATCCCACTGCGACGTTGATGCTTCGCTACTTTTGATTAAATCGTTGTAACAATTACGGATTACGGATCAATAATCTAGCTTTAGAATTGCAAACAAGATATTCAATTGGCCGTTTGAACACTCGCAAACAATTCTTGATCATAAACACGGTAAAGATAAGCAATAAAACAATATTTAAAAGAAAAATTAATTTAAATAAATCATGTCACGTAGTTTCGAAATTTATCCCTAATCAAATGAAAATTAGCTACACATATTGGAGGAGTTCATAACAAATTATAAAAAAATATAAAACAAGGATGTAAACCAAACAAACAGGCAGGTGGAATGGAATGGAGTGGAATGGTGGCTGTGTACTGCGAACAGGCGGTCTGGGCTGCCGAGGTAGTTCTGCACTGCTGTTGTGTTGGATTTAGACTGCGACTGTATGCAACTGCCCTACTGTTGGTTATGTGAACTGGAGCTGAAGTGCTATGCAAACTGATAGTGGTTGTATGCAGTGAATGGATGCGAAGGAACTGGAGGTGAAAGGGGTTGGAGCTCCTCTCTGTTGGAGGTGAATGCAGCGTGAGAGGGTATATGTGGTGTGTGCTCTCTGTTGCTTTAATGAACTTATATAGTTCACTGTTTCTTGTTCTCCAATCCTGCAATTTTGAGTTTAGGAAATAACCCAACTTTCCTATTCAAACATAAACTCTAAAACTTCCATCTACACCATTCACCGTTGATCTGACGGCAAAAACATCATATCTATTTCCTATTTTGTTGCTTCAAAACTCTGGCCGCCCAAATTCTATTCCTAATCAAACACTGTTTTCTTGGCAATAAAACCCTTCAATCTTTATCCAAAACCCAGCAAAACTCCAGCCAAATCTTCCGTGTCTCCCTTAACCTCTGAATTGTCTTCTAACCTGTTGAAAGTACCTATTGAACCATGACTCACGGTTGCACAAAACTAAAGCAAACTGGTTGAGGAATTTTGTCGAACAATTGATGTGCGTCTAACAAACTAATAATGGCCCCATACTAGCTGCACATTGGAAGCTATACATCTCAATTCCTTCCCTGCAAGACACGATTTTAGCACAATCAACAGAAACCCAACATTCAATTCATTCAATAAACAACCAATAATCGTCCTGCAATTCCATGGCTTCACTGTCTCACAGCCACAAGAAACCCGAGCTCCCTTTGCTGTCAATTCAAAGACCTAACCAAAATCCATGTTCAACTCTGTTTCTTCTTCTTTCTTTGCAACCAAATCTCTCAAATCCATCCAATTGCAACTCAACCCGTAACAGCAACATCCTTGGTTATTTCTCGGTCAAGAACTGTATGGAAATTAACTTCACCTGTTACTTGATCAATTCGAACCAAAGACCCATCTTCTATCTGTTTCCAATTTCGACAGCAGCGACCTCCTCTTCATTATTTCTTTCTCATTTCACTGCCATCTTCAAATCAGAGACAAACTCATCAATTTCTTGTCTTCTTCTTCTCTAATCAATCCACTGACTCTTCCGGCGTAAGACACTTGGTAACACCCATCGAAACCATGGCTTGATGGACGGCAGCCTCAAATCTTCTCTGCTTGCAAACTGAAGACTTAAAGAAAATGAACTCCATTCTTATGAGTGTGAATTGGGTTTCTAGACCTATTTCAGTTCTTTCTCATCCACACGTGCAATAACCTTGTGTGTCTTTCACTCACAATTTTGTGGGCGGGCTTAATAATCAGACACAAGTAGCCAATAACAGAATCTTCAAATGAGTTCAACACACGGGCCACTTAGCTCGAGCTGTATTGACCTGAGCTCTGTATTCGTAGTTGTCGAGAGTCGGCAACGCTTCATAGTTTTCGATTACGTCCATTTGAGCACTTTTACTTCCTCTTTGTAAATTCAAGCCACTATATCTAAAAATATAAAAATAACCATAATATATAAAATTTATGAGAAAAATAACAAAGAAAACATAATCAATTGATATTAATTAAGGTGTTTTAGACACTTATCATCGAGCAGGGGCGTTTTTCTCTCTGTCGTTTTTGTGACCATTATTGTTTGATTGTTGGGTCAGACAGAGGCGCTTTGCCTTCTGTCGCTCTTGTGACCATTAATGTTTGATTATTGGGTCGAACAGGGACGCTTTGCCCTCTGCCGCTCTTGTGACCATTATTGCTTGCTTATTGGGTTGGACAGAGGCGCTTTGCTCTCTGCCGCTCTTGTGACCATTGATGTTTGATTATTGGGTCTAGCAGGGGCACTTTGCCCTCTGTCGCTCTTGTGACCATTATTGTTTGATTGTTGGGTTAGACAGAGGCGCTTTGCCTTCTGCCGCTGTTGTGATCACTTCAAAAATAACAAATTAATGAAAGATTACTTTTATTGAAATTGTTGGATAGTATTTTTGTTCATTACATTCATTCAGGCATGAAAGCTTTTTAACCACTTACCAATTATGGGAGTCTAGATTTGGATCCATCCATTCGTTTTAGGTGATAATACCCGTTCTCTGCACTTTTACGAATTATGTAGGGACCTTCCCAGATAGCTGTGAATTTCCCAGTGCTTGCATTCGCTGGACATGTGATGCGATCTTGAGTACAAACTCATCCACCTTAAAAACTCTCTCCCTGACCCTTTGGCTGTAGTGGTTAGCAACGCACTTTCTGTATGCCTCGACGAATCGTTCTGCTCAAGCTCTTCTTTCTTCTATCGTGTCTAGATGAGCAAAACGACTAACCTCATCTGGAATTGTATGGCTTGCCATGGCGACTCTCGCAGATGGGATGGAAATCTCCGCTGGTAGGACGACATCCTCTCCATAAACCCAATGAATAAGTTGATGCTCCTGTAGAACTGCATTTGGATATACGGAATGCCCATAATGTTAGGGGAAACTGCTCGTGCCATTCCCTGTGGTGGTCGTGCACGATCCTACTCAGAATCTTTAGGAGAGTCTTGTTAGTGGCTTCTGCTTGACCATTCCCCTGGGGGTAGTACGGGGTAGATGTGTGTAATCGGGTATTGTACTGTTCAAGCAGGCCATAGACATCCTTCTTTACGAACGACTTGGCACTATCAACTCTAATAATCGTTGGAGCCCCGAATCGGCATATTATGTGTTCCTTGATAAACGCGGAGATGATCTCCTCCGCGTAGTCCTTCAGGGGGATTTGCTCTACCCATTTTGAACTATACTCGGTTGTCGTAACAATATACTTCTGCATTGGATTTATGGGTCCGATCAAGTCCAACCCCATCTGTGAAACGGCTAGGGTGTGACGATGTTGTCTAGCTAGGTATGAGGTGCATGGATTAATGGCCCACGGGTTTGACAACTTACACACTTCCTTATATGCATTGCTGTGTCGTTCTCTATAGTCGGCCAGTAGAACCCGTCCTTATAAATCTGCAAAAATAACTTGCGCATCCCTTGATATTCCGCGTCATGTGACTTGTTCATTACCTTTGTTTCTTCTTCCATAGACAAGTATCTCATGATCGCGTTGACCTAGCTTCTCCTATACAGAATCCCTTCGTTTGTGAAAAGTCTACTTGATTTCTTCTGTATTTTGAGCGCCGCATGTCTGAATTTTGGAAGTTTACCATGTTGAATGTAATCTACATACGGCTTCCTCCAATCGTCTTCTTCCATTATGCACACTTCTGCTGGTTGTGGCGGAGCTTGACAGTCCCTGCAACTATCTTGAATTTTTCCGCTTGAGCCGCCATGATTGGACAATACACTCCTAGCCTTTGTAAACGTCGGTACAATCAGATGTTACCAATCTTTCCCCATGACTCCTCTTGTATTTTCTGCATTGTTTATTCCACTTCCTTCTTACTTAAACATCGCGCCAGCGACCCTCCAGGTGCTCGATGATAGAGAGGGCGTCGAACCGTAAGGAATTGTTTCAACACTTTCAATGGGATGGCTTGCTCCCCATCGTCCTTTGCCATATCTTCTAGGTTTATCTTCCGCCAGTCATTTGCGTCTTTGAAGGATCTGTCTTCCCTCCACGTACTCGGTAGGTCTCTCCGTTTTATCGTTATGGTTCCTTCCTTTTTATTTTTTAATTGAATCTTTACCGCGAGTGTGTCTAGTGCATCCGCGTGTCTATTCGAAGTCCTCCTTGTATGTTCGATCATGGTTGATCCGACCTTAGTCATTAAGCTCTGTGCCTCGGCCAGTATAGCGCTAAATGCGCCTCCTTCACCTAAAACTCCCCGTTCACTTGGATAGAGTCTCCCCTGATCTCTATATTTTCAAGGTCCATCTTCTCGGACATCCTTTGCCCCAATATTAGCGCTTTGTACTCAGCAAAATTGTTATTACAATGAAAGTCCCCTGGGAAAGACGTCAGGAGATCCGTGATTGCTTGGCCGCGGACTCCTCGAGGTTTTTGATACCTTAGTTCGAATTTAGATAGTTGAAGGACCCACCTTGCGGTTCTCCCTGTTAATACTGGTTTCATTGCCAAGTATGCAATGGGGTTAGCTGATACAACAATGATGGTTTTGTGCACCAACAAATATGACCTTAGATTTTGTGACGCGTATATCAGAGCTAAGCATGCTTGTTTGACCTTTGGGTAATACAACTCAGAGTCTTTTAAGACCCGACTAATATAATAGATGGGCGATAGGTTATCGTCCTCTCTGTTTTGTGCTAGAACGACGCCTATTACTATGTTTGTGAAAGAGGTATAAAGGTAGATAGGTTCTCCTTTCACCGACGGTCATAATATCTACAGGATGACCAAACACTGTTGGAGCTTGTGAAAAGCATCGGTCTATGATTCCCCCCATTCGAAGTTAATGTTCTTCCTTAACATCGGAAAGAACGCGGTCAGAAATTGAGCGCGTGATAGACATATTTTTTTCTCTAAATTGTTCTAAATTATCTATTCTGTTAGTGCTTAATTTGTACTTATTATGGTATTTTATGTGTTTGTATTTTTGGGAAATAAACTTTTGTGGAAAAATTGGCTCGAAAAGTGATAAAGGCACATGGAAAATTACTAAAGGCACGCCAGAGAAATTACTAATGGCAGCTATCAGATTTATAAAGGCACCCACTCCAACTTATTCAAAATCCGAAATAGGCGGGAAAGTAATCTTCACGCGTGAGAAATACCTGATAAGTTTTGGATCCTATTTTCATGGGATTTAGAAGGCTCTTCGAGTTAGATACATGGAAAATTAATCAACCCGGTCTAATCACGTCAACTAACAAGTCTCATGCCGTGAAAAATGGAGAACAAACACGTTCACTTCCGGGTTTGCTGAGCCTATTTAAAGCAAAAAGATCGAAGACAGAGGAGAGAGGTGGAGCTCGGCCGAGAAATCAAGGGAAGGAGTTCTCTCAGAGATTCCTTGATCTTGTGGTGTAAAAAAAGGGTTGTTTAAGTCAATTAAAGGGATACATAGGATTGAGGAAGGTTGGGTCGAGCTCAGGAATCTAAACAGAAGGAGAAAAAAATCATCACAAGAAAAAGTGTTCTGCTGCTGCTGAAGAACACGAAGAACAGAGAAAATGCAACAGTTTCTTCTACCGTTTTGCAACGCCTATCTTGAGATTTGCAACGTTTATCTTCACCTGAAAACATTTTTTTTCTGTAACAGTGAGAATAGTGGTTTACAACGCCGTTACACCGTTACGAACCATCTTTGTTATTATTTTTTCTTCTTTTTACGCACTTTTGAGCCATGAATAATTTTTTTGAGAGTGTGTACATCATGAGAAGCTAAACCTAACCACTAGGACAATGGAGGAAGCCATATTTCATAAATGAATAGTAACTAGTTTTGATTATTAATGACTTCTGCATTGATTTTTAATTGATTTATGATTTTTCTTAATTAGTTGTGATTTTGTTTACGATGGTGTATGCTGGGACTTAAGAGATTTTGATGTGCCATGCTTGTAATTTACAGTTAATGCTTTAGAAATCTACTTTTGGCAGAGAAACAGAGTCAATAAAAGAGTTATAATTGTTAAAGAATGATCGTAGAAATCATTCAGAAGTGACTTTGGTGGAATTCTGAGTTCAAGTTCTTCCCAATAATCTTAAAATCTTTTACTTATTTTATAGTTTAAATCAAAATTAAATATAAAAAGAATTTTCACAAGTCTCAACGAACGAACACATTTTTATTACTTTTCTAAAACGACTAAGTTTTTGGCCCCGATGTCGGGGACTTGTTTTTAAATTTGTTTTTAGTTTTTTTTAGGTTAGTTAGTTTAATTAGATTTTTATTTTATTTTTATTTGTTCTATTTTACGTTTTTGGGTATTTTTCTTTGTATTACAGGTTTTGGATCAAAAAGAAATTGGAGCCAAAGATTATATTGATTGATGAAAGACTTGGATCAAAGATAAATCGAAAAGAACGAAAAAAGAAGACAAATTTATTTTATTTTTTTAGTTAATTTAATTTTTTAATTTTTAGGGTTTTATTTGTTTCTGTTTTTAGAAAATTGTATTAGGAAATCTTTTATTATTTTTGTAACTTTTCTTTTATTTTTGGACTTTCGACTTTATTTTTTTGGAGACTTTTGGACATTATTATTTTTTTAAAACACTACGGAAGGGTATTATTGAAAATAAACTGCAATAGGGAACGACGACAATTACGATATTGTCTCATCCCCTCGGGTTTGTACACTGACATAGGAGTCGGTGGCCTGAGTCGACTTCAACGGTTCATCGCCCGTCTGGTACGGGAGGTAAGATCTAACCACCCACAAATCCCCTCTCAGTGGGTTTTATGGACTCCTTCATGTGCATATATGCTGACGACCTGAATACGGAATTACTTTTCTAGTAAAGGGCAAGAACTAGCCATAAAAGATAAGGACTCGGATTTCATCACCGTTTCTTTCTTGCCCACTTTAGGAACACGTTACCAAACGCAAACCTAAGCCTTAAAATTTGACTAAAAAGAGACTGATAGGGTAACGAGCTTATTGGAAAATCATTCAAAAGGACTGCATTGGTTACTCTGTTAGCCTAACTCAAAGTTCAGGAAGATTATTTTAAGTAGATTCGAGCCGTCTTGTAACCCAAGGAAACGTTGCCAAAGAGACAGGGTTATCAAAGCTCCTTATCCTTTTTCTATTCGACTTAATCTAATTCAGATCGTTCTAAGAAGTTTGCTAAAACTGTAACTAGTTTCCTTTTGAAAGAATAGAAGCTGGTCTAGAAACAATCTAAGTGGAGCCATCATGCTTTTTGTTTGCTAGATTCAATAGGTTTGATTTGGTTGAGTCATCCTTGCTTTTGATTTCTTAGAATTCCCTTCCAATTAGGATTTATTTATTTTTTAGTTTTTTTAGTGTATGCCAAGACCGCTCGAAACCATCGTTGAGTGAACTTGGAAAAGAGACACTCTAGGTCATTTGATTAGTGACAAACCTAGTAGTTTTATCCCTGGAAACGAGGACCTCAAAGACTCTTCTTTTGAGGGCCCTATTTTTGGAAATTTCAATTTTGAGAACTTGACACTGTGTGAAGAATTTACTCCTAGTCCTTTGATAGAGCCAACAATGACAACTTTTAAAGCTTTGTTGAACCCGACTAGGATTTCTCGTCCATCGTGTATCAAGTGAGCTGAAACTGAAGCAAACTATGAGTTAAAACCTGGGACCATACAGATGTTCCCAATCTTCTTAGGAAAAGAAAATGAAAACCCCTATTTCCATGTTAAGGATTTTGAGGAAATATGTAGTACCATCATGATTAAGGACCTAGATGATGAAGAATTGAAACTTGGATTGTTTCTTTTTTCACTAAGAGACAAAGCCAAATCTTGGCTATATAGTTTGACTTTTGAGTTCATTGAAACCTATGAACAACTTAAATATGCCTTTCTCCAGAAGTTTTTCCCTAGGCACAAAACATCATCTATTAGGCAGTAGATTTATATATTTGCTCAACAAGAGGGGGAATCTTTATATAGGTATTTACAAAGGTTCAATGACTTATTATCACAATGTATTCATCATGGTTTAGAAAAAATAAGGCTAGTTCATATCCTCTACGAGGGTTTATATTATTCGACAACAACCATGGTTGAATCTTTATGCACAGGTGGGTTTGAAAATAAAACTGTCGATGGTGCGATGACATTTTAAATGAAATCACCGAAAAACCCCAGCAATGGGAAAATAGTATGGAGCCTCAGAAAACAATTCTTCTAAGTAAAACAAATGTCAATAGGGTAGAAGGATCTTTTGAATCAGATGCCAAAATAGCAGTTATATCAAAAAGGTTGGAAGCTTTAGAACTGAGTCAATCTAGTTGTAGAATTGAACCCAAGACATTTTTGGAAGGATAGACTGTTGAAGAGCACGCCCATGCTCTTTATAATAACAGTAGATTTGTTAATCATCATAATTTTGACCCTTATTCAGAAACCTATAACCCTGATTGGAGAAACCATCCTAACCTTTCTTGGTCTAAGGGCCAAAGTCAAGGTCAGTCTAGTAATTCTAATGTTCCCACAGGTTTTCGATATACTAAGAATCCTTCAGGACCAGCACAAGTTCAGAATCCGATAGATAAAACAATCATGAGTTTAAAAGAGTCTCTCGCCTTATTAACTCAGGACACTAAAGATTTTCGGCATTCACTCAACTAAAGTTTATAAGAAAATCAAAAGATTGTTCACGCTAACAGTCGGGCTATTTCCAATTTAGAAACCCAGGTTGGTTAAATCGTTAAGTTTTTGAGAGAAAGAGAAAAGGGTAAGTTTCTTAGTCAGACCCAACTCAATCCTAGAGGAGTTCATGAAGTATCTTCTGGCGGGAAATCATCAAATCATGTGATTGCAATTAGAACCCTTAGGAATGGTAAAGTGGTAGACAACAAGGTAACCATGTATGATTGTGAACATACTGTAGTTCACCCTTCTGAGCCAGTAGATGAAGAGACTGATAAAGCCTCTAAAGAGCCCGATGCAGTTCCTTATAAGCCATATTTTGTTCCTAGAGCCCCGTTCCCACATCTGTTAGCACCAACAAAGAAGGAATCCAACTTTAGCGACATATTGGAGGTTATTAAGAAAGTCACTATCAACCTTCCTTTATTAGATGCAATTAGGCAGATTCCTACTTATGCCAAGTTCCTTAAGGATATGTGTATGCGAAAGCGAAAGCTTAGTGTACCAAAGAAAGCCTTTTTAGATATTCATGTGAGTTCAATTATCCAGAACAATATAACTCCTAAGTACAAAGACCCAGGGTCCCCAACCATTTCTTGCACAATAGGTAACTACCGTGTTGAGAAACCGTTACTTGACTTAGGAGCCAATGTGAACTTACTTCCGTACCATGTGTACCTCCAACTTGGACTTGGTGATTTTTAACCTACTCAAATAACACTGCAGTTAGTTGATAGGTCTGTGAAAATTCTTCGTGGTGGCATAGAGGATGTTCTTATTGAGCTCGATAAGTTTATTTATCCAGTGGATTTTACCCAACCTATCCCTGACCCAGTGAATCAGATACCTATGATATTCGATTGCCCGTTTTTAATTACATATAATGCGATCATTAACTGTCAAACTGGTATTATGAACTTATCTTTTGGTAATATGACCATTGAGCTGAATATTTTTCAATATTAATAACCAATCACCTGAGCTAGATGACACGTGCATTGAAGAGGTGAACATGATAAGAATAATAGTTCAGGAGGCATTACCAAACACTTTTTTATAAGATCCATTAGAGAAATGCCTAGCTCACTTTAGATTTGATGTTGACGATGATAGTGTTATTAATGAGGTGAATATGTTGTTAGATTCTGCACCTTTGATGGACACTTATAATATATGGAAAGCTAAGTTTGGACTTCTACCAGTTTATAATTCTACCTTATTTCCTTCTATAGAGGAAGCTGAGTCTAGTTCTGACCTTAAGGACACTAGAATCCAACCAATAGTTTTTAGTCCATCTAAGACTTATGTACACCCTAAGTTTGGGGGTACTGATGATTCTTGTGATTGTCAATATCCCTACTTAAACTCCCTAACTTGGGACTTGACATTTGTACCTCTACCATATTTCAAGATCATCTTCAAACTAGATTCCCTGAGCCTGTTGATGTCCAGAAAGAAGTTCAGTTGTTAGAAACCCATCCTCTGGTCCATGTGGTTTACCTAGGCGATAATACCAAAATTGACTTTGTTTTCCCACCAAAATATGTTCATCCATGTGTGGGAACGTATGAATTTCAAATGTTTCAGTTATTAAGTTTCCAATCTAAGCCTAATTACTTTAGGAAATAAGAATCGACACATTTTTTTAAGAATGACCACTTTCATAGTAGTCAACTGTGTGAGTCAAATATGATTGACTTTGAGGATCCACAATTATTCATATTATCATTATGTGCTTCAAATTTATTAGTTGAGTTAATCCAGACTCTACAACCTGATCCTATTGATCATGCCTACGAGGAAATCCAGCCCATGAAAATATTTTATTTACATGAACCTGAACCACAACTAGATGTAATTGTTTTAAACAAAAAACTAGATAAAGGTGTGTTCGGTTTGTTCATTTTCTTGGCCTGTTGCAGTTTCCTTTTATTTGTGATAGCAATATTTAATTCAGATAACCCACAGTTGTTCCGACTATTACTATATGATTTTATGAGGTGACTAATTCTTTCTTAGTCTGGCTGAAGACTTAAACTTAGCACTTCTTGGGAGGTAACCCATGCTCATGCGACACGGTAATATTTTTTCTTAACTCCTTTCCTTCGATTGGTAACGGTTTCTCCTTGTTCATGTATTTAATCATTTATCTTTAGAACATTGAGTACAATGTTATATTTAAATTTGGGGGTAAGGGAGAAACTTTTAATGAAATATAAAACTCCAAAATTTAGAAACTTGTGAACAATTCAGGATGACACTAACCATTCTAGGTAGATGGAAACTTAGCTCTTTTTCTATAGGAATTGGTGTGCCCAGTTCAAAATTTAGAAACTTGTGAACAATTCAAGATGACACTAACCATTCTAAGTAGACTATGATTCAAAAAATAAAAATCAAGTATTGACATTTTGTAAGCAATGTGTGTGTTCTCCCTGTCTTCGTCACCTAAGCAAGCGTGGAACGCAGGATCCATGAGAACTATCAGGTAAGATGGTGATAAGGATCATGCACTTGGGTTTATCTGATCCAAACATGTTGTCAGTAGATTTAATAAAAATTAAATAATTATTTTATTTTCAATAAATCGATTGTTGTGACCCTTGTATATACCAGCTGAGTCGATATTAGTATAAGGATTAAGACCAGTGGAAGTGTATCTCAATCCATTAGGATTCATCCTGGCACTGACCTTCAGACAGATATGGGAAACACCGTTCACCTTAGTCAACATGCGCAAACTTCATCATCTCCATATCCATCTTCTAAATCTTTTCATGTGATTGAACTTTGATAGATTCTGAGTATCCAGGTTGAACGACTTTCTGAGTAGTGCTTTGTTTTCTTATATATGAATTTTAGTATGATTGAGTAAAAACTCGTGTACAACAATTGGCCTCATATAGGGTAATGATTCCCATAGCCGAAGAATTTAGTATGCCAACTAAATAGCTTGTTTAGTGTTTACCCTCAATCATTCACATGTAGTTAGGGTTTGGAGTAAAAGGTTTTGTGGGTATACCTCTTGTAAACCCTCACGAGACTAAAACTCGCCCACTAGGGACACCTAGGGGTTTAAAGGCTTATTACATATGTTAAACGTAGTCGCGATTCCTGCGAAAGTGAGTTAAGATTTTTATTTTATTTGTAGATTAGATTTTCTCGAGGACTAACAAATAATAAGTTTGGGGGTATTTGATAGACATATTTTTGTATCTAATTTGTCCGCAATTATCTACTTTGTTAGTGCTCGATTTTATACTTATTGTGTGATTTTATGTGTTTGTAGGTATTTTTGAGAAATAAACATTTGTGGAAAAATTGGCTTAATAAGTGATAAAGGCACCCACCAAATTACTAAAGGCAACTAGGCTAGTTGATAAAGGCACCCGTAGCTTAGATAGGGGCACCCCTTCTTCATTATTCAAAAATTCGAAAAAAGGGCGAGGAGTTTCTTTACACGTGAAGAGTGTATCTGATTTAGGTTGAAACCAATTTTTGTGGGATTTTAAAGAGTTTAAACCTTATCAACATGAAACAACAGTCATTAGAGGATGAAACACGTAAATTACAAAAGTTCAAAGCCGTGAAACAAGCTGGAAAATCCATGTTTTTTCCGAAAAAGAGTTTCCTTTTCTAACTCGGATTTGTATGAATTTGAGTTTGTTTTGGATTGGTTTTTGGGTCCTGATCGATTAAGGATGAGTTGTTATGGTTTGTGGAACCTATAAATAGCAAAGAGGACGAAGAAAAATCAGGAGGGGAGGCTTGTAAAAAAAAACATGAGAAAAAAAAAGAAAAGTGTTGCTGCTAGTGAAGAACATGGAATATGCGACGATTTATTCAACTGAACGACAACGTTTATCTTCGTCTTTGCAACATTTATCTTCAGTTGCAACGGTTTCTTCAACCCATCAGCAACGTTTATCTTCGCTTTGCAAGATTTATCTTCAAGCTCCACTGTAATAGTTAATCTATAACACCTATAAACGTTGCAGATTTCCTGTTTTATTATTTTTAGTTTCTTTTCTTATTCTCAAGCACTTTTGAGCCATGTACCAATCTTTTGAGAGTGTTTTGAGCATGATGAGCTATACCCAACCACTGGTACAATGGAGGAAGCCATATTTCATGAATGAATGGTAACTATTTTTTATTCTGAATGACTTTTGCATTGATTTTTAATCGATTTATGATTTTTCTTAATTAGTTGTGATTTTGTTTGATGGTGTATGCTGGGACTTAAGAGATTTTGATGCGCCATGCTTGTGATTTACAATTAATGTTTTAGAAATCTACTTTTCGCAAAGAAACATGGTCAATAAAAGAGCTATAATTGTTAAAGAATCATTGTAGAAATCATTCAGAAGTGATTTTGGTGGAATCCTGAGTTCCAGTTCTTCCCAATATTATTAAAATCTTTTACTTATTTTCTAGTTTAAATCAAAATTAGGTCTAAAACGAATCTTCATAAGTCTCAGCGTACGAACTATTTTTACCACTTTTCTAAAACGATCACCAGGCGATAATACCAAGATTAACTGTGTTTTCCCACCAAAATATTTTCTTCCAATTGTTGGAACGTTTGAATTTCAAATGTGTCAGTTATTAAGTTTTCATACTAAGCCTAATTACTTTAGGAAATTAGAATCAACACATTTGTTTAAGAATGACCACCTTCATTGTAGTCAACTATGTGGGTCAAATCTAATTGATTTTGAGGATCCATAATTATTCAGGCTATTATTATGTGATTCTAAGTTTTTGGTTGAGTTTTTCCAGACTCTACAATCTGATTCTTTTGATTCTGCCCATGAGGAAATCCAGCCCATGAATTTTTTTTATCTAGACCCTTTTATAGAGCTTGAAAATTAAACAACTCTAGACGTAGTTATCTTAAAAAGTAAACTAGATAAGGGTGTGCTCGATTTGTTCATTTTCTTGGCATGTTGCAGTTTTCTTTTATTTGTGATAACACTATTTAATTCAGATGACCCACAGTTGTTCTGGCTATTTCTATATGATTTTATGAGGTGACTAATTCTTTCTTAGTCTTGCTGAAGACTTTAAACTTAGCACTTCTTGGGAGGTAACCCATGCTCATGCGACATGGTAATATCTTTCCTTAACTCATTTCCTTCGATTGGTAATAGTTTCTCCTTGTTCATGTATTTAATCATTCATCTTTAGAACATTGATGACAATATTAGATTTAAATTTGGGGGTAAGGGAGAAACTTTTAATGAAATATAAAACTCCAAATAATTCAGGATGACACTAACCATTCTAGGTAGATGGAAACTTAGCTCTTTTTCTATAGGAATTGGTGTGCCCAGTTCAATGGTCTATTCATAAAAGGACAGAGCTCAGGTGTTAGAAATAACATGATAGTCGTCACCATATCTCGGAGTCTACCTCGACCATATAACCTTCTGTTTTTTATTTTAGCAATTTTTTTTGTTTCTCTAAGTTATTTGGTAGGGCACCAATATCGAATTGTTATCGCTGCCAGGATGGAGTAGAGTGTTTGAGATTATTTAAACTTTGATTAAAAAAAAATCGAATTGGCACTTTGATAGCAATCTGTGTGTGTTCTCCCTGTCTCCATCGCCTAAGCAAGTGTGGAACGCAGGATCCATGAGAACTATCATGTAAAATACTGATAAGGAGCATGCGCTTGGATTCATTTGATCCAATCAAATAAAGATAATTGTTTAATTTTCAATAAATCGATCGTTGGGATCCTTGTATATACCAGCAGAGTCGATATTAGTATAAGCATTAAGACCAGTGGGAACATATTTTAGTCCATTAGGATTCATCCTGGCACTGACCTTCAGACAAATATGGGAAACACCGTTCACCTTAGTCATGTGCAAACTTCATCATCTCCATATCCATTTTCTAAATCTTTCCATTTGATTGAACTTTGATAGATTCTGAGTATCGTGGTTGAACGACTATTTAAGTAGAGTTTTGAATTCTTGTATGAATTTTAGTACGCTGAATGCAAACTCGTGTACAACAATTGAACTCATATAGGGTAATGATTCCTATAGCCGAAGAATTTAGTATGACAACTAAATAGCTTGTTTAGTGTCTACCCTCAATTATTAACAGGTAGCTAGAGTTTGGAGTAAAAGGTTTTGGGGGTATACCTCTTGTAAACCCTCACGAGACTAAAACTCGCCCGATAGAGACACCTATGGGTTTAAAGGCTTGTTGCACACGCTAATTGCAATTGCGATGCCTGCGAAAGTGAGTTAGGATTGATATTTTATTTTTAGATTAGATTTGCTCGAGGATTAGCAAATAATAAGTTTAGGGGTATTTGATAGACACATTTTGTATCTAAATTGTTCTCAATTATCTACTATGTTAATGGTTAATTTGTACTTATTATGGTATTTTATGTGTTTGCAGGTATTTTTAGGAAATAAACTTTTGTGGAACAATTGGCTCGAAAAATGATAAAGACGCCCAAAAAATTACTAAAGGCACCCCCAGAGAAATTACTAAAGGCACCCATCATATTTATAAAGGTACCCACTTCAACTTGTTTAAAATCCGGAATAGGCGGGAAAGTAATCTTCATGCGTGAGAAATACCTGATAAGTTTTGGATCCTATTTTCATGGGATTTAGAAGGCTGTTCGAGTTAGATACATGAAGAATTAATCAACCCAGGTCTAATCACGTCAACTAACAAGTCTCACACCGTGAAACATGGAGAACAAAAATGTTTATTGCCGGGTTTTATGAGCCTATTTAAATCAAAGAGATCGAAGACAGAGGAGAGGGGGAGCTCGGCCGGGAAATCAAGGGAAGGAATTCTCTCAGAGATTCC
Organism: Papaver californicum; assembly: GCA_023531435.1. Taxonomy (NCBI): domain Eukaryota; kingdom Viridiplantae; phylum Streptophyta; class Magnoliopsida; order Ranunculales; family Papaveraceae; genus Papaver; species Papaver californicum. The sequence goes on along the minus strand of JAJJMC010010614.1, from coordinate 4,469,563 downwards.
TTGATCATGTGGTGTAGAAAAGGGGTTTTTTAAGTCAATTAAATGGATACATAGGATTGAGGAAGGTTGGGTCGAGCTCAGGAAGCTAAACAGAAAGAGAAAAAAATCATCACAAGAAAAAGTGTTCTGTTGCTGCTGAAGAACACGAAGAACAGAGAAAAGGCAACGGTTTCTTCAACCGTTTTGCAACGTTTATCTTGATCTTTACAACTCACCTGCAACGGATGTCTTAGCATATACAACGTTTATCTTTAACTAAAAACACTTTTTTCTGTAACATTGAGCACAGTGGTTTGCAACGTCGTTACACCGTTGCGAACCATCTGTGTTATTATTTTTTTTCTTTTTACGCATTTTTGAGCCATGAATGATTTTTTGAGAGTGTGTACATCATGAGGAGCTAAACCCAACCACTGGGACAATGGAGGAAGCCATATTTCATGAATGAATGGTAACTATTTTTGATTCTGAATTGATTTTGCATTGATATTTAATTGATTTATGATTTTTCTTAATTAGTTGTGATTTTGTTTGATGGTGTATGCTGGGACTTAAGAGCTTTTGATGCGCCATGCTTATAATTTACAGTTAATGTTTTAGAAATCTATTTTTGGTAGAGAAACAGAGTCAATAAAAGAGTTATAATTGTTAAAGAATCATTATAGAAATCATTCAGAAGTGATTTTGGTGGAATCCTGAGTTCCAGTTCTTCCCAATATTGTTAAAATCTTTTACTTATTTTGTAGATTAATACAGAATTAATTCTAAAACAAATCTTCACAAGTCTCAGCGAACGAACACATTTTTACCACTTTAAACAAACGACTACCGGGGTGCAGGAGATCTTAGAAGATCAATGTCATCACCCTTTGATAGGTGGCTCCCGTGTTCTTTAATCCAAAAGGCATGACGACATAGTATAAGTTACCATACGGTGTTTGGAACGCCATTTTAATTGTGTCCTCAATTGCCATCTTGATTTGGTTGTACCCGCTAAAGCCATCTATGAACGAAAACATCATGTGTCCGCATGTGGCGTCTACTAAGGCATCTATCTGTGGTAGTTGGAAATCTTCTTTTGGACACGCTCGTTTGAGGTCTTGGTAATCCACACAACATCTAATTTTTTTATTTTTCTTCACAACCGGTACCATGTTAGCCATCCATGTGGGATGTTGTATGGGCTTTATAATTTTTGCTTCAAGCAGTCGCTCCACTTCTTCCTTTATTGCTAGAGTGTTATCCTGTGGTCACGACTTCTTTGTTTGACTGGTCATAATTTTGGCAACACACCCAGGTTATGCGCCACAAAACTGTTGTCCAAGCCCGACATTTCATCGTATTTGAATACGAACACGTCTTTATATTCGATCAGGAGCTCAACCATCGCTTTATTCTCTAGCCCGCTCAAATTCTTGCTTATTTTATGAGACATCGGTCTCCCTCTGTCCCGATGTTCACTTCCTTCATCCCATCTGCAGTCATATTTTCTATAACACGTTCTTTCATTGATTTTCTTATGTCTTCTTTAGCTTGTTCTAACAATGATTCAGCCTCTTCAGCTATTTCTAAGGGTGATTCCTCCATTTTGGTGTCGATAGAGGTCAGGGCACACGCATGACCCGACTCGGGATCCCTCTCGGTTAATAGTTATAAGCGATACACATGTCCCCCTTCCGGCTTTGAGAAACGTCGGAACTAGGGGTTCTCTTGTAATGTTTGCTTTTTTGAGAAGATCCGACTATCATCCGCGACGGGAATACTGACTTCACGGCTCTCTCTTTGGGGGTCGACCCATCTTCCCACTTAGGAAATGGAATAAGAGAAACTATTGGTGTTTCATTAGTTCTTTTGATACATCATAAAATACTGCGTCTGCCATGTATGCCTCTTCCGGCCCAAAAGGGTTGCTGGTTGCGGTGATTCGATATTTTTTCCCCTATGTTCGTCTTTACACATTGGTAGTAATTCGAGGAAACGACTTTGTGGTTGAGCAGCCATCCTCGTCCCAGTAACACGTGAAATAACGTGTCATCTTCTAACACATAGAACGACGTGGGTGCTCTTATGGCCCGATTCTGATTACTAGGCTAACAACACCAATGGAAGTTTAAGCGTTTTCGCCAAATCCTTTCACCGTGGTGGCATGCATCCGAATATCCGATCGTTGCGCGCCTAGAATCTCTAGCGTATTAAGAGATATCAGGTTCAGAGACGCTCTTCCATATAGGAACACTCTTTTCAACTGTTGCTTATTAGTAGTCGTTGTAAGCACTACACCATATTAAGGTTTTTTTATGAAACAAATCTATCATATAAAATATTTGTTATGGATTATAACTGTGTAAAATACGGTGTTATATTTAGTGTTACAGTTTTGATATGACAATTAATATCCATCAAAGAAAACAATTAATATTATAACTACAACCCATCATATTAACTTCGTTATGGGTTTAGTTGTCATATAATATTTTATAACGGGTTATAAGTGCATAAAATACATTATTTGAATATCAATTTTCTATGCTTTTCTTTGTTATTTCTCTTGTATTAGTGTATATTACACTTGTTTTGAGTTTTACAGGTACTTTGGAGTCACATGAAGTAAAAGAAGAGAATTAGAAGCTTATGGCATCGTTTGGCAACATTGTGAAAAACAAGAAATTATTAAGTGGCAGCCAAGTTACAAAAGTTATTGTTTGCAAGAGATAGGCAGATGGCTGTTCATATCCAAGAGACGGGTGTCTTTACCATCTTTTTTACATCTTATAACCTAGGCTAGCAGCTGAAACCTAGCTCGATTATTCCCTTCACAATCAGATCCATATCCTTGTTCACTGCATACAGGGTGTCACGCGGGCAAGTTGCTCGAGTCCAGTGAGAGATGAGTGAGAAAAGAGATGTTCAGGTAGTCAAGTTAAGACATAATTTGGGATCGAGAACATCCAAGGCAGGACAGCGAGAAAAGACAATGAGAATGGAGCTTACTGCCATTCGAATCTGTGATAGATTTCAACTAAGGAGAAGAAGTTGAATCTGTTGAAATGATGCTGCCAAGTGATTGAAGGAAGTTATAGAAAGTTTGGGTCAAGATCAGTTTGCCGAGAAGTGTTGCTACCATGGGTCGAATCGAGAAATTCAGGGTGTTATATCCGTGAATGGATTGAAACAACGAAGCAAGAAGAGGATTTTTGTTGGGTTATGTAGGCTCGAGTAGTGATGGGTTTTGAGAGAATATTTGTTGTCGTCTGTTACAAGTGTTATTTGCTCGAGCTTAATTGAACAGAAACAAGAATAACATTTGGCAGGCGAGTCTGTGGTTGAGATGGCAGTGAGCAAGGAATAAAAGGAAATCAAAAGATTTCTCATTGAAGTCCGAATTCATTTAAGGAAGAAGAATAATTAACGAAGTTGGAAAGAAACTGAGAAGAACAAGGGTTGTTGCATTGTTAGATTTATGAACAAAGTAGAAAACAGATTGGTTGTTGCCGTGAACTGCAGTTGTTGCCATGGGTTGAATGGGTTAATGTTTATGAATGGTGTGTATTTGAATTTATGATAAATTGCAGGGAAGGAGAGATTTTGATGTTAGAAACACCAACAAGTCATGGATAAATTTCCACAGGAGAATCGCACTCAAAGTGCTTGAAAAATTGCCCAAGAGAAGATGGCCGTGAAATGGGAATAGCCTGTCAGTTTTGTGAAACTAACAGGCATAGCAGATTTGTGGGTTTTAAATATGGACTATGGATCTGTTTTGGGCCTTAAGAGTTCGTAGGCTTCATAATAATTCTGATAATAATTTGTTAGGGCTTGACATATTTTTGGAAACCTAGAGTTACTGTTCTATTCTAAGAAGTACTCTGTAAGAGCATCCACAATGGGACGACTAGACCATCCGACTAAAGAGTAAAAATTATACTTTTTACTCCGCCTGAAACGCAACGGTGCGGGAGTAAAATTTGATCGGGCGGTTATCTAAGCTAGCGTCTGTCATTTGGCGCACGGCTAAGTATACTTCTAGTTTTACGGGCGTACGCCTTTGGAAACGCTTGGGTGGGAGGATGCATGATGAACGCTCGATGGGAGGCGTTACCCAAATGAACGCCTGATGATATACGCACCCCTAGATGCACGCCCCAAAGACAAGCGCTCTCTTAGCCGAACGCATGATGTCGAAGTATCATAGACACACGCCAGGTCATTTTTCTAGGCATGCAGCTGGTTCGTGTTTCAAATTGGACGGGTGCACGCTTAGACATACGCTTGAATCATCAGGCGCTTCCCTAGCCGAACGCGCGTCTCACCAGGCGGAGACCTGGGTGAACGCCTGATGGGGCGGAGCAATATATTCTCGCACAACTCTCTTCTCCTCTCCATTTTCTCCTTAACACTTCCAAAAGAACAGCCAGACGCAATCCACTGAAGCGCCTACCACATCAATTTCTCAACCAAATTCTCCCTCCAAATCAAGCTCAACCTCTTTTCAAATTTGCTAAAGCTTGGCATATTTGATACCAACTAATTTAAGTTAGGATTATTTCAAAAAGAAAGGTAATGAACTCAAACTTTGATATAAATTTTAATGGATTTCATAGGTTTAGATTATGATTTATTGTAATATTTTGTTAATCAAATTTGTATATATATGTTTAAAGATTAAACATATGATGATGAAATAGACATATTAAGTTTTAGAAATTGTAATTTTGGAATTGGGTATAATTCTAGGGTTTATGAAAGTTGTAAATTGGGTATAAAAGATTAATGAGAATTTGTTGAACTGAAGTTAGAATTGATTAAGTTGTTGGTTAATTTGAGTTGGGTTGTGGTTAATTTTATGATTAATTGATTTGATATGATTGTTAATGAAATTTTGGAATTATGAATGTTTATGTTTTATAATGAATGTTTATGAAATTATAGAAATTATGATGAATTTTTATAAAGTTGATGATTTGATTAGGATGATTTTGTAATTTGGATGACTTATGAATACCATCTGTCATGTGTTTATCTGATTGGAGAATTACTTTTGTATTGATGAAATTAGTATTTATGTGGATTTATGGATTAATGTAGAGTTTTATATTTGTGCATTGTGAGGATTACTCTTGATTTTGAAACTTGTATGTATCGTTTGCACGACGAGATTCGTTGCTTGAAAAAAGAGGAACAAGAAAGCTAAAATTGTTGAGGATCGAGAAATAGACACTACTACTGAAGAAACGGTCGATGTTCCCGAGTTGGCGAACTATAGTGTGGTGGAAGATGCTCAGAGTCACGCTTCGACGAATATTACATATTCAACCGATTCCAAATTCAAATATTTACATTGTGGTTCCCTCGGTCATTCAGACTTATGCAGGTATTACAAAACACATCCCTAGGGTTAAATACATTATTGAAAAGGTAGGATGAGACCGTTTATTGACCATGGATGTAGTAGATTCGTCACATGCTTTGATTGACTTGTTGAACATTTTTAGGATACCACGAACACTTTTCACTTCTCCTTTGGTGAGATTGGGTTCGCACAGCTTGATTGGGTCATGTTGAATGGATTAAGTATTGGGCTTGGTTGTGGTAATTCGTACGACTCAGCGAAGTACCAGTTTGAATATGTCCGGGCGCATATTTTTCCAAAAATTAAAGATAATGAAGTTTGCAAAAGAGAACATATTCCCGCGCAGTGGGTTTCAGATGCAATTACGGTTGCATTTTTGAGCTCATATTTTGATCCCGGAATGTTGGTTACGGCTAACGATGATAGCATACTTGCTGAGAGAGTGGCAAGAGCCTTTTGTATGTATGTTTTGGGACAATTTTTCTTTTCCAATGCTAAAAACTATATTGATGTTGGATGGTTAGCTGCTTTTGAAGATCTAAAATCCAGTTTCCAATTATGACTAGGGTAGTGCTGCTTTTGCGAAATTATATTCCGGACTCGCCGCATCTGGCAGGGGACAAAAGTCACTAGCCGGACCCTTCTGAATATTGGAGGTAAATTTCTTAGTTCTACTTATTTTTTCGTTTAAATGTAAATTTTTTAATTTTGTTGGTTGTCTTCATATTCTAGTTTTGGGGGCACGAATATCTGGGCATATGTTGACCGAAGAACCCAACGAGTGAGAGTAAAGCATGTGGCCTAGAAGTTCTTGGTGAAAGGGTACGAGAAGGAAGAGTATTGATATTGTTCGGGCTAGGACCGCAGTTAGTCAGTTGACTGTAGACGATGTGACCTGGCAACCGTGGGATTCCGCCATCTTAGTCCTTGACACGGATATTGGACGGAAAGCATCGATGCTCTCAGGGAAAAGGGTTATATTTTCTTGGCTAGCAACTGTGAGTTGATAATTTATTTTGATATGATTTTTTTTTCTTGGATTTTTGGTTAGTTGATTGGTTTATTTGTTAATAGTTATTTTATTTGCACAACATAATGTGTACCTATGAGAACGGTGTTGGAGGCAAAACCATTGTACTTTTGACGTTCCCAACAACCCACCTCCTCGTATTAGCAACATCAACAATGGAGAAGTTAATGAGATGAGGGAAAATGAGTTGGTCTCTGCAACTCAATTAGTGAATGTTTTTACGTATGATTTATATATGGAGTATGAGTGACATGTAACTAACTTGCAGAAATATGCAACCAAAGTCGATTGGGAGGTTGAAACATACGGGTATGCTGGTGACCGTATTAAACACAACATCCAGGAACCTGATGAACATGTACTCATCCCGCCTCAACAACAATTGTCATACGTAAGTGTACAACAAACCTTTATTTTTGTATATAAAAATGTGTGAGAATGTGATTTATTTATTTTCATAACAGGTCGAAGCTTATGGTCTTGTTCAACAATATGCTGATTTTACGCAAGAGTTTCAAAAGTTTACGTTAAATGAAACGAAGGAGAGGGTGGAGTTTATCATGGAAAAAAATGAAGAAATACGCGGTCAACAAAATCACATCAACAATTTGGATTTACAGCTGGCCTATTTTCGTACGCAACAACCACAACCACACCTTGGATTTGGCAATTTTTCTCAAACTATTTCACCACAAATGTGGAATACAATGGGTCAGGGATCATCATCAACAATGCAATCATCCAGATCATCTTTGCCTCCTTTTATGCCACCGCGCTCTGCGCCTGGGAATCAAGATACGGATAGGTAGTCTTTCATTTGGATTGTATTGTCATTCGAACATTCATTTTTTTTCTTTGATATATTTTTTATCTGATTGGAATTGTCATTTGAAAAGACTTTTCTTATCTTTGTTTTGTCTTTTTACACCAGATATATTTTTAATCGTTGATTTGTCCTGTTTATCTGCTTTGTATTGTCATTTCAAAAAGATATTTAATCCATTCGTTGTCTTTTTTTCTGCTTGGTCTTGTCATCTCGACCGACACTTCTTATGTTTGATGCGTCTATTCACCCCACTTGGCTCAACTCAGTTAATTTTTTAAAAAAAATAGTGTGTAGTCATATCAACACTCAAAGGCTTATATTAATATGGAATATCATGGGTTAGGGATCATCATCAACAAGGCAATCAGTTAATTACATATCGAGATCATCTTTGCATCCTTTTATGCCCACGCGTTCGGCGCCTGGGAATCAAGATACAGATGGATAGCCTTTCATTTGCATTGTATTATCATTCGAACATACATTTGTTTTCTTTGATATATTTTTTATTTGATTGGAATTGTCAATTCGAAAGACTTCTCTTATCTTTGTTTTGTCTTTTCCTGCTTTCTTGAAAATATCTCCAGAGACATTTTTAATCTTTGCTTTATCCTTTCTATCTGCTTTGTATTGTCATTTAAAAAGATATTTAATTTTTACTTTGTCTTTTTATCTCCTTGGTCTTGTGATCTCAACTGACACTTCTTATGTTTGATGCGTCTATTCACCCCACTAGCCTCAACTCAGTTAATTTTAAAAATACCAACAGTGTGTAGTCATATCAACACTCAAAGGCTTCAACCAAATATGCCTATAAATTGAACACTCGATTCTCCAATTATACAAACTAAAACTACAAACATCACCAACCAATGGCATACAATGAGAATAACAATCACTATTATGCTTCTTGTTCTTCTATTCCTCTGCATCCTCCTTCTTCTTCTTCTTCTTCTTCTTCTTCTTATTTTTCTTCTTCATCTGATGAAGATGATAATAATAGTTTGTACTCATCAGACGAAGATTTGGTTGCATTGAGCCAAAATAACCAAGCAGTCACTTTGGGATTGATCGTTTCAAATATGAACTGGCCACATACTCGTATCCAAATACCAAGAGAACGTGAGGCCGGTGCAAAACTTCTCTGGAAAGATTATTTTGCAGAAACCCTATGTTTCCACCTTATGTTTTTCGTCAAAGATTTAGAATGTGGCGAGAGTTGTTCAACCGTATTTTGGGAGATGTCATATTAGAAAATAATTATTTTGTTCAAAAAGAAGTTGTTGTTGGGATTCCTGGACTAACCCCTCATCAGAAAGTTACAGCAGCAATACGAATGTTAGCTTATGGATATGCGGCCGATATAATAGATGAGTACTTACGCATTGGAGAAACCACTGTTTTGGAAACAACTCGTAGGTTTTGTAAGAGGATTGTGTATTTGTATAAGAAAGAATATTTGCGCACACCAACTAAGCGTGATGTTGAACTGCTGCTGAATGAGAACAAGGAAAGGGGATTTCCAGGGATGTTAGGTATTGTGGATTACATGCATTGGAAATGGGATAAATGCCCATCGACGGAATCAGGGGCTTACACTGCGTACAAAGGGAGTGAAAGTATTGTGTTGGAGGCAGTGGTGTCATATGATCTCTGGTTTTGGCATGCATTTTTTGGTATGCCTAGTTCTAACAATGATATTAATGTGATGAACCGTTCTTATATTTTTAAAAAGCTTATCAACGGGAAAGCACCCCCAGTGAACTTTGTTGTAAACGGACATCAATATGATATGGGATATTATCTTGGTGATGGAATATACCCAGAGATTGTTACTATTGTGATGTCAATTTAACATCCAGATTCCCAGAAAAAGCAGAAATATTCAGCAATACAATAGGGTTACCGAAAAGATGTAGAGCGAGGTTTTGGTGTACTGCAAAATCAATTTGCCATCGTGAAGAAACCTGCAAGAATGTGGAATCCATACGTACTTGCATATATCATGAAAACTGTTATCATTTTACATAATATGATAGTAGAGGATGAGCGTCTACCCGGTGATTGGCCACATGAATATGATCAAGGACGCAACCATGCACCGGTAAATATTTCGAGAGAACATACTGCTGAACTTTCGAGAATGAGAGTGGAGCAATGCCGACATGCAGTACACAACAAAGAAACGCATATTCGTTTGTGAAATGACTTGATCGAACACTTATGGTCAGATTTTGGTGAGGAATAACAATTTATAAATCCTGCGAATAGGTTTTGTGGGTATATCTCTTGTAAACCCGTCCGAAACACCACTCGGCCGCTAGGGGCACCTAGGGGTTTAAAGGCTTGCTGCACATGCTAAGTGCAGCCGAAATGCCTACGAAAGTGAGTTTAGTTCTACTTTTCATCTCTTGTATAATCAATATACTTGCTACGTTGTAATGAATAAATTAAAGGAAGTATCATAAATAACCAATATCACTTATTCAGAACAACAATACATTAGTAGATGTTAAGATATCTCATTTTCGCAGGAGTCACGGTTGCACTAAGCACGAGCAACATGCCTTTAAACCATTAGGTTGCCCCAACAGACGAGTTATGTCTTGTGAGGGTTTACAAAGAGATATACCCACAAAACCTATAATCAAACCTTCAACGAGTGGTATGACGCCCTGGATGAAGATCTAAACATCTTCGAAGAACAATCAACACAAAAGGGTTGTATTTTTCCATCACGCTTAGAGTCTCGAAATGAGGTTGGTATCTGAAATTTGAACCTTTCCATCTTCTCCATTCTTCCAGAGATCTGGCAATAACTTCGTCATCAGTTTCAATCCTAATTCTTCTTTCATTCACCTTAGCGGTTAAAGTTGAAAATTGTAGTACTACCCTACTTATTTCCTGAAATCGACAAAAAAGACCTGCCATGTTCCGGTTATTGGGGTTACCGGTTTCATTACAAAAGTTAGCATGGATATGTTCTAACCATTCCATGTTCATTGAACAATTCATCCGACGTTCATGACCCCTTGCTGGATAATATAATACTATGTTTCGACAAAGGGATAAGTCTTCCTCTATGGTAAAATTCTCTGCATTAATACTAAAATTTTCGTAAGCCATAATTATGAAAAGGAGAGATAAAAATAATCTTTGTATTAGGTTATTTGAAATGTGAAAGGTGTAGTTTTGAAATGTGAACGGAAGTTATAAATTCATTTATAGGTATATCAAAATACAAACCAAAATATAGTCGTTGATCAACGGTAACAAATCGTAGGCGCTCGCTTAGAATAACGCCCCACAAACAGGCACTGTCTTACGCGCACGCCCACTTCATGCGTTAATCCAGCCGAACGCCCAATACAACTGTTATTCCAGTCGAACGCTTGTTACCAGGCGTTCTTCTGGCGTTACGCTTGATTGGACGTCCTCTTGGGTGAACGCCTGATGGGGCGGACTTCTGGTTCACGCTCGTCTGATGAAACGTACGTCTAGATAAACGCATGGCACCAGACGGAGAATCAACGTCACGCCTAGCAAGGGGCGCAGGTCTAGGTTAACGCTCCATTGTATTTGGGTTTGGTCCAGTTCTAGGATCATTTTTTATCCCAAACAGTAAAAAAAATCGGACCAAACACCATTTTTACTCACCTCACTGTGGTTCAATTTGGACGGACCAAAGACCAAATTTGGGTTTGGTCCGTCATTTGCTCGCACCACTGTGGGTGCTCTAAGGAATATGATCTTTGGTTGTGCACCGAGTGTAATAAACAAAGAGTAAATTGTCTAACTTTTAAGATGTTCATTTTAACTTTCTTTTTTAATTATCAAATAAACTTTAAAAACGTTTTGAAAGCGTAATTCATGAAAATATGTGAAAAAAAGAAAGCATAAAGAGTGACAATGGTTGGGTTTAATTTTCATGATAATGAAATTTGGGTGAAATGAGTAATTTTGGATATGTAACATAACTATATATAATCTTTTACTAAGAAAAAGTGTCACACAATTATTAGAAAAAAAACTTATACGTACTGTGACACTCAAAAAATTCTATTACACTTGACAGTAGTTATAAAACTTGCAACATAAATATTATGTAATTTAAAAGAAAAGTATTATAAATCTCTATATTACAAATTAGCTAATATGGTGTAGTGGAGATAAAGTGGTCGGATGTGCTCTTCTGGGTAACAAATATCCTCGTCCGTGAAAGTGATCACCCCTTTTGGCATCGGGCTATACGGCTTGCCAGCAGCTATTGACGCGATAGCCTTCGCTGCTTCTCGAGTTTGGTTCTCACTGAAAACTAGAGAGTCAAAGAAGTGTTAGGCTAGGATTGTTTTGGCAAACTTACTGGCTATGCTTTCAGTTTTGTCAAAGATTGTGGTCTCTTCTTCCGATTCACACAATTCTTCTTCTGTTGTTTCTCAGGATCTCCATATATCCTCTGTCGGATTATGCGATAACATAATGACCTGGTATTGAAGAAGAGGGTTTTTATTGATCGCTTGACTTTCAATATCAATTTCTCCCGCATTCTTCTTTCGATTAAAAATGTTTCGGAGGGAGAAACCCTCTTGTGTCGGTTGATCCACTCGTCGACGATAATGATAATATCTAACATTGTTCTTGTCGACTTTGTTAATGTCTACCATCAGAAGCAGTAGTGTTATCTCATGATTGACTACCCATTGCTCGAGTAAGCCGATGATCTGTTCTCGACTGCAGGGGATGGGTGGCAGTCGGTTCAGGTATGTTCTAGGCCCTTTGTTTCCCCGCCCCATATTATAGGGATGAAACACGGGTGGTCTTCTTGCACCCTGGTTAGTCATTGCGCGGTTATTGAATGCTGACGACGATGCTGTGTTGATTGAATGTTGCCAAATATGATCCATGCTCCTAGGTTTAAAATATCCACACAGTCTGCTAGCATCGCAGCTGCTTCTTCTAATTCCACGAATGTCTGAAACTTGAAGTTAGCTAAGTTCCATTTAAACGCGGGTATCATTCCTCGTACGCAGATCTCTACTAGAATTTCTTCCTTGTTATCCTCATGACAATTAAAAGAGAGGTTCCGAAATCGAGTGATAAATTTCCCAATCTCTTCCCTGACTCTTTAGTTACATCTGCTGAGGTCGATCATTGTAAATTTCTTTTCCGCCGAATAGAACTTCCTTAAAAATAACAGGCTCATTGATAACCACGATTCTATGCTTCCAGGCTTCAGACTATCGTAACAGGTGAAAGCCGTGTTTGACAGTGATTTTGGGAACTGTTAAGCACAAATTTCCATCAGTCAAGTACGCGTTCATTGTTGATAGGAATCGACTGAGATGCTCGCGTGCGTTTCCTCTTCCATCATAAGCCTTGAACTTTGGGGATGTATACTCCTCTGGATACTAATACTTGGCCACCTCGGCTGAGTACGGGGTATTCATCAAATCATAATTATTATTTTTCACCGCTCGGTAGTTTTCTTCCAGGTATTTAACGATTGTCTTTTGCGAGATTCCGCGTGAAGACCCTTATGAGTCGGTTGCGTTCTTTGTTGCTTCTCTAATTGTCGCACCTTCTTCTTCCGCTTGTCTTATAAGCTTCTGAAGTTCCCGTTGGCACCGATTGTGCCCTTCCATCTCTGTTTGCATGTCTTGCAAGGTTTGCTTCTGCTTTGGCACATCCTTTTTCTCCTGTTGTTTGTTCTTTTTAACCGCCGATTCCAGTTTTTCCGCTTGGGACGTTTGTACGATTGGAGTGTTGACAATGGCCTTGATTGTTGGCTCCTCGTCACTTTATTCTTCTATTATTACTTCTTCATTGGCTGGATGGTTAGCTGGGACAGTCAGGACGGTGGTTCCTGAGTGCATCTTGCTGGACGAGAAACGAGTCTCCCACTGTGGTCGCCAAATGTTTTGGGGTAAATTTGTAAAGAGGAGATCTAATCACAACAAGGACTACACATTTCCTTGTTGGGTAAGAGAGAGAGGATCCTTTTCTTAGTATTATCCTTTTCCTTTTATAGACTTTCCCATTTCATCTCCCTCTGACACATATCTTTTCAAACCCTTTAGTATTACCAAAGTGTTATCTTCTCAACTTTACCCTTAACTTCTCTTTTTATTCTCTCCCTGCCCCCATATATCCATGGATATTATTTTAAGAGCTTGGACTTAGTCCCTAAGTTCCTATGCGACCATAGGTCCAAACCCATCTAGTAGAAATGACTCCCCTTATCAATAGATAGTCATTTTTCAGGTATCAACACTGTCAATCAACCAAGCACCGTTGCAGATAAATCCTAATAGAAGTATATAATATATGTCACTAATGGAGGAACTCCACAGAACCGTATATGTTAAAATTTAATTGGGAATAAATTGAAAACCTACACTTAGGATGTTAAATATCATATATGTATATATATAACAAAACTCATAAGCAAACTACTTAAAGTGTTATCATGTTTGCACTATTTTTTACTATTACTTTTGTATGCAATATCATATGAACAAGCACATCAACTTGAGATGTGATGCCTTCACAACCATTAAATATTCATATTTTGAGTTTGACGGGAAAAAAAAGGAAAAAAGAAGAAGCTCACCTTTCTTATAAGATTTGAGTTTGAAAAATCCAACTCAGTTTTGTTGGGACGAAGGGTGGAACTGGCTTCGAGTAAAAAACATTTCTAGTTTGTCCCTACAGAAGAAACGTGTGAGCTAAAAAACATGACAACATTTCCTAAAAATAAATCAAATATTTATAGGGACATTTCTATTGAAAACAGTTAGAAACAACTCAAACTTCTTATTTAACAAAATAGATTTTACTGCCAATCTGTATAAAGTAATGGATATTACATATAGCTCGAAACAAAAGTAACAAACTACTAGATTCACAACCTAGGCAGTTAAACCCCCACAAGAATGGAAATCCAGGGATATACAGTCTTACTCTATAAAAAAACATCAAAATAAAGATTTTGAAGAAATACTTAGATAGAAATAGTTACTTATGAGCTCCCTGAGACAGATCTCTTTGTTATAGTGGAAAGTATCGATGATCATTGGTGAAAGCCAACCTGGATCATCGTTTACATCTTTAACTTGCTTCTCGATAATTGGCCTTATGCATATCTTAATGAGAGTTGTTGGAACCTGAAACAAGATACAAAACCAAAAATAATTCATACACACCACACCCATCAGACCGTACTTAAAGAAGTCCATAATATGAAACAAACAGTTTGAGTAGTGTTTACCCTATCTAATTCCTCTTTTTCTATACTAAACGAATGAAACTGTGGAGAGCTTTGTTTATGCACATTTCTCCATCTGACATCATATCTAGAGAATTATTTTGCAGCATTTCCAAACCAAACAACGCAAGTTAAGTGTATTTCCACAATCCGAGATTCAACTTAACAACTAAACTTACTTGTTGAAGCAAATCTAGAAGAGAAGCCTTCCATAGCAGTATCACTTTGGCAAAATGTTATACAAGAACTTGCTAATAAGTAAGCTTCTGATTGATTAATCCTTGTACATACTGTGAATCAGCAACTTTCCTTCATCATCAATTGAAGTCCTGGTACAGGAATGTAAATAACTCATTCTGAAAAAAACAAGGAAGTTTTTCTTCATCAGTTATCAAAAATCATAGGTTAAAATTACAGTTACTATTATAGAAACAACTAGATGCAATCATTCGATTGCAGTTATAACAATTATTTAGGAATTAATAGAAGTTACCGGTTAGGTAAAAAATTGAGAGTAACTCCAACTCGAAATTATTAAATGGGTAATAGAGATTCGGGTGCTCTGATTACTAATCTGAAGTTGGATTTTCAATTATGATAGAGGATTGAGAGATTGATCAAATATCAATTACGAACCCTAGAATAGTTGAATTTTCTGAATTTCATTTTGAAATTTATCATTTAATAGTTTAGATCGAACTAAAATGATTTCTATAGATTATATTTACCTATTCAATCATTTCTGGTGATGAAATCTTCGAGATCTTTCACTGCTGATAATTTTCTCGATCTTCAAGAACTCGTTAGAACAAAGATGAAACCAAATGAAAGTGAGGTACCAGTATTCGACGAATTCGTAGATTAAGTATTGATCACTATTAAATTTATTAAATCAAATCGATTCAAATCTCTAAATCAATTGAACGTAGAAAGAAGGAAAAAAAACCCAAAAAAATGTTTGGAGCTCTGGAATGGAAAGAGAAACATATTTGATATTCTTTCTCTTGTTTCGTGAAATACTTTACATACGAAGAGATAATTTTGGTATATAAATTTTTTTATGACGTCAGGAATGAAATTTTTCAAAACTTAGCCCTAAATTTGGAAGTTTCCGGCTAATAATAATAATCTCTCCAAACTATGGAGTAGATCATAGATGATCCATTTTGTGGAGTTTCTTAATGTTGAATCCATATAATATGGGGTTACTAGTAGTTTTCACAATCAGATTGGTTATGTGATATGCCGAGAAGCTAGTGAACGAAAGTAAGTGTTGCCATACATTTTGTGATTAGTTTGCGAAGGTTTAGGACATAATTTTGCAGTCGAGAAAATAGCAAGAGAAGATGAGGTTACTGCCGAGTTATGGGTGATTTTGTTTTGTGATCGAACCAGGGAAGAATTCTGGTGGTATTTTAAAGCGAGAAAACAACTCGGATGTAATGTTGATGCCGCTGATTCTTGTGTATGAATTGTGAGGGATAAATATCGGATGTATATGTGGAGGACATCCGGGACATGTATAGAGTAGTAAAGTGTAGACGCATAAACATAAAATCATCCTACCCACGTGCTCTCTGTAACCGAGAAATCTACAAATAAAATAGATCAAGACACGTGGAAAGTAAGATACAGATAAGCGATAGAGATCAAAGGGAGCGTTGGAAGCACTTAATGAAGGGTCAGAGTAGTCAACTAGGGGAAGACCAAGTAGCTAGGAGGTGTGTCAAGAAGAGATATGAACATCGGGTTGGTAGAACAATACAATAGGGACCGAGCCTGAGATCATTATGAAAAATGTTACTCGATAATCATGACACCCGAGATCATCAATTGGGCTATAAAAGGAGGACATATGTCTATGTTCAAGGCATGTTGAAGGAGAGAGAGAAATATATGTAAGATTAATATCAGTTAGTATTTGAGAGTAGAAATTCATATTAATCCATGTATTCAACCTTCCCTTATAGAGTGAGAGATCATCTTTTGTAACCTCATAAGCATTATTACTATTACCGTGGATGTAAGTTTAATTAACAACTGAACCACGTAAATCACTGTGTGTTTACATTATTTACTTGTTCTTGCATGATTTTATATGTCTAGTCCATAAGCTCTTTATATTACATGATATTTAAGTAGTTAGATCAACGAGTATTGGGTTATGGGGTTTTATGCAGCTACAACTCGGCGCTAGAAACATGGACTGATTAAAGAGAGTCGTCTCACCTGACCTATGGTAAAAAGGTTTTTAGTTCTTAAGGTCTTAAAATCTTTACTTAAAATTCAAAGTTTTCAGTATTTTAGAATTCATAGTTTTTACTTTACATAAGTAGATCTAGAAGTTCTTAAGAAGATTAGTCTTAAGAAAGTCTGAGACCGAAAATCCAGTTCAAAAATCTTCAAAGATATGTTTTTCTTGCTAAAAAATCCAAAGGCTCTTCTTGGATCAATGACAATATAACTATATTTATTTTCTAAGCATTTATTTCTTATTTTTATTGCTTATCACAAACAAAATTCTCCTCGATCATTTAAAGCTTGATGTTGAATAATGCATTTAAGAATTAAAAATCTTTTTGGATATTTATTTCTAACAGTACATTTGATTATTTCCAAAAAAGATAGTTTTGTTTGTCAAAGGTTCCCTTTATGAAAAGTGATAGACAGACTCATAGATAGTTGGAAACTGACATAATCAGGAATCTCATTAATTGCTTAAGAGGGTCCACCATCTCGGATCATTTGATTTCGCATGTAACATCTAGTAATGACAAACTGCAAAGACAAAGACAAAGACAAAGCAAACCCGAAAGATATATTGCACCCCAAAAGAATCATGACCCAAGGAGGTTTCAGCCGAAAGAACGTATCGGCTACCTAAGATGAGGTAGTTAACCAGAAAGCCAAAGAAACATTGCCGAATCTAAACCGAGGGAATGATAAGGAGGACGATGTCCTTATAGAAGATAATCCTGAAGATAATGATGATAAAAATCCAAAGGAACCCCAAGACCAGGATGAAAATCCAAAGAAGCCAGAGAATCAAGATAAGCGTCTAAAGAATCCAGAAGGGAAAAATGGGTCGGCCCGAGACAAGGGAAAAGTTATGATATCGGACCAGAGAAGCATGTCCGCCACACTCGCCGAAGATTTAAGAAGACAACAAGAGCAAGACAAGTTGATGGAAGAAATGATAAAGAAGGATCGTGATCTGATCTGCGAAAATAATAAGTTAAATAATCTGGAGTCTATGGTAAAAACATCCAAAGGAAAGTGTGGGGGTTAAGCGAGATCTGACAGAAGCCAAGAGATCATTGCTCACCTACGAATTGCTTTACGAGCATATGCCACCAGAATTTTCATTACCAACATTAACTACAATCTTTGATGGAAGTACATATATTGTTTAACAAGTCCAATCTTACAGACTCTCGTTATTGTCCCGGGAAGACTATGATGTAGTTATGTGCAAGTATTTTCCTGCAAGCTTGAGTGGAGAGGAATTGGCATGGTACGATGCTTTACCCGTGGGATCAATCAACAATTTAAGGGAACTCTCTCGGCATTCCTCGAAGCCTACATGCACATTCATTACACTCGGCCAGGGCTCAACAAGCTTTTCGCTCTAAAATGAAGACCTCGGGAACCATTGAAGTCCTTAGTGGTACGATGACAAAAACAATATCTGGAGATATACAAAGTTTCAGAAGAAATACAAATATTCGTGTTCTCGAACACACTGAACAAGACATATTCGTGTTCTCGAATACACTGAACAAGACATATTCGATTTTCGTGGCAAGGTTTGATACTCATTCGATAACGATGAACGAGCTACGAGCACTCCAAGAACATCATATTGGGATGGAGGAAATACAAGAGGGATGTTTACCGACGTCAACACCTCAAAACATCAACATAATAACACAGTACGGAGCCCCAAAATTAGCAACCGACCATCTCAGGAAAACCTGCAGGACAGACTAGCACCATCATCGAAAAAAATGTATGGATACAAAGGATGGAACCCAGATATCAGACGAGGAAGATTCGAGAATCGGACATTCACAAAGCTTAACACACAAATGGGAGTATTGTTCAAAAATATCCTGAAGAAGGGTACAAGGTTAACTACTCACCCACCAGAGGAATTCAACCCAGCATCGGGATCAACAGTGAAGATTATTGCGCATTCTATCGATATTGGGGTTCATATCACTGATTGATGCAAGAATTTACACTTCGTGATTCAAAATGTCATTGATAAGGGCGAGCTGTATGAATTCATCTGAATCCCATACAAAGCTGGACATAGTACTTGAGATCGTCATCAAGCCCGAAACATAGCATTTGAATAACTACATACATTCATACACTTCGAACTACGACTTTCACGAGAGAATCTTGTACATAATCCACAAGCGAGACTAGAGCGCAAGACAAATCTACAGTGTAATAATAGAGCCACCAATGTAAGATTGGATGATACAACCAATTTCCTTCTTATCACGAGATGATCCACTGGCACGCACCACAATGATCCACCGTTAATCACGCTAAAAATGGGAAAATAGACAGTCACCAAGACAATGATGGATGGAGGAAGTTCGATAGATATTTTGTTCTGCGACACCTTCAAGAGGATGAAATTCTCGGATGATGATCTCATTCCTTCAACTTACAATGTTTATGGTTTCAATGTCTCGATCTCAAAGCCAAAGGGTAAAATCACATTGCGGATTCATGTTCCAACCATGACAGTGGTAATAACCTTCTGCGTAGTAGATGTGATATCACCATATCAAGCCATCATTAGAAGACCATGGATACACAAATTCAAAGAAATAACATCAACATATCATAAACGAATTTGACTCCCCTCACCCCAAATGAATAATGGAAATTCTTGGAGACTAAAAAAAACTCGTGATTGCATCAAAGAAAATATAAATCAAAACCAGGAAAGAATAAACTTGATAAGGAAAAGAAAAAGAAATCCTAAGAAGTTGATAAGGTGAGACAAGAACACTACACCAAGCATGGATAGTTCATGAAGGAAGGAAATGATGTTTCGATGGGAGAAAAAGAGGCAGTGTCGGATGTTACCGTGACTGCATAGCAATTACCAAATACGACTCCGATGGGCGATTTTAAACCAACATTTTCCACAAATGAACCAAATCAAGAAATAAATATTGGGACGGAAGAAGAGCCTGAGATGATCCAAATCGGGACATTGTTAGAGCACAAGAAGAAAGAAGAATTAATTGACTTGTTGAAAGAGTTCGTTGATGTTTTTGCATGGAAAATCAGTGACATCACCGGAATTGATCCCAAGGTCTCTTGTCATTACCTCAAAATTGACAGGAAGGCAAAACCATTCAAGCAAATGATACGAAGAGTTGTATTAGCACACCACGATGTTGTGGAAAAGAAATTAACAAAGATAAAATAAGAGGATAATCAAAAATAAAACATACCATCAATGGATACCCAACATGGTAATCGTATAAAAAAAGAACAAAGGAGTTCGGATCTGCATCGACTTCAGTAACTTGAACAAAGCATGTCCAAAAGATAGTTTTTCGTTACCCATCTTGGACCAATTTGTAGATTTGACGTCGGGTAACGACATGTTCTCTTTCATAGATGGATATTCTGGTTATAATCAAATCATGCTAGCAGAGGAAGATCAGGCGAACATAGCCTTTTTCACACCAAGGGTTTATACTGCTATAATCGAGTGTCGTTCGGGTTGAAAAACGCATGAGCGATATATCAAAAGATGGTGAAAAAAATGTTTAATGAATGGATTCACAAAACCCTCGAAGTCTATGTGGATGATGTGGTTGTAAAGAACATAAAAAATGATAGCCACATAAGCGATGTGAGAGAAATTTTCTTGCAATAAAGAAAACTTAACATGAAAATAAATCCAGTCAAATGTGCATTCAGGGTGATAGCAGGCAAGTTCCTGGGTATATAGTTATTAAGATAGGAATCGAGGTTGACCCAATCAAGTTCCAGAACGTTCGAGAAATTCCCTCCCCGACTACGTTAATGGATGTACAAAAATTAAATGGGAAATTGGCAGCACCGATCAGGTTCATCTCTAGATCGCCATATATGTTCAAAGCATTTTTTAGCACATTGAGAAAATGAGAAATTTTCATGAACCGGGGAATGTGAAAAAGATTTTCAAAGAATAAAAAACTACCTGGAAGAAATTCCAATCTTACAAAGTCCCGAACAAGGGTAAAAACTCAATCTTTATTTGGCAGGAACATCGGGTGCCATAAGTGCGGTTTTGATTCGAGTCGTTGAAGGGAAAGAGAGGCCAATCTACTTCATCAGCAAAACATTAAGCTCAAAAGAGAAAAACTACACCAAAATGGAACAACTGATATTGGCGTTGGTCCAAAATCACATGATTAAGGTGTTAACCAAGAGTCCGATCCAATCTGTCCTGGAAAGTGCTCAACAAACGAGAAGGATATCCAAGTGGAATGTACAAATTAAAAAAATTTGAGATCAAGTATGAAACAAGAACCGCATCCCCGACCCAAGTCGTGGCCCACTTCCTTGTTGATTTTCATTTATCGGAAGAGGAGAACATAGAAGATATACCAGGATCGTAAGAGGAACGAGAAGACCCAGGCGACCTTTTAAAAAAATGTCATCCGAGGCGATAAGAAGTATTTGTAGATGGATCATCCAACAGTGAAAGAGCTAGGATCGGGTTCGTAATCACATCACCAATATGAGTGAAGATAGGCCAAGCAATCTGATTAGAATTTCCATAAACCAATAATGAAACTGAGTACGAGGCAGTCATTCATGCATTAAGGATTATCATTGAGATGAAGATCTCGGAAATAAGGTTAACCAGTGACTCGCAATTAGTAATTTGGAAAATCACTGGGAAGTATCAAACACTGGACTCAGTCATGCAAAATATTTGAAGTTAGCCAAGAACTATTTAGCACAAATAGTAGATATCCAATATCGGCATATTTTCCGGAAATATAACATAAATGCTGATGCATTGGCTTACATTGTTTCCATGTAAAAGATCCCAAGGTAAAAGATGTGAGGGTTGATCAGGTATACCGACCATTGATTGACAAAGTACCGGAGAAGGAAATCACGGTAATGGATATCACCGATATCAAGGATGACTGGAGAATTCTAAATCTTAAAGTATCTGCAAATCGAAGAGCTTCCACGAGAGCCAAAACTCGCTCAAAAGTTAAAAATATGATTGGTCAGTTATCGAATTCGAGATGGAGTGTTATATCGGAAATCATTTTTCGGTCCACTGCTAAGGTGTCTCACGCAAAAATAAGGGTTGGAAATTCCTGATGGAATACATTATGGAGATGTAAGAAACCATAACGCATCGTTAGCACAAAAGGAAAAAGCTCAAGGGTATTTATGGCCATACATGCAAACAAATGCCAAACACCTGTAACGATGATGCGAGGAGTATCAGCGATTTGCAAAGAAAACCAAGGCACCGTTGTTTGTGGGTAAAAACGAATTCAAGGGTAAACGGTAAAAATAGGGGTAAGTTAATGATGAATACGTCTGAACCATAAAATAATTGTACTATGGAATTACTTTTAGATTCGAGAGATCAAAATCATGCAAGATTGGCCTAAAACAAGAAATAGTCGTTCCAATCTTGTTTATGTCACAGAGAAAGGAGAAAGATTGGTCTTAGGGATGGAAACATATGAAGCGTTGGGGTCAGAGTACCAGGCTCTGTGATATTTGATAGGTATGTAATTGTTATGAATAATTCCCTGTGTATGACTGAGAGAAAACTTTTTATGAAATTCAGGTTGTAACTCGTATGCCCTAAGTGTTCTATTTTCGATAAATTGAAGAATCTATTTATAATAGCGTAGCTGTAACCGTTCACTCAGACCTCGTAGGAAGTGGTGGTTGTAAAGTAAAGTGTAGGTGATGGATAGTGTGTCGAAAACCATCCACACTTGTTTGAGGACGACTGGACGGTTACACACCCATCACTCCTCTATTTAGCTAACTGTCGAACATTCCAGAAACTTTCCCCTAATGAGTGTATTGCTACACCGCATGTTGTAGACCGCCAAAGTAATACCCTAGTGAATATCCCCCAATTTGTGACATCTTTGATGTCTCGTATGATTTTTAGTATAAAATACTACTTAGCGTAAAGTTAAGTTGTGACTTGTCTGGTTAAGTTGACTTATGATTTGTCATGCCTGGCTAGACATGAATAACAAGTCTTGATGAGTCTGATAAAACTAATGAGGCTAGTAAGGAGCTGGCAGACTGAAAATAAATATATATTTATTACGCCTTATGTCAAGATTCTGATATGTTCAGTTGAGTAGTAAGAGTTCAAATGTATCAACCATTATTGACATGCTTAAGTGAATAAATTATGTCGGATTTATGCGTTGAGTAGGTCAAACACTACTTTTTACGTCATCAACAAGAGATGATGAAAGGTCATGAAAAGTGAGGAAAAATATATTTAATTATTGATATGGTCAAGCATATGTAGCATGACATTTATGTGGAGCCACATGAAATAATATTTTTCTGGCTAGACGCTATAATAAGCCATTCATGGTAATCCATATGTTAATTTTTTATATGGTATGTCATATATAACAAGTTAAATTTTACAAAAATATGGGTTACTATGTCAGTTATATTTTTTTTTGTAGCATATGTCAGTTACATGTTGTAAGTCATATGTTGTCAGTCGAAATTAGTGTACGGCACACTTAATAAGTCGAATTTGGGAGGCTATATAAGTTAAGAACATATGAATTATATATGTCATACGTGCCATTACTACATTCAAGAGGAGTCATGTATGCCTTAGAAATGAATTGCAACACTTAAAAATGTTGTCCATTCCAAGCTCCCACGTTGCAATAGTCTTTTGCTACTTTTATACATGTGGCATACATTACAAAAAGAGATTGTAACGCTTACAAGTGTGGCAGATATTACAACGGTAGACTGCAACGTTTATAAGCGTTGCAGATTTTTGTTCATGGACGGTCCATGGTTTATGGATGTCACTCCACATGTGTCGTTCATTTTAAAAAAAAAAATGGACCGGCCAACTTTTGCCGGCCATTAGTTGCTTCCCATGCCAACTTGACTGGCCAAAGTTGGTCGGCCAAGAAAGTTGGGAGGCCAAACAGATTGGTCGACCAAGTTGGTTAGTCAAGAGATGGATTTTGGCCGTCCAAGTTAGACGACCAATGTTGGGAGGTAAAGCTCTTAAAACACTATTTGGATCAGTGATTTATGACCAAAAATTAGGGTTTCACTGTTTTTCCTCCATTGTTAGTATTTTGGTGCGACCAACCATTGGAGATAATTGACTTAGGCCCGGCTAGGGTAGTGTCTAACAATTAGAGCTTCAATTTTGTATCTGGAACAAAATTATGGCTGGCATATAATTGTGACTAGAACAAGATTGTGTCTGGCACAAAAATTGAATAGATTTTATGATTGACACAAAATTGACTTGAGATGTAGGCATATCCATGATATTTAATCAAGTATACTCGTGTGCAATTTTCTAGAAGCTTCCATATATGCTTGTATGGACACTGTGATAAATCAATTTTATTCAAGCGGGGTTTGAATATTGATATAAAGCAATTATAGGAATTCAGTCGAGGAATATAGCACCAGAGAAGACTCAAGTTGCTCTATACTAGCGGGCAATCCATATGGGAGCTTGAGATTTATTATGTATATAAATTATAGAATATCTAGGAGTTTTGTAGCAAGCACCATTGTTATTCTGAGAATTTCATACATGGATACTGAGTTATGCAATAATCATGATTATATACATATGTATATATATTGAGAGGAAGACAGATATGGACACCTATCATGACTTAATACATTCCTAAGATTCTTTGAAGAATGAAAATATACTGAGGTTCTATATTTCTGATAACCGCGTCAGAAACATATTTCTTTACGATTTTAGACTTGGCAAAAACCCACCATCTATATTAAGTCCCTGCTTAGCGCGGAACAATAATTATTGTATGGTAAACACTAGATTGTGACATGACAAATAAAATTAATATAACATAACTTGGTTGTTAA
The DNA here is from genome assembly GCA_023531435.1 of Papaver californicum. NCBI lineage: Eukaryota > Viridiplantae > Streptophyta > Magnoliopsida > Ranunculales > Papaveraceae > Papaver > Papaver californicum. The sequence goes on along the minus strand of JAJJMC010010614.1, from coordinate 4,444,953 downwards.
GTGTTACCAAAGACGCCGCAATTAGCTTGAACTTCCTTAGCAGTCGCATTGGTGAAGCAGCTATCAACAATCAATCCACAAAAGGGAGGCATCACCAAACATGTCAGTAGAGTCCGTTCACAGGTAGGACGACTTATTAAATCTTTAACGTTAGTTGGAAAAACTAGAATCCCATGCGTGCGCTTGTAAAAGGGAAACTCATTTTCTAGGAAACCAATTTGGTATAAGAGGAGTACTTGTCTTCCTTTGCTTGTTATCACCAACGATACTTGTGCTTCCCAGGTTGTCAGGTTAAGTTGGTCGGACACGGAAAGGAGATTGGATAACCAAGTGAACGATGAAATGAATGATAACATATGTGAATGAATGAAAAAATTTTGTTGAATTTCGTCGTTAGAAAATTCATATTTAAGACCCTTTAGCAAAAACGATGTAGATTCTTCACATGATGCCGTTTTCGATGGTTAACCCCAATTCGAAACTGAAAAAGGTCAGTTATCTCCCAACGTGGAAAGATTTAGGTTTAGAGCTCGTTTTGACAGTCAAACGGGTCAAACAGCAACCATCCATGAATATTTGAGGCAAAATTCTGACAGTTTTCAACTTGTACTTCGTCTAGAATCCGGGCCATATCTCCTAGATCATTACTCAAACTAAAATGCCTTTTCAGTATGTTATAATAGACGCATAGGCATTAATTTCGTTATATAATTCACCTATTAATTCTTCACCATTTATCCCCAGTTGGTGAAACCGGACAGGGAAATGTAAAGTGTGGTTGTCGCTTTGTTATGCGTTTGGCCAACTTGTTTTCCTCATTGAATGCTTCAAGATGAATTTTTGGCTCATTATCTCATTCATGCTATGAACTTTATAATTGATACTTGGATTTTGTGATTGGATCTGTCCAACTTATTGAGATGGTGTTGTAGGCCGAACATGAGAATGAGTAGGGAGACAATGCGGAGATAGTTGTAGTTGATGAAATTGAGGATACCACCACTCTTCCATTCCAGGGACGTGAAAAAATTGTCTATGACATGGTTTTTGGCACAGATACTCAAGGTGGCAGCGTTTTAAATATTGAACGGTTGACGACCATGGTTGAGTATTCTGCTGCTAGCCTGGCTTTTAATCCTCCATTCATCGTGCATCTTCCAAATAATGTACTTGCTGGAGGGTTTGGCCTTCCAATTGAATGTGTTGAGTTGTACAGTCAAATATGACAAAGGTGCATTCATGTTTTTACTATATAGAAGTACGGACACTGCTCTTTTCTGGTGAAGCGTGTAGCTGAGATAATATTTGTGACCGAGATATATACTATGACTAGGTTCACTATTTTTAAAGTGATGCTAGCTTAATGGGAATACCACTTCGAATTCGATGTAGCCTGGCTTCATCATGGAGTTAATACTATAAGGAGTTGCAGGTGGAACACAGAGTTATGAGAAGCTGGTGATGGACCCGATAGTTTTATTGATGTAGACTGGAGCACATAAGATTGAAATTTCTTTTTTAATTTGTCGTGAGGAAATATTATTCCGCCTCCCAGTTCCTTGTTTCTCTTCCTTGCGCAGCAACGGTAGTACTTTGTAGCTTTGACAGTTACCAAATGTCAGACCAAGCTGGTCAGACACTAGAGGCATGTTGGGCCGACCAAGTTGGTCAAACACGGGAGGCATGCTAGGTCGTCCCCAAAATATAATGATAAATCCATTAATTTATTCAAGGAATAAATATACAATTGGTAAATGATCTCCAAATATTGAAAGTTCTATATACGATACTGTATAGATAGTAGTGCATCAATATCGATAAATGAGAGCTTTAATACCAATATAGAATATCAGTAGATCTGTATAACTCAGTTGAGGGTTGGAAGGGATAAGTTTGGAAACTCATTATTGATAAATAGACGTCAAGTAATGAAGGTCCACTACACCAAACATGCAAATTAGAAACTCAGATTAGCAACAACTCTATATATGTTGCTAAACTCTCAACAGCCATATTTTGTTGCTATAAGCAACATAGGTTTTTATAAGCATACGATCCACATGTGTTCCTGGCAACACTTTTACCTTCTATTCCGTCCATATTTTGGTAACCTTTAAAGTGTATGGAGATACTTCCACCCCCTTGACCCATTGACCTTACCTTGAGCGGGATCTTATCCCTCCAAAACACTATGGTACGAACAGGGTACAATCCCTCATTTCTTTTCTACCATAATTTTTATCTCTCTTTTCTTATCTTCTCTTTAGTTCTTCATCTAGATCTGAAAAATTCTCTGATGCCATTAAAACTCTACTGCAATTAAAACTCTACAACCATTAAACTCTACGAATTACAACTAAACTTATGTAATTCAATAAAGTTTAATAAACTTTCTGTGTATTATGTTAGATCGATAGTTATGTTTCTTTTCTGTTAATGACTTTCACTTATATTATTGCAGATGGAAGCACTATTGTGAGAGATATTGCTAAGCGTAATAAACCTAGATATGGTTTCATCTTTTTATTTTAGTTTTATGGTTTGGGTTTAAATTTTGGTCAATATGTTGTATATGAGATTTGGGTGATTATTTATTTCAATTTTTTTTATGATTTGGGTTTTTCTTATTTTTGATTTTGAATGGTTTTCAGTGAGTGGAACTAAGAAATCAAGATAAATTTGAGTTCTTTGTTTTGATTTTTATGTTTGTTTTTGAACTTAAACCTAAAAACTCAAACTCTATGCAATAAGTTTGATTTGCTTGGTTAGTTCTGTCAAAATTAGAAATTGTTAGCAATTTATTGTGATTTTTGCTTGAATCCATTCATAGTTGCAGGTTTACTTTGCAAGTAAGTTGGAAAAAAAAATTGTATGGTTAGAATTGAAGTAGATATCACTTTCATAGAATGAATGTAACTTTTAGTAATTTTTCGTTTGATGTCGTATAGATGCACTAATAGATATTATTGCTGAATTTTAACAAGATATTGTCTTTAGGAAACACGTACAATTGTAGGTTGATGAAATGTCATATATGTTTGATAAGGAGTGGATGAAATATCCCCGTAAATTAGATAAATACATAAAAGGTGTTAGGTTATTTATAAAGTTTGCTAGTAAAAATGGTAGTGGGAATACGTTATTCGCATTGTGAATGCTGTAAGAACAGTAAAGGATTGAAGATGCTTGGTGATATTTCATTTTATTTGCTCAAATATGGTATTCATTCGATGTATACAACATGGCGTTTACATGGAGAAAACTCAGAAGTAGAAGCACGAGCACATAAGGATAAGATTATTAAGGATAATGTAGGTGACAATGTAGCTGAGAATGTAGCAAATATATGTGATAATGTATGAGTTGTTGCTGAGGATGTCGATCCTGCTGTAGGTGTAGATGAAAATGTTGGCTAGATAGTAAGACTCATGTTGATGTTGAAACCAGCAGAGGCAAATAAAAGAAATCTTTACATGAACGTGCAAGAGAACCGTTATACCCTTCATGTCCCAAAGGTAAGACAACATTGTATGCTGCTGTAAAACTGAATAACATTAAGACTCAGTATGGGTTTTCAGACAATGGTGTCTCTGCACTCTTAGAATTGATTAAGGAGTTGCTTCCTGAAGATAACACACTGCCGTCTAAGTACCCAGATATAGAAAACATGATCCAATAGCTAGGGATAAATTATGTAACTTATGATGCCTGTGTAAATGATTGCATTTTGTATTGGATGGATTATACATCACTGGTGAAGTGTCATGTTTGTCAAGAACCTAGGTATAAGAAGGTTTTTAATGATGAGAGGAAACTTACTATAGTTGCTCATATGATGTTAAGGCATTTTTCGCTGATTACAAGGATGCAAAGGTTTTATAGAGAACCATGGATAATAGAGAAAATGACTTGGCATTCTAAAGCCAAGTCAGATATAAACATTATGCGTCAGCATGTTGATAGTTCATTTTTCTATATGCGGGATAGATTCTCGCCGGAGTTTGCAAAGGAACCAAGGAATATTACACTTGGCATATCAACAGTCGGTTTCAATCCGAATGGATGCTTCGGTACCAATCACAGTTGTTGGCCGGTAATTCTACAGCCTTACAATCTTGCTCATTCCCTGTGTATGGAGGGGGAGTTCTCAATGCTGGTGTGTTGATATCAGGCCTAAAAGCACCAGGTAAAGACATAGTTGCTTATTTACAACCTCTTATAGATGAGTTGAAGTGGTTATGGGATGAAGGTGTATTAACATACGACTCCTTCATTAAAACTGAGTTCGTGCTAAAAGAAAGATTACTATGGGATATTCATGATTTTCCTGTGTCAGGGACTTTCTCTGTACGTGTAACATATGGATATTATGCTTGTCCTACTTGTGGAAAAGAAACAGATGTCGATTATCTTTCGTTTAGTAAGAAAATTTGTTATATGGGACATCGTAGATGGCTTCCATCGAAACATAAGTATCGAGATGATAAAAAAAAATTCAATGGAGGGGTAGAGTATCGTCCATCTCCTTGGACACTAACATGGTTGCAAATACAAGAGATTGTTCGTAATATCAGAACTAAGAAGGGTAAGGGGAAACAATCATCGACAGCAAGTCTGAAGCGTAAAAGGAAAGTCGAAAGGGAAAATGAAGATGCTTCCAATATAGAAGATGAAGTTAATGACCACTTGTTGTTTTCTCGAAGGTCTATTCTTCATGATTTACAAAATTGGGGTTCAAATGCGATCCAACATATTACGGATGTTATGCATACATAGAAGAATATATTGAGCATATTTTAAACACTTTGATGGGAAATAGAAAAAGATGGTCCTGATGCGCGTAAAGATATGGAATCAACGGGGATTAAGAAGAAGTTGTGGCTGAAAGAGGATGCTGTTATCGGTAAAACAACAATGGAGAATGAAACTTTTTCCCTGACTAACAAGGAGAAACTTGATTTTTGTACTATTTTGAAGAACTTAAGGGTGCCATCCAATTTCTCTGCCAATCTTCGCAACTGCGACAACGTGAATCCTCCCGAGCTAAGGAATTTCAAGTCTCATGATTACTATGTTGTAATGCAACATTTGTTTCCATTACTGGTTCATACTGTAACTTCGGTGCCTAAAGAGCTACGAGTTTCTCTTCCGGATCAGTATCTTCTTCAACATTATGTGCACGAAGTTTATCATCCGAGAACATCTGATTAGAGAAAAATCTAGTATGGTGGAAGCAATGTGTGTTTTTAAAAAATATTTTCCTCCTTCGTTCTTCGTTATTAGTATTCAACTGATGGTTCATCTAGCAGATGAAGCTTTGATCAGCGGTCGACGCAATCAAATTAGTGATCTTATTTTTATTCAATAAAATAATAATATAATGGAAGTCAAGTTCGTTCCCACGAGGAGCAAGGTGTTTAAGTTGTTTAATGCCACAAAGGGGGGTTTGTTTTAGGATTTTAGCAAGGTAAATAAGAAATCAATCAAAAACAAAGTTGTAAGCAATGGAGAGATATGTAGAGGAATCCTTCTTAGTTACTAAACAATCACTGAATTAGTATATTCATCTACTCATTGTTAATCACAGATTATCACCAACCGTATAATAACATCTAGATCCATGTTATCCCCGAAATTCCTTATATCACTGGATACGGAAGTTCTCTCCTACCATATTATATTTTTCCTAACCACCTAGTGGTTGATCACTTGGGTTCTAATTGATTGAGGATGAATGCTAAGTTCTAAACATGGAGAAGTATTTTCCTGCTTCTAAAGCGGCATCTGTTCGTAAAGAGATTAGCGGCATTCTACAGGTTACTGGGGAGTTTCTTTATGAATATTGAGAGAGATACAAACGGTTGTTGGCAAGCTTCCCATACCACAACATCTCTTCAAAACTCATCATTCAATATTCATATGAAGGATTACTTCTGGAACAGAGAAACTTGATTGATGCAGCCGCATGAGGTACACTCACTGAAAATAAAATATCGCAAAACTAATTTGATTGGGAGTATGGCTTCAAATGTACAATAGTTCTGTACCAGGAACAACTCAAATGTCAGAAGAGTTAACGAGATAGTATGATCGTTGATTCGTCGCAATGAGAACAACAGTTGAATAACATAGAGAAGGTCGTGCAACGAATGACTGCAGTGATTATTCCAACCTATGAAGAAGAGTCTCAACAGGTGAATGTTGTGATCCCTAATCAGAGGCCAAGGTATGATCCCTATTCTAATACTTATAATCCCGGTTGGAAAGATCACCTAAACTTTAGTTGTGCGAACAAGCAAGATGCAGCTCTTATGCCACCAGCTTATGGGTGACAGAGTGGTTTTCAACAACCACAATTTCAACCTCAGCCGCAACCTCAACAACAAACTCAGAGTTACTGTTTAGAGGAGGTGATGAAGGCTATGATGCAGAAGCAAGATGCAAATGCTAAGCATCGGGATACAATTCTGCAAAAGCAAGATATGGCTATAAAGGACTTGCAAACTCAAATAGGGCAGTTGGCTACAGACATGAATCAAATGAAGGTACAAGCTTCGACAAAGTTGTTATCATAACCTTTTGTATACCCAAGAGAGCATGTCAATGTTGTAACTCTAAGAAGTGGAAGGAAAGTACAAGATTCAAATCCACAATAAGTGGGTAATGACGACGTAGAAAATGAAGTAGAGGTAGAAACCGTACTGAAGGAAAAGCCAACCTCAACCGGCCAACCTAAGGACACGGTGCCTACTTTTACTACTCCACCACCTTTTCCTAGTTGTTTTGCTAAGTCAAAGAAGCAAGCTCAAGATAAAAAAATCATGGATATCTTCAGCGTAACAAAATTTGAATCTCTAGGAATAACTCTGAGATTAACAACAAAGTAAATAGCTTCCTTAACGGTCGACTGTTGTTGCGATATTTTAATTTTACAACGGCTTATTTCTGTTACGACCAGACGTTGCTGATTCAAATTAACAATATCACCACAACTGTTACGAAAAAATACAACAAGGTGTTTTACAACGCCCACTGCCGTTGCAAGCATGTTCAGTAACGGAAATGGTTTGTTGCTAAACGCTAAATTTGGTGTACTGGTCTATATAGATACTATGACTACAGTAATGAATCAACATTGCTTAATATGATTCTTAATATTGATATTTATATATGAAACGACTTCAAGGAATTCAGCTGCGGAATTATTGCACCCGGAACAAGTTCAAGTTACTTTACACTAGTGGGCAATCCATCTAGGAGCTAGGTGCAAGTTGTTCTATACTAGTAGATAATCTATCTAGAAGTTTTGTTTTTCAAGAACAAGGTCAAGAAAGAAAACTGCACAAGAGTATGTTCTGAATATTTGTATAATCAGAGAACACCTGGGAGGAGTCGTATCAAACACCAATGTCATTCTGAGAACAAAATCGCTCTATACTAGTGGGCAATCCATCTAAGAGATGCAAATCAATGGAGATTCTATACAAGGTCAGTACTAAGTCATACAACTGGCAACAGCAGTACATGCAAGCATCGAGCGACAATAACATCTAGTAGAGAATAGAGCAGTGGATCTGAAAATATCGCAGGTTAATCATAGGTGAGCTGGTGGCTTTGATAACAGCGGTGGTGTGTCATAATTCATGGCCGGCCTTATCCAAGATATATTTGAAGTCTTGGTCAGCACTATCGTCTTCATGATACTAAAAAAATTCTTTCAAAGCCGGCAACAATTGTCTCTTGATACTCCATCTTTTTCTCGTTATATATAAAACCATTGGAAATTTTTAATGTATGAATCTATAGAAGCATTCTTACTTTTTTCTTGTTGTACCCCCCACAATGACAATGGAGGTGTCGTAGACGTTGATCCTGCAGCATACATTGATAAAGGTAGAAGAGATGATGTTAACCTAGAAAATTAATTAGAAGAGACAAGCAGTACTCTGCACATGAATATTCTTCTAGCGGTGAAATTGACATGGAGTTTTCAACTCCATTACCAAGCGAGAACCATATACAAGTCCACACCACAGTAAATAAGAGAGATTAGAACCCGAGATAGTTGCATCGTAATGTACTTCCCACTGGTAGCGGATGATTGAGGAAATAAACAACAAGAATCTGGGTGATACTTCTCTGGATGACGCCTGAAGATTTCGAGGAGGTTCAACACTGTCAAGCCCGATGCTGAATAGGAAATGATAGATTGTTATTTTATTACTATGAGTAGGTGGTCAATCGGCCGGTAACAATGAGGATTTGATTTATTTTTTTATTTTTATTTTTTTGATATGATAAAATTGAAATTTTAATCATGGAAATGCAAACGGTGTTTGCATACGCTTTAGAGAAATTAAAGCTATATTGATATGAAATAAAACTCAAGATAGTTAGACGTTGAAAGTCTTGAACCACCTGCCATGTACCACCATACCCATAACTTATGTATCCTTCAATGAACTCAGTAATTATTGTATGTACTGATGTTGGAGATGAGTATTTTTATGTATTCCCTCGGTCCCCAAGCCCAGCTCTCTGGACTCAATCTTCTCCTTAAACACACACTTCAAACAATTGCATTTATTGGTTGGATGATGGACTAATCTATGATAATGATAGTATTTTGGATCTATTATCTCCTGGGCAGTTGGTTCGCGCTTCATAAGAGGCATCTTCACAGTTTCATCTTGGATCCATACTTCCAACAGGTCAATCACTTCGTTCATTGTGCACGAATAATCAGGGAGGGTTGAAGCTTCCTTTTGTGCTTGTGAGGATAAAGTTAGGGCTAGGCGTTTGAGTTGTTGGTAGTTATGACCTGGATACTTCCTCCTGCTACTCTCGCTAGCGGTTGATTGAAAGTTGGATTGTTTGTTGGATGGACGCTTGCTTTTCCAAATATCTTCGTAGATTTCTTCATTCTGGAAGGATTCAGATTGACTGAATAGAGAAGACATAACTGTAGTCTATCCCTTGGAAGCTTCTGATATTTTCTGAAAATACAAATTCTCCAAAAATGTTTTGTAGGCTGGCATCACCCTTTTTTTGTAAGGACACTGATCGCAACGCGACAAATCCGACGAATCTCCTATTTGAACTTGCAGGAGTGGTTCCAATTTTTCACAAGCAGCAAAGTTAGGTTGGTGGTTCTTTTCTGGCTCACGTTCAACATGGGTGTAGATTTGGTCTTCGTCGTCACCATAAGGGATGTGAATCTTAGAAGAAGAACCATTGTCATCAGTGCTAACCCAAAATGAATTTCTTGTAGTATTCCCCTTAGGGTGAACACATGTTGGTTCTTCCGATAGATGGTCTGTAAGAATTTTCAAAAGGGTGAATACCTCGTTCTGAGTCTTGATAATATTAGCTTGATTCATTATAATATCATTCAAGATTTTTATCAAATTGGTAATAGTTGTCGGATTGTGAGTATCCATAGCCTCTACAGGAGTTTGACCCGAAAGAACGAATTCATGAGCAATATGAGAGGTATCATTAGTATTAGGGGAAATAAAACTGGGATTGGGGATTTCTTAACCATTCCTAAGATCGACCATTTTTTTAGAAATTAAAAAAATTGATTTTGCAACCGAGAGATTGGTCTCCCACTATGGTCGCCAAAATGTTTGTAGATAATAACGAATTCAAGAGTAAAATAGTAAAAATATGGGTGAACTAATGATGAATAGTCTGAACCTTAAAATATTTGTACTATGGAAGTACTTTTAGATTCGAGAGATCGAAGTCATGCAAGATTGGCCTAAACCAAGAAATGATCGTTCCAATCTTGTTTCGGTCACAAAGGAAGAAGAATGGTTGGTCTTAGGGAGGGAAGCATAGGAAGTTTTAAAGTCAGAGTACCAGACTCTGTGAGATGTGATAGGTATGTAATTGCTATGAAGAATTCTTTGTGTATGCCTGAGAGAAAACTTTTTATGAAATTCATATGGTAACTCGTATACCCTGAATGCTCTATTTTCAATAGATTAATGAATCGATTTATAGTAACATAGCAATAATCGTTCACCCTGACGTCGTAGTAAATGGTGGTTATGAAGTAGTGGTGGAGGTGATGGAGAGTGTGAAAAAAACCGTCCCCTACTTGTTTGAGGACGACTGGATGGTTACACACCTATCACTCCTCTACTTAGCTAATAGTCGAACATTCCAGACACTTTTCCCTAATGGGTGTATTACTACACCACATGATGTAGACCAGCATACCAATACCATAGTGAATATCCCCCCATTTGTGACATCTTTGATATCTCATATATATGATTTTTAGTAGAAAATACTACTTATCGTGAAATTAAGTTGTGACTTGTCTGGTCAAGTTGACTTATGACTTGTCATGTCTGGATAGACATGAATAAAAAGTCTTTATTAGTATGACAAGACTAGTGAGGCTCGTAAGGATCAAGCATTACAATCTAGCACAGTTACATTTCCAAGTGCCATCCAGCATAATACCACCAAAGGTACAATATCTGGCTACTTCATGTTAACAATGCTCACATCTCATCTGGAGATAACACCAACCGAGATGAAGGGGATACTATTCCCGACTTTCCCGCTCGGGGGTCCGAGCCCTGTGAGATGCTGGGTGGTAGAGCTCTAATACGTTGATAAAATAGACGCCTTAGGGGATGCATTCTCTCAAGAACCCACTCAGTTCCGTAAAACCAAACAAGGTTGGGTGATCCCTTACTATTGAGGCACCGGCCTAGACCTGGCAATTAGGGCCAGAACCCTTGGGTTGACCCTAACCCGGCCCGTGTAAACCTAGACCGTCGTGACCCGTTGACTAAACGTCCGGGTTAGGGTTGATGTTTCTAAGACTCGCTCAAAAACGGGTTTGACCGCTTAACCCGCGGGTTAACCCGCCAATATGTTTAGTTTTAATTTTTAGGGGATTTTAAAAATAATCTTGTAACTGGTTAACTCTGAAATCCGTTAAAAAAACATCATATAACCAATATTTCATCCAATATTGTTCTCAAAACTAAAATTTTGATACTAAGAAACTACTTATACCCAAAATCATATTTAGTTCTAAACAAAAAAGGTGAAAATGACTCATATTAGTATGAATGAACGATTTCAAAAATTACATTGATGAAATTTTCAATATCCATTTTCTAATTACTAGTAGATACCCATTCTTAAGCTTGGAATACCTATATTTGGTATTTATAAATCCGTAATTTCACGATAACAAAAATTCAAATATGTAATCAATTTTTACAATATAAATATCAATCGACTTATTATCAAAAATTATTTATAAATATTTAGGTCTACGGGTAAATAAGCAAAGGAAGGGAGGGGGAGGAAGACGGAGGAGGGAATGTATTAGAAAAACCTTGACCTAAAACAACAAGAAGCAAATTAATATGGAAAGAAAGAAGAATGACATTAAGACTATAAAAAGAAGGCCATGTTTTGTTTAATGATTCTTTTTATAACATGTATATTTATACTTATTACTAGGTATTACTTGGGTTTATGATTCAGGAGTTAAGCCTATAAATTAGTCAGGATCTACGGTTTTGGTCTCACCTCTTAAATTCTTTTAAAAATTAATATTTGGTATTAATATCGCTAGCGGTTTTTAATTAGAAAATTAACTTAGATTAAGAAATCTAATTATATTAGGAAACTTAGTCATGACAAACATAAGATTAGACGTGTTTAGGATTAGACGATGTTTTATTGGTCGGATCAAATTAGATGGGGCCTACGGCCCTTGCCGTACTCGTAAATTCTTTTAGAAATTAATATTTGGTATTAATATTGTTAGCCGTTTTTAATTAGGAAATTAAGTTAGATTAAGAAATCTAATTATATTAGGAAACTTAGTCATGGCAAACCTAAGGTTAGACGTGTTTAGGATTAGCCGGTGTTTAGTTGGCCGGGTCAAATTAGTCGGGGCCTACGGCCCAGCCGTACCCCTTAAATTCTTTTAGAAATTAATATTTGATATTAATATTAATTGTTTTTAATTAACAAATTAAGTTAAATTAAGAAATCTAATTATATTAGGAAACTTAGTAATGGCAAACCTAAGGCTAGCCGTGATTAGGATCAGTGACTATGCTAGGTCTAGCTTTGTCCCGGGCCGTGGCATAATCTCTACCGTCCAAAAATAATAAAATCTCGGTCGTAGATCTAATAATTCAACAGACGGATATAGAATTACTAGACCAAATCTCTTCCCTTTGAATGGGTGAACGCTCAAAAATATGAGCAATATGAGTGGGTCTGGATATGCTATCATAAGTTTTTAATTCCAAACTCTCTGACAATTCCACATTACTAGAAAGCAACTAGTTAGAAGTATTATCCTCCCATCCGTGTGGTTGTTCACTTACATACACGCTGTAAGGTTGTTGGCATGTATGAGAATAATCATAAGGTTTCGTAGGATATTGACCATAGCCAAAAGATTGGTTTTGGTTATACCCCTGGTATGGTTGGTAGTTGTCATAAGATTGAAATTTAAAACCAAATTGATTACCACTATTATATGATTGATCTTGTGCACCGTACATGTTATTTCCGTAAGGAAACATGATGACTCACAAGAATAGGGAGAAAATCTAAACAAAAATAAAAAGTGATACTTACAACCTGTTTTCAGAATTTTCCTCCCGCTTTTGACGAGTGCTAACACCTTTAACAGATTGTTAACACCATGAAAACCTAAAAACCTAAAAATACTAAAGAAAAACGTGAAATATCTAAACTAATAAAACCAACTAAAACAAGTAACAAATCAATTAGCAAATGCTCCCCGACAGCGGCACCAAAATTTGATGCGTGTCGTAAGTGCAACAAATTACTGAAGATATTTTCCACTAATTAACTAGTAATATAGCGGTAGTAAGGATCGTTCCCACAGAGAGCTGTGTAATTGAGATGTTGTTTAGATTAACAAAACTAAAATAAACACTAAAAAATGGGTTTTGTAGATTAATTAACTAAATAAAAATATAATAAACAAAAAAGATGGTTAAGGAATCCTTCATCGTTACCAAGCGTTGAATGAATTAGTATACTTATCTATCTTTTGTTAAAATCATTCATCACCAACCGTAGAATAACAGCTAGCATAGTGCTATCCCCAAAACTCATTGTATCACTGAATGTCGAAGCTCTCGAACACCAGATTCTATCCAACTGAGCCACCAAGTAGTAGCGCACTCAAGGTGGAACCCAATCAAATGCTTTAGGGTTTGTTAATTTAGGTTGATCATATCATCGGAACTCTTAGCACAAGGTCCTGCTTACTAGTGTTATCTTCACACGTGATTTCTCCATAGAATCCCTCTGCAAGGTCTCACGTTCTCTGCTTGTGTAGGAGATGATCGAAAATTACGGATCGCTCAACTCTCTAATAACCATAGAATAATCAATAGATTAATTTAGCGTGCACTCCAAACAATCTAAGAAATCAATCATAAACCCTAGATATAGTGAAAACAAACAATGATAATAATAACTTCGAACAAACTTGTATTAACTAATAAAGCTTCACGCTTAGATCATTGAACTCATCATTAATCAACAAAAGGTTTATCTACTCATATTACAAATAAGAATGGTTTCCCCCTAAAGTGGTAAACCCTAGGTTTTTTATGTAGAAGTTATGATATAAAGGGAAGAATTTATGTAGATATCTAGATGTATCTTGTTTGAGCCTTATATGCCTTCTTTTATAGCTTTCAATGCTTGGCCCTCAAATATCATCTCCTTTTAGGGTTTGGAATCCTAACGCGGCAATGTTTCCTTGATTTAGAAGTCCAAAACATGTCTTAAAAGTGGCCTACATCGAGTTATAATCGGTAGACTCAATCCTCCTCTTTCTACCGATTGTTGGTGCCCAAAAACAAGAGTTTTATGATGCCAAAATTATCCATAATCGGTAGTCACGATACCCTCCTTATCTAAAGATTGTTAGAGATTAAAATTCGACTTTTTCTGTGTCCGAAACTGCCTATAATCGGTAGTTAAATTTCCCTGTTATTTCCCGATTATTTTGTTGTGTGTTTCGCTCTTTTCTTTTGGATGTTTTGCCCGTAACCTTTTCATATGAACTCGGAATGACCTCATTCTTTTTGCGTTGGCTTCGTATTTCAATTCTCTTCAAGATGATGTTAAGAAATCCTGGAGTTGAACGAGTTAAATTTGGTATTTAGCTCTTCTCCATTGGTAGACTTCAACTTCATTGTTCATTTAAGCACTTTGTAACTCCTTTTTGGATGATTCACCTAATATGACACATAAGATAGAAAATAAGAGTAGTAACCTAATATGCAAGAATTATAGGTAAAAAAAGCATGGATTTGACATTAGAAACATGTGAATTATGCACGTATCAAATTCCCCCACATTTAGCTTTTGCTAGTCCTCGAGCAAACTACTATCTAAACTAAACTAACATACAACAACTCTTTTTCTTCAAGGATACAGTTGCACTTAGCATGTGCAACAAGTCTTTAAACCCCTAGGTGTCCCTAGTGGACAAGTTGTAGACTCGTGAGGGTTTTTCAAGAGGTATACCCACAAAACCTACTCCAACTTCAAAGTCACAAGCATCCAAAGAGATATGAGGATATAAAGTTTATGCGCACTAACAATAAGAATTTAGAAATACCAAAGAACATTATTCTCATGCTTAATTCTTGAGTTAGGAGAAAGCCACCATATGAAAGAATCCAGCCTCAAGTGCGATCGAATAAGTGTTCTGCCTCACCAATAGGATATTATGAATTTGACACTGAAAAAAGACGCAATTTATGGTTCTCATGTGTGCATGTAGGAGTGAAGACAGAAATCCTGCACACGTTGAATGGTGGGAAGGAAAAGTAACCTTTCGAATTATATGAAGATGTTATCCCCTATAAACTTTGGACGAAAAAAAAACCTTTTTTTTCTGATGACCTCTAAGAAAGGAAATTAACCACTATATGAGGATGGGAATGCTTACTTACCTTCTCACCCAATTCACAATCCGTACCACTCTCACAGCATCCAATAGAAACGTCTTCGGTCTTCAACTATTGATGATGAACTCTTGAACTTCATATAACTTTGAATTTTTAACTTTTTTCCTCAATTTCTTGTTGTTTGAAACTTCTTTATAGATTTCTTCTTCCCATGACATTATTGAATGAATACAAAAATAAATATACACTAAAGCAAATATAATTATTATTGTTTTATTTTTATTTATTTTTTTTATTTTTCTTTATTTTTCTACTTTATTTTTCGTTTTATATATATATTATTGCTTTTTATATGCTAAAATTTAAATACAAACTAACAAATGTGGCAATGGGAGAAGGATTTTACCACTTGATTCTTCACAACTTATATTGTTTTGATATCATGAACTTCATTAACTCTCATCTTTTGCTTTCTTTCGCTCTTGTACATAAGTCTTCAACATATATATATAATTTTCTCTTTGTATTGTTGCTTCACTTGAGTATCAAATTTTTCTCTTTCTTATAGACCTTGAATATCTTTAACTTTCCTTCGAATTTGTGATGCTTCTCTTGTTGATGATAACAGTGTTTATATGGACCTGTTGTTGTCGAGAGAATGGTGCCAATTGAAAACAAGACTACAAGATAGAGTTAGCAATTATGATGACACCCTCATGATTGACATAAATAACACTCAAGAGATCAAAAAGTAGTGCTGAGATTGGTGCGAAGTTGGATAGCTCATCATTCTACCCGGAATTTACGCAGATGAAACACTCTAAATGGAAAATTAAAGGTTTGGTGCCTCACTCATGGGTATTGAATGATCAGCTTCTCTAATACCGTATTCTCTACCGGCGGTTTAAGTCCCTTTTTATCATCTCTAGCCTTTCAACAACTAAGCACTCTGAATATAGTTTTCTAATACTTTTAAGTTCAGTTATTTCGGTTAGAACTCCGTATGTAAACTTAGCTAGAAGTATACTGAGTGACTCTTAAATCTCTAAAAGTTTGAGGTTTATGCAAAAATTAAAAACTAAAGCTAAAAACTATATATGCAAATACTCCCCCACACTTAAACTTTACATTGTCCTCAATGTAAATTGACTCTTCCAATGTAAAATCAAGATGGGAAATCCTAATATGATATGAGAAATAAAAATTAAAAACCAAAAGATAGAAATACAAAACCAATGGGTTGTCTTCCATTCAGCGCTTAGTTTAACGTCCTCAGCCTGACCTCTTGGTAACGCCCATAACCAACAATCTGAAAATCTGGGGATCCACCCAGACAACAATCTGCAGTTCTAATAACAACTTCATGCAAATCTTAGCATAAAATAAAAACATAAAATTTTTTATTTGGTAGAAGTTACCCCCACACTTAGTCTTTTATACACTTGGAAGTGTATAAAGAACATAAAATGCGGGAACTTTTACAATTTCCTCTCGGTAACCTGCACAATGTTAGATATCGAACACATATACTGGTGGATAGTTAGAAGCAAAATAATTCTTAAGAATTTTTGTAGCACATACACCCAACCCTAAGTGAGGTAGCTCCTTAAAAATTGGGTTAACAACTTCGTGGGGAACTATTTTGATAGGGGGAGGATCAAAATATATAGAGTTATGCAAAGGATTAGACAAACCTTTCATGATCTCTTATATTACAGGATCCTTATCATTCTTAAAGAAATCCAATGAATTATTTACCTCATGTACATTGTGGTACTCTATCAAACACTTTAAAATCCATTGTTCATCATTTTCTGCTTCAACCGAAATCTCAGTATCACTATAATCATTGGAAAGGTTAACTGGGTCTTCCACAAAATCAATCAATTTGGTCTAATTCTCAATCACCGTTTTTTCAACACCCTCGTCATCAGAATTGGGTTCCTCTTCTAGGAAGTCTAGTTCATTGGTACAAATCCTAAGGTCTTGGTTTGAGTACGTTACACCAGTGATAACAATAAATATGTTATATCCAGTCTCCTCCTTTCGAATAGGCGAATGATCGTTATTATGATTCGGAGTTGGAATAACTTCATCATTATTACAAGAACTTTCCAAAGGTATTTCATCTTCGTAATCGTCATCAGAATTTTCGGCAACCTCATATTCTTCATTATTCCAATGGCGTTGGAATTCCATCTATATGACCCTATTAATTTCCTGAAGAGTTTCCTCTGATGTTCCATCTTCTTCTAGTTGATCGTGTTGTTTAAAGAGTTTTATGATGTTAACACGTTTTCTACCAATACTCAAAATAGAATCTCTAGACCACATCTCTTCCCTTTGAATGGGCGAACGCTCAAAAATATGAGCAATATGAGTGGGTCTGGATATGCTATCATAAGTTTTTAATTCCAAACTCTTTGACATCTGCACATTACTAAAACACAACTATTATAAGTATAACTATCCTCCCATCCCTGTGGTTATTCACTTACATACCCGCTATAAGGTTGTTGGCATGTATGAGAATAATCATAAGGTTCGGTAGGATATTGACAATAGCCAAAAGATTGGTTTTGGTTATACCCCTGGTATGGTTTGTAGTTATCATAAGATTGAGATTTAAAACCATATTGATTACCGCTATTATATGATTGATCTTGTGTACCGTACATGTTATTTTTGTAAGGAAACATGAAGACTCACAAGAATAGGGAAAAAATCTAAAACAAAAATAAAAAGTGATACTTACAACCTGTTTTCAGAATTTACCTCCTGCTTTTGACGAGTGACTAACACCTTTAACTGATTGTTAACACCATGAAAACCTAAAAACCTAAAAATACTAAAGAAAAACGTGAAAATATCTAAACTAATAAAACCAACTAAAAAAAATGACAAATCAATTAGCAACAACTACCCGGCAACGGCACCAAAATTTGATACGTGTCGTAAGTGCAACAAATTACTCAAGATATTTTCCACTAATTAACTAGTAATATAGCGGTAGTAAAGATCGTTCCCACAAAGAGCTGTGTAATTGAGATGTTATTTAGATTAGAAAAACTAGAATAAACACTAAAAAGGGGGTTTTGTAGAATAATTAACTAAATAAAAATATAATAAAAGAAAAATATGGTTAGGGAGTCCTTCGTTGTTATCAAGCGTTAACTGAATTAGTATGTTTATCTATCTTTCGTTAGAATCATTAATCACCAACCGTAGAATATCATCTAGTGCAGTGTTATCCCCAAAACTCATTGTATCACTAAATGCTGAAACGCTCGAACACCATATTCTATCCAACTAAGCCACCAAGTAGTAGCGAACTCAAGGTGTAACCCAATCAAATGCTTTAGGGTTTGTGAATTGAGGTTGATCCTAGCATCAGAACTCTTAGCACATAAGGTAGAAGAACTATAGCCCGGTCTGCTGCAAAAGTCTATCTAAACAAATGGCTCGTTCTCTTCCTTCTGTCTGTTTCTTTATTAGTGAGGGAACCAACTGTGATAGACCGGAATTTTTTTGCTTCCAATGGGTCGGGTTTCGGTCCATTAGGTAAGCTCTAGCTTTCCGATACACCACTCGAAAAACTGCGCTTTCAAATTTTTTGGACCAATTAAATTTTTCCAAACAAATATTCATCGATTTATTTCAAATTGTTTTGTAAGCATGCAACCATAACTTTTATATTTCAAGGGTCACCGAATCCTACATATGATTCCCATCGTTTCATTATGAAGATATAATATCTCCTGCCAGAGTAGTCGGATACCAGCCACTTTTACAGCTAATGGTCTTCCGGGTTACCACTCGTAAGTGGGAGTTAGCAGGCCTGCCAACACACATCTTTCCAGCGACGAGTGGGGATAATCAGTCCCGTTGTCTACCACTGTTCCAGCGACGGTCTTCCGGATAGCCAGGTCCTGCTTACTAGTGTTGTCTTCACACGTGATTTCTCTACAGAATCCCTCTGCAAGGTCTCACGTTCTCTACTTGTGTAGAAGATGATCGACAATTATGGATCGCTCAACTCTCTACTAGCAATAGAATAATCAATAAATCATTTTAGCGTGCACACTCCAAACAATCTAAGAAATCAATCATAAACCCTAGATATACTGAAAACAAACGATGATAATAATAACTTCGAAGAAACTTGTATTAACTAATAAAGCTTCACGCTTAGAACATTGAATTCATCCTTAATCAACAAAAGGTTTAGCTACTCATATTACTATAAGAATGGTTTCCCCCTAAAGGGGTAAACCCTAGGTTTTTTATGTAGAAGTTGTGATATGAGAGGTGGAATTTATGTAGATATCTAGATATATCTTGTTTGGGCCTTATATGTATTCTTTTATAGCTTTCAATGCTTGGACCTCAAGTATCCTCTCCTTCTAGAGTTTACAATCCTACCGGGGCCATGTTTCCTTGATTTAGAAGTCCAAAACGTGTCTTAAAAGTGGCCTAGGTCGAGTTATAATCGGTATACTCAATCCTCCTCTTTCTACCGATTGTTGGTGCCCAAAAACAAGAGTTTTCTGATGCCAAAATCGTCCATAATCTGTTTTGTCCATAACTTCTTCATACGAACTCGAAATGACCTCATTCTTTTTGCGTTTGGATTCGTCTTTCAATTATCTTCAAGATGATTATAAGAAATCCTGGATTTGTACGAGTTTAATTTGGTCTTTATCCCTTCCCCATTGGTAGACTTCAACTTCATTGTTCATTGAAGCACTTTGTAACTCCTTTTTGGATGATTCACCTAATATGACACATAAGATATAAAACAAGAGTAATAACAAGTAATATGCAAGAATTATAGGTAAAACAAGGATGATTTTGACACTAGAAACATGTGAATTATGCACTTATCAGCAGTCCCACACAGTTACATTACATCCAAATGCAATCCAGCATTGTTATATTACGCTTATCATATCATGGTTTACGTAGGAAACCAAACGCACATTATGAAATATAAACCAAGGAAAAAACAAGAAACTGCAAAAGGAAAAAGGATTCATTCACCCAAATAACAAAAGTTCCAAAATCCGAGATCCTATAGGATATTATCCGGTATAACGGATATCGGATGTCGGAAACGGATATTGTATCGGATATTGTATCCGTCCGATAACATCCGATACCGATAGCATATAGAAATTATCGGAAGTTATCGAAAATTATCGAATAATTACCGGATAGTTATCGAAAATTATCAGCAATTTGAAGTGAAAAAACAGGTGTTGAGATTTATATCAGCTATCGGATATTTATCGGATAATATTCGATATCCGATAAGCTTATCGAAACGGAATCGAATTTGAAGTTTAAAATTCCGTCGGAACTTATCGGATATCCGATAAGCTTATCGGATATCGAAACCGGCTGAGTCAATATCCGTTTCGATAGCATCCGTTGACAACCCTAAGGATAGTAAAGGCATAATCAAGCTGCGGTGTTTTTTGGTTGGTTTAGTTAGTTTTTTTTTTTCGAAAATACCCTTCCGTGTTTTCAAAATTTTGCTTGCATCATTCTTAGGTTTTGGTGGATTCTAACATAACGAGGGGTAATTACATCATCTTTGTATTATCTAAACAAAAACCATAGTTTCTTCATCCTCTACCATAACCAGAGGAATACTATCACCACCATTACTGCCCTCTTTCCCTCTGCCACAAACCACCACCGCCACCCTCCTCCACCGCCACCACTACCGTACAACGTCAATGCCATCACCACTACACCAGCGCTATCATTATCACCTTCAACTTAATTGGATCTGAAATCAAAATTGAAATTGTTACATCTATCCCAATTTAGAAATTGAAAATTGTAAGGATTACGGTAACAAATCTAATTTCAATTTTAAACCTAGTTACGAAAGAGAAACAATGAGTAAGTTCACAGAGAAAAATAACAACTCCGATTTTGATTTTGAATTTATTCTCCCCCTCTCCACAACAAATGTTTTGCAATGACAATTCCTTCACCACCACCTCTGCCGTAACCAGTAACACCATCATTACCACCGACCCACATATACGACCCTCTCACTAAGTTATCAATCAACCAACAGAATCTCAATCAAATGTTTTTAATCAGATTTGTAGAAAAAAATAATTAAGGAATATAAAAAAGGGACAAACTAATCTGTTTGTAGAAATGTATTTCAAGAGAAAAATCCAATCAAATAAGAAAATGTAACACATAATTATAAAGATGACCAAAATCAGAACGTGAAAACAATAGATAAGAAAGTGATCATGCTGGAATGGGTAGTGGTGGAGTTTATAGATTAGAAAAAAGTAGAAGAGAGAAATGGGGATCAGAGACAATTGACTGGGAATTGGGAAAGGTTATCAAAGTGATGTCCCGAAAATACCCTTGATTTTTATTTGTTTTTGTAATTTGACATCTGCTTAGCATGCCGCGTGCGTTGAAAACTCGAAAGTGGTGGAAGTGAGTAAGAGCGAAAGTGGTGTTTAGGATTTGGTCTAGGTCAAGTTTTATCTTTACCAAGAGTATTTAGCGATGGCACCAGTCACTAAATAACACTTTTGTCCATAAGGGCAATGAGACTGAAAGTAACACTTTTGCATTCTAAAGCTTTATGTCTAGAATTTTGAGAATTTCTTCGCAGCAGTCATCTAGAACCATTTCCACCGCTATCACTCGCACCACCAGTACTTCCGCCGCAAGAACCATTACCGCTACTATCATCACCAATATTACCTCCGCCACTAGTACTGCCATCACCAATACCATCGTCGGTACAACCGACATCACACCACAAAGATACCACTAGTAAAATTACTGTTTTTTACATTAACCATTATGGCATGGGTTATCTATTAGTTTCCAAAAAACGAGAGCAATCCCTAAAATATCTTTGTTTCTTGAGGACTTGGTTTGTAAAATCACTTAAGTCATGTTTGTTTACATCTAATTCGTGATCTGGATCTGAGTCAATTTTTGACTCGTCGCGAGTCTGATGTCAGAATGTTTATTTATGTTTTGAGTTAAATCTGACTCGATCTCTGATTCAGACTTATTCCTGACTCGGATCCGTTTGAATCAGGTATAGAAATACTTTTGACTTATGGGACCAAGTTATTGACTCGTATAATTTTGAGTCAGTTGAGTCAGATCTGACTTAGAAAACAAACATATTGAATCAGATCTGACTCATAAAACAAACATATTGTGTCAAATCTAAATAAATCAGGTGATTTCAGTCAGATCTAGGCGAGTCAGAGTCAGATTCAGATGAGTTTAACTAAAAAAAATACTGTTTAGTTTTTGGTTAAATATCCCCATTGACACAGGAAAGAACGAAAGAAAGAAAGCGTGGAAAGGAAGAAGAAAAATGGGCGAAAATACAAATCATCTCTCGATTGTTGAATTCGACGAACTTCCATCCCCAGCTCATTTCTTCTCTCATATTGAATCTAAAAGCATTCCTGCGGTAATTACAATCTCATTCACATATTCCCCCCCCCTCTTTCATTAGCATTTACATCTCTTAGTTTTCTCTTAGTTGTTTGAAATTTAGGTATTTCATGGTTGCGTTAAACATTGGAAATGTTTTTCCAAATGGAACCCTTCTAAAGGTGGTCTCGAATATTTACAGGTTTCATTTCACCTACACCACTCGCATTTATTCATTCAATTTAGGGTTTAGGCCCTTTAGGGTTTTATTACATACTTCGAAATTCTGATTACAGGAAAGAGCAGGGTCTTCTATTGTGGAGGCTATGTTTTCGAGAACAGCACCTGTGTTTTACGGTGATCTTAGAAGTCATGAGCGGGTAATACTAATATCATTCTTAAAACTGGTTTTTGCATTTTCTATGTGTAAGGATAACTGGAATTCATGCGTTGTATTGCAATTTGCGCATATTACTGTAGGTTCCGCTGTCGTTCTCTGTTTTCATTTCATCTTGTAAAAAGCTAAGAAGTTCTGATAATGGTTCTGGAGTGTCTGTTGGGCAAGAAGTTGTTGGAGTGACAGAGCCTACCTTAGAAGAATCAACGTGTTTGCCTTCTACCAGTTCTCTTCATCAAGTCTACTTAGCGCAGGTTGTATTACTTATCTGTCTTTGTGTCCAAGCGTGACTTTGTTGGCTGGCAAATAAAGGATGAGATCCAAAACACGCAGGGCATTACCGCTAAGTGGCCGACGCGTGTTTATTCTCAGCCCTGTTTTCCCAATGCTATGTCAAGTGCTGCGTCAAATGGGATACAAAAAGCACTTTTACAATTTGTTGATCTTGGTGTTTGTTTTCAGTTGGTTGAGGTCTGACTTAAGGGTGCTTTAATGATATAGGTGCCAATTGTGAATTTGGAGAATAAGGAGAAGTCTCAGTTGGAAATTCTACGAAAAGACATTCAAATGGTTGGCATTCATTTCATATTGAGCTTTCTGCTTGTTTATTTCTTGTTTCAAAATGGGTAGATAACTTTGCTAAAGTAAGAAGAGCTCATTATCAGTAAAATTTATGCACTTGTACTTGGTGTCATGTGGATTTGGTGAAAGTTGGTTTACGCAGTATTGGTTTTGGTCTGTGGATGCAGCCAAAAATTCTAAAGGCAAAAACATTAACTTCTATCAACTTGTGGATGAACAATGCAAAATCAAGGTCTAGTACACATTATGATCCAGACCATAACCTACTATGTGTGGTTGCTGGATGCAAGCAAGGTAGTGAGTTATGTCTATTTTGATTGATTAGTTTCATAGTAGTGATATTCAACTTTAAATTTTTAATGGTTGCCCAAGTTAGGATTATTACCAAATTGCCTACTGATTGTCATCTGTTATTTCTCCATCTCAGTTGTTCTGTGGCCGCCTTCTGCGGTTTCATCAATATATCCATTGCCTATTTACAGTGAGGCCTCAAATCACAGGTATGGTAACTCTTATCATCAATCATGTGAAAGATAAATTACTGATGTCTTTTAAGTTTTGGTTACTTTGGGGTTTGAGGAGCAGAAACAAGTCACATAATCCCTTTTTTGAAGAAACTGGATTTGTCTCATATTTCTTATTCTTCATGTATACTTATACTAATTTCTGTTTGGTAGTTGTGTTGATCTAGAAAAGCCAGACTTGTCAATTCATTCAAGAGCGCATAACTCTATGACGTACTCCCAAAAAGTTACTCTACAAGCGGGTGATGCACTTTTCATTCCTGAAGGCTGGTAATAATTTTGTTTCTTCTATTTTGCATTTTTTTTTCTACACCGAGTTCTACATGTTTCTGTGACTGTTGAAGGCACATTCTTCTTGTAACTGGTACGGTAAAATTCTGGTCAGATACATTCTTAATTTGAATTACTCAAGGAATGTTTGCATTGTTATCTGAACAGGTTGCACCAAGTGGATAGTGATGATGTTACTATAGCTGTTAACTTCTGGTGGCGATCTAGTATTATGTCTAGTTTACCAGAACACATGGATGCATATTATCTACGCACTATTTTAAGAAGGTCTTTGCTTTCATTACGTTAATCATCTTTTTTATCACCTTTGCTTGTTAGTAGTCTGTACTTGGAATTTGGAACTTTCATGAAATGTTCCTTAACTGATGACTGACTTCCCATGTTTATTTTCCATGTTTCAAATTGTTTTCCACATCATTAATTCGTACAAAGATTGGTGAATACGGAAATGGTAAGCACATTTGGCTTTTCTTTATGCATGATATCGAATGTTATTACACACAGCTTTGCTTTACTACAAACTTGATGTGTTAATTTGCATGAAAAAAATTGCTCCTCCTACCATTTGAGTCATAACAAAATGTGGTTAGACATCATACTTGACCAAAATATATTGATCTTTCTTTTTCCTCATTTATAAATGACATTTTTACTATGAATAATGTTTGTTGAAATTATATGGAACAGGATCAAATGTTATATCGAACTTCAATTAGTATTGAGAATTCGGGACAGGATGATTCTTGCCAGGTTGACGACGGACAAGGTTATTTTGTATCCTTACATGAAATAATTGATAAAGACTCGATGGATGGGAACTAAAAACGAGAAATCGAAGTAGTTCTGATGATTCAATAATATAATTACTTCAATTGGATATATGTTAGTAATGGAATCATAAGGCATTATTTATTGGTTGATTGTATCATTAACCTCTCACTTATCGGATTCCATTGTGGAAGAATCGCCCACAATTTTTTCTGAGGATCTTCCATATAATTTTTTATTTTTTCGTTGATGTCAATTGCGACTAACTTCACGTAAGGAAACTAGCCCTTTTTTAGACACTTGACATCCAGAACTTTGTTTTGTCGTGGCAGGTCAGCGTGAGCACGATCAAGAAAAGAAGTCTGACAGTGAGCAGTCCCAAGGGACCATAAAAAATAAGAGGATAACGATACAGCAAATGGACACAGTTTCCCTGCAAGCTCTTCATCAACTTGTTTCTTTAGTTCATGATGGAGTGAACATTGCTGGTCAAAGTGAACAACTGCAATCAGCACCTATGGAAGATGAATGCAAGAAGGATGTTCATCCTAATTCATTTTGTGTGGAAGATGATCCAGTTGCTAAGGTCATTTGGACACTGAAGCCACTTCAACTCCAGAACGTCTTGCTTGGCATGGCGGTAGGTTCGACACTTATACTGGTCCTATCAATTTCAAATTGTCATGAGCATTGGTCATTGTAGCATCTAGTGTTATGTTTATAGCTAGATTGTATCTCTTTGTATGTCGACAACAGTGTATCTAATAATAGCCGTGGACATAAGAGAAAGCAGATACACAGTGCGTGTTCAAAACACAAGTAGTGAAGCTAAAGCAAAGTTATATTTTGTCTGTACTGTTGGGTTTTTGGAATATACCTTTACACTCGTATTGTCTATTTAGCAGAGGTTCGGTTATTTTTGATTCTTAATAAGACTATGCACTCAAGTGATTCAAAGTGCAGATTTGTGGTATGAAACGCAAACAAGTGTTTAGAGTGGGCACTGATCCCCATTCTTCTCCTCTATTTAGAGATGCTTGCGTTTCACTTCGGATAATTATCTCTATATGCTAAACATGGAAAGTTTCTAATAAATTAACTGTATCAAAGAACTTTTGTGCGAACTAAGTGCTTAACGAAAATGTTTAGCTAAGGTTGACGGGTGAGTGTGTTGATAATCTTGCTGGCTTGAATATCAACTCCCCTTCACTCCCTCACCCTTGGGGATTGGCAACTAATTAGGTTTCTTTTTTTTTTCTCTTCCAGCATAATTTCCCAAGAACGCTGGAGGCTCTAATACTGCAAATGCTTTCACCTGCGTCAGCAGAAGTACTGACGAGGAAGTTTGATGAAATAGATCAATTGACGAGTCAAGAAAACCGGTACATACAAACTCTTACTGCACCAATTTGGTTCCTCGCTCATAAAATTAAGCCTCACTTTTTGTTCTTACTTATAGGGATGAATTCTACCTGGCTGTTTATGGTGTTTTTGATGATCAATTTGCTGCTATGAATGCTATTCTGAATGGCAAAGAGTCATTTGCACGCCAGGTGAGTGTTCGCTCTATTGGCTGATTCTTCTGTACGAGTTGTCTAATATCTGCCGTCTCTGCAATAGTTACTAGCTTATCAAACAAACGCCCTTCCTGTGATGTAACATAAACAATCATCCTAAATATATACGACCATTCAGAAGTGGTATAACACCCGAAAAATTCTCTCATATGGCAAGTAACACAATGCGTGTGATTTTCTCATAGTAGCATACTTGATTTTCCTTCCACGTGCCAACATATTACACAAATAGCTTCTATTTGGAACCCATCGTAGACCAAACTCTAGTGTTGCCCTAACTCGCTCTGCACGCTCATGTTTTTAGGATTCTGGTCACTGATTTGTCGTGCAATTTTGGTTGCCAAATGATTTCTTAGAGCTGTGAAAGGAGAAAAAAATGTTCTCTTTGTGAATAAGCAGATTAAGATGGAACACTAACAAGAAAATCACATATATTATTTTCTCTTTTACTCTCTTTTCAGGGAGTGGTGCCTTATATCTATTGACTGATGCATGCAGTGTATATAGTTGCACAAACATCCCCATCACAGTTTAAGTTTCAAACTCACATGGCATACATATATGAATGATTAAGCATTGTTATGAAAGTTGCACAACTAAGTAGAGTTACATCAAATCATTAGTAATATGTGTTAAATACATGTATTATTCAACATGTTGTTGTTTTGGGCTGTGATATATACTGTCCAGAAAATAAACAGATTGAGAAATTAATTTTGTTCTCTTTTATTGCTTGTCTTACAGGCATTCAAGGATGTATTAGATAAATATTTGGGAGTAAATTTTGATGGACAAAAATTGTAAGTTGGGTGAGATATCTTATCTATCTGAAGTGGACTACACTACTCAGATTTGTTTCTCACTTGTTTTAAATTATGTAGGATGCAGAACAGTGTTAGGAATCAAATGTCTTGTCTTTGTCTGCAGTAGTACCTGCAATTTTTATTTATCAGTTTTGTGAAAGCATAATCATTTTCTGACTGAATATATTGTCTTTCCATTCTCTGATTTACTTACTGAAAACATTATTTTGTTTTTTAGGTTATGGTTATATGTTACATATTGTAATACAATACAAGCCAATACTTTGTTCTAAATTTGTTGAATTTTGAAGCTCAAAATGCTTTGACCCTTTATTCCTTTTCCTTGTTTTTACCTCTTGTTTGATTACATATAAACTTTCCTTTTCTTTCCAGTTATATCATATGCAGTCTAGCTAGCTACTCTGTTTTTAGGTCTTGGTTCAGGTTAGAGTTCAGTTCACGACTTTCACTTTTCTTTTTTCTTCGGATTGAGCAAAAAAATTAAGATGAACACCAGGTTTTTGTATCAAGCAAGAAATCTAAGATGAACACCAGGTCACTTTAGTGAGACTCATACCATGACCTAGTAAGCTGAAAACTTGCACAAAGCTAAATTCACACGACAAGGAGCGAATGTTACATGTATGTGTTACTATCCTGATCTAGGTATGAACTAGATCCTCACTGAGCTTGGATAAGCGGTTAATCACGAACAAGACGAATCACTACTTGCCTGACTAGTGTTGATAATATAATTTGTTTCTGGGTAATTAATGCATACAGATCCACAGATTAATACGGGATAACATTGCTTCACATCAAAGGAGAGTTACAGAAAGCTATATACGAAGATGCTAGGGTCCATGAATATCTATGTTTTGTCATTTTATCTCTGGTTTCATGTTATTAGCAAGTAGTGACTGAATAGTAAGTAATAGTTGGATGATTGTGAATGAAAGGAGCCTATGTACTTGAAACGGGAATTTTCAGCTGAAGCCGAAGAAAGAAAATAAAAGGGTGGAGAAGAAAAAGCAGAAGAAAATAAAAGCAAAGGTTTGGTAATTATTAGGTTTTAAGAACTTTGGAAGAGAGAAAAGAAAAGAAGTAAAAGGAGAAAGAATGAGGGAAGGGGGGACTAAGGATATTTTTTTTGAAGGTGAGATTCCATGTCATCATAAAACAACTCTGGTAATTTCTTCTTTTTTTTTGGTGAGACCCAAGAAGAAGAGAAGAAGCTTTTGGTTTGTCTGGTTGTGAAGAGAGAGATATAAAGAGGGGCAGTCTTTTTTAAGAGGCAAATGGGATGTTTTGTACCTTAATCCTGCAACTACCCCATATATACTTTCTAAAAGCTTGGATGGATATCCCATAATAATACTGCCCTTCTTTCATTAATCCCTAGGCTTCTTCATTTTCTCTCCACTTACTTTAGATTATTGAATATTCGTTTTTTTCTCTCCATCGTAATGGTTCTTTTCGGGTTTATGAATCCATCGCAATGGTTCTTAATTTTTTTGGAATGAAACCACGTGAATTTTGTATTATCATGAAACTTATGAAAAAGCCCCCTTAGCTCTAGACTAAAAAGCTTAACTATCATTATAGATGTTTTTCAGGTAGGGCTGTAAATATTTTTCTTGTAATATCCACGGTATAAATTGAAACTTGTCTAGAGTTATCAGTTACGGAAAATTAAGGAAGAGCAAACATGGTCCAAGTCAGTATAAGCTACTGACAGACAGTACCGTTAGTGATGACTGATGATGAATGAGTATTGGTTTCCCCAGCATTAATAGTAATAAGTAGTTCCAGTACAATCTTTTGTTGATGGGTTAGAATCAGTTTCATGTTGACCACCATTATATGAAGTGCATATCTATTTACTACAGTTTTTTTAAATAAATTTAACAAAATGTCTTACCATGGAAAACGTCGGTAGTAATGTCTAAGAGCATCCACGGTGGACAATCATATCAAAAGACTAAAGAGTAAAAATTTATTTTTTATTTCGCTCAAAACACAGTGGTAATTTGATCGCGCGTCACACTAACATAACGTATGTCGTTGGACGCACACATAGGTATGCGTGCGATGAAATTGTGTTATATGGGCGTTAGCGTAAGATAACGCTTGGTTGGGGTGGAAGTAAAATGAACGCTTGGTATCAGACGTTACCCAAACTAACGTTTGATGATAGATACATGCTTAGCGTAACGCCCAGATGATAGGCGTATGTGTGGACGAACGTCTGATGGAGCGTGAAACTAGCCATACGCCGGGTTAACCTTCTACACGGGCAGGTGGTTCATGTGGAAAATGAAGACGGACGCGCGTGTAACTCTACGCCTCTCCATCAGGCGGTATGTTGGGCTTATGCCCGTCTCAACGCCTGTCCCAGTGAGTTCCCTTCCTGCACTTGATGAAGTTGGGCTCACTTGTTTCGGCGACTTGGTATGGAGAAATGTTAACTTTATGCCTTTGGAACACTTACTTTTCAAATAGTTAGAGATGCTGTTATATCACTGGTGCGTTGAGTCAATGAATCAAATAGTCTTTTGATAAAGTAGTAGTCCAGTACTTTGCTAGTTGTGGTCAGAACCAGGCGGAGCCATAGACGCACGTTTAGAAGTAGGCTTAGAATCAGGTAGAGCCATATACGCACGCTTGAAGTAGGCGGAGCCATAGACAGACGCCCACACTTTGGCGGAGACGTAGACAGACGCTTGATTTGGGCGTTGATTTGGTTAACGCCTCTCATTGGGCGTACTCCTACCGTAACGCTCCGCTGGACGCAACGTTGGGTGAACGCTTCATCAGGCGTAATTTTGGTTCACGCCCGATAAATGAAACGTAAGTCTAGCGTTACGCCTGCCACGAGACGGAGACCTAGCGCAACGCCTGACAAGAGACGAAGACCTAGCTGCACTATCGACTATAATCTCGTTTGGTCCAGTACTCGGATCATTTTTGATCCTCAACAGTGCCGAAAGTGGATCAAACACCAAATATACTCGCCCCACTACGCTTCGATTTGAACGGACCAAGGACCAAATATGGGTTTGGTCCGTCATTTGCTCTTCCCACGGACGTTCTAATACTCTAAAGACATATTCTGAGGTAAAAAAGATTTTTACTAAAAACAATCTACGTTTGGGTTAAATACAACTTTAACTAAATACAGCCCACCAATAATATAATTTATTAAGTACAACCGAATCACTTTTAATAATTTTGTTACGTAACCCATTCTGTTAACCGATTTGGTCCAGCCTTAAATTTAACGTAAACTGTCAGTGTGGGAGGTATATAAACTACACCATATTACAGTGCACACATTCTTCAACAAATTCACTGATATATTTTTATGAATAGGATTTGATTTAACTTTTTTTAGATTGTATTTAGTTACTTTAAAAAGATATATATCAAAATTTTAAAAGTAATATCTCGGTTGTATTTAATCCAAACATGGATTGTATTTAGTCACTGTCTTTTTCCTCTCTCAAACTGCTAGCAAATTTGAGAGTCTAAAATCTTATACGTGCATTCTCAATTCTTGAACTAGACATTTTGATTCATTGCCGATACGTTTTTTCATTCAACTTGATGATCAAATAAAGTTGCTGATGATCAGAACGTATCATTGGTATGCTCATTTTGTACTAATAGAACTGCGCAATATCAAAAGGCTGCCTTTGTGGGGTTTTTCATGCACAGAATTTAAGAAAGTTAACACCCAATTTTTTTAAGAACATTAGAGTGACTAGAGAGAGAATTGTCAACGACGGCTATTCAGAAGATGCTCTCTCCCACTCTCTCTAAGTTCTTTTCTGTAGCACTATGTTCCCGGACCACCAAAACACACAAATTACTAGAAGAGGAAGATTCAATATTGACTTGGATACTTAACTTTTCGCTCACGCTCGCTCATACATGTTTTCCTTGAGAGTTCCACTTATCTTTAGAGAAAAGCCCAGTGGTTTCTTTGGGTTAAGTTTTGCTTTTCTTTATAAACAAGCTAGCTTTTGTATATCAGAATTGATTAAGTTCGAGGAAATAATACACGAAAAAGAAGTTCTAAAATGAGGATTATCCAAGTACTTATCTACTTGACTCACAATAACCAACTGATTTTGTGTGGACCATATACGTTTATCTTCATTGCATTTTATAGAAGGCTGATATAGGGGCTCCCATATCGAGGGGCTCCCAGTTGAGCCGAGGTGACCTAATTTTACGATAAGGGATGTCCTAGGGGTAAAGTTAAATGTCCATTTTACCCTTTACCCAATAAAAAAAGATAAATTTATCCTTTAATTAAAATTTTTCATCTCCTCCATATCTTCTCCTTCTCCATTTTAATCAAATTTCTCAATCGAATCAAAATTTTATCGCCGATTAAACTCCCAATTTCGTGATGAAGAATACTAATAAATGTATAGAAAGTAGTAGTGATGACAATCCGGATAAAACTAAATTACACTAACTAATTTGATGAAATCACGATTTGAAAGATTGATTTTTTGTTGTTCAGAGAAACTTACGGTTGGGTTTCATGTCGAACCCAACCGTAACACCAAGAACACCATTTTTGCCCAGATTTACGGTTGGGTTTTCAACCAAACCCAACCGTAACTAATTTGTTCTTCATATTACGGTTGGGTTATTAAACAAATCCAACCGTAACTTCAAATGTAGGAGATGAAGATTCAATTAAAATTTACGGTTAGGTTTTCAACCAAACCCAACCGTAACTAATCTTCAAACCCCAATTTTAAAATTAGATAAATATATTTTGAGATTTTTTTCATTTCTATCTTGTAGAGAATTGAAAGACGGAGCTAACCCAAAAAAAATGAGGTCAATCGGACATCGTATGAAGGAGTTATGATCAAAACGGTGACATTTTTATTTGTATCCAGGAAGAATTACGGTTGGGTTGGTTGGGCCAATAAACCCAACCGTAACTCTGGGCTCTTGAGGCCCAAAATGCTCAGAGTTACGGTTGGGTTTATTGGCCCAACCCAACCGTAATTCTTCCTGGATACAAATAAAAATGTCACCGTTTTGATCATAACTCCTTCATACGATGTCTGATTGACCTCATTTTTTTTGGGTTAGCTCCGTCTTTCAATTCTCTACAAGATAGAAATGAAAAAAATCTCAAAATATATTTATCTAATTTTAAAATTGGGGTTTAAAGATTAGTTACGGTTGGGTTTCAATACAAAACCCAACCGTAACTATATCATGAAACATGCAACTAACATAATTAGTTACGGTTGGGTTTTTAGCCAAACCCCAACCGTAAATTCTACTGATAACTCAAAATTTGGAATCTCTAATTTGTTGATTTTTCGGTTTTTGTGTGTTTGAATGACCCAATTTACCTACAATCTAGTTAAAATGGTTGAATAACTTCAAAATTTGGATTTTAAAACTCAAATTTGACCTTAAAAATCAATGCTAAAAAGGATGAGTTACGGTTGGTTACGGTTGGGTTTGGAGTCAAAACCCAACCGTAACTGAAGGTGTTCTTCGGTGTTACGGTTGGGTTCGTAATGAAACCCAACCGTAACTGTCTCTGAATCACACAAAATCAAAATTTCAATTCGTGATTTCATCTAATTTGAGCCATAAAATGATCAAGATTTTAATCTAGAAAGACCTAAATGGTTACTATGGTTGATTGAATCAAAAACTAGGGTTTAAAAAAAAAAACGAATTTTTTTTCTCACATTTCATCTAGTTTTTCATCCCCAAATCACAAATCAAAAAAAAAAAAAAAAATTGATTTCAATTTGTGTTAGTCAAAGATTAAGATTAATTAACCATGATTAGCTTAATTAAATTTTCACTAATTAAGGTAATTAACATATTAATGAAGGGTGATTTGGGTATTGTGAAAATATTATGGATAAGGGGTTTTTGAGTTTTACTTCATAGTCTCCCTATTTCGTCTTATTATTGGAGCCCCTCTATTGATATGGGAGCCCCTATATCAGCCTTCATTTTATACTTGTAATCCAGTACACGCATGATCCCAAGATACATAATTAATCTGTTTTATATGTAAAATTCTTGGGAGCTTACCTATTACATTCGTTTGGTTCATATTAATTCGTTACTGCAATATACTCCGTCCTTCCAAGAATAGATGATCTATTTTAAGTTGTACAATTTTTGAGATAAATAGAAAAGATGAGTATTTTTAACGGAAAATAGGTCTGTTGTCCAAGATTCTTTAATTTATGGTTCTATTGGACTTGTAAAATTAGGGATGGGTGAAATAGACAGAAAAGAATTTAGACAATTATAACCCTCCTTTTTATAATTATTTCTTTTTTATCCTTTCTCTCTCCAATTTAAAAAAAAATCACAAAAACTCATATAACTCTCAAAATATATATCCGATTTTAATAAAACTTATATTTTTGGAAAGGATTTTAAATTCTCTTCAAAACAAGATCCATTGTTGATAGTAAATTCGGAAGAAAATAGCTAGGATGAAACTGGTTACATCCTGAATTAAAATAAAATAGAAAAATTTATTCGAAAAATAACTTGGATGAAACTGAATGATCCTGTTTTAAACTAAGAAAATAAAAATATTCGAATAATAGCTAGGATGAAACTGGTTGCATCCTGATTTAAAAAAAAATTAAAAAAAAATATTGAATAATAGCTAGGATGAAACTAGTATCATCATGCTCAAAACACTCTCAAAAAATTGGTACATGGCTCAAAAATGCTCGAGAAGAAGAAAACAGGTAAAAATAACAAAACAGGAAATCTGCAACGTTTTTTTGGTGTTACAAATTAACTGTTACAATAAAGCTGAAGATAAACGTTGCAAAGCTGAAAATAAACGTTGCTGATTGGTTGAAGAAACTGTTACATCTGAAAATAAACGTTGCAAATTTGAAGAACAACGTTGCTAACTGGTTGAAGAAACTGTTACATCTGAAACTAAACGTTGCAAATCTGAAGAACAACATTGCTAACTGGTTGAAGAAACCGTTGCAGCTGAAGATAAACGTTGCAAAGATGAACAACGTTGCTAATGGGTTGAAGAAACCGTTGCCTTTTCTCTGTTATTCGTCTTCTTCAACAGCAACAGATTTTTTTTCTTCTGATTTGATTTTTTTCGATCCTTTTAACTTCCTGAGATCGACCCAACCTTCCTAATCTGTTTTCAAGCAACTTACCCTAATTCTACATGATTTTTGTTTAATTCTGTTACAATTCGAACAACAATCAACTAAGTTAACAACCGATTATTTGTGTTTGGTTAATTATTTAATCCAGCTTCAGTGGCACCTATGGCCTTGCAGCTTGGAATGAGAACTTTTGGTTTGGTTAACAATCAAAATCCATACGGTCATTACCGTATCATGCACCGCCATTAGTCTTTTTAAGTTTTTTCTTTTCTGTATTTAAAACAAAAAGTTCAACAACTTCATTTAATCCACCGACCATTAACAAACCATATTTAACTATTTAAGGGTAGTTTAGGAAAAAAGATTAGTTTCTTTGGGTAGAATACCCATTTAGGATATTAGAAGAGTATCTTCTAGATACTTGGGTATCTGAAAAATATCTAAGTTTATTTGTCTTCTACACCAAGAAAATAGAAAATATGGGTTATTCAACCAATAAACTATATTTTTAAGTATTTTTTATAATTATATCTTAATTAATCATTAATAAAATTTAAAAATAATTTATCTCTCAAATTATAATACGGATATTCGTAAACTTTATACCATTGAAAACATTTTAAAACACCTATGTAACAAATATAAACATGACTATCAAATTATATATATTTCTTATACTAAAAATAATCAATTAAAAGGATAATCTTAGAAATATCTCTTGTTTAATGATATAGGTCACCTATTAGTGGATAAAATCTAAAAATGGATAGATCATCTATTCTTACATGAAGGGAGTATATTGTTGGTTTATACTGTGACTCAAGTGATGATTTGAATTTCATTGCCGATAATGGATGCCAGTTTACTGGGCACGATTTACGATTTATGAAGGCGATACAATTACTAATAGAGTGATAATATTCTACATAGGACAAATGAATTTTAAATGATCCTGATCGTTGGATTAACTAAATGGTATCTTCCTGTTAGTCCATGTCTTGGTATCTCCTTAATAAACCATTTTACCGGGTAGTGAACCAAAATCAGTATACTGATATCCAGTTTAGCAGTGGTTATTGAATTCAGTTTCACTTACTTAACCTTGCATTATCAATTTAACCGGTACTTTTAGAAGGAAAGAGATAAACGGAATATCTTTGGTCTTTATCGAAGAAGGCTGAATCATTGTTGTGGGGGTAAGCAAAAGGTACAATCGTCAATCCCGAAATAATGCATGCCTGACCCCACATACTCTACTTACATGTGCTTACGCCCATACGTACTCTCACTTTGTTTTATACACAACAAAATACACTACCATTGGTACCTCTCATAACTTTTGATTCCTAGGTAAACGAAACTATTAAGGATATACAATTCCCGATCCTTGAGACCATATTTAATGGCTCAATATAATATTTATTTCTGGTTTCTCTAACATTAGTTTTTTCTATAGTCAAAGACTCCACATGAAGTGCAACATCGTGGGTCGGACTGGACAACCACCAACCATACCTGCTCGGCAGGGCTGGACCGGCTTAAGGGGTCATGTTTGTACACGTAAAACTAAGGAAAAGAAAAGTAATCAATGTAAACAACATGTTTTTGAAAATTGAATTAAATCCATAAGAATTTTTATTTTTACAGTGGTGGTGGTACCACTGAACCTTAGTGATCAAAAGAAAAAGACTTATCTGTCCATATATATAGAGAAGAAAGTCTAGCTAGGTAGCTCTAGGCCTCTGCCAGACCTATCCATCACCAAAACAGAGTAGAATTTTGATAGCGATAATCTCACCACTGGTGTCCTTAACAAGGGTAATTAAGGAAAATAAAAAAGTTCCCCACTTCAAGAGGATATAGGTTTGTCATTCTCAAAAGGATGAATTAATTTTCTTAAAAGACTTTCCCTTTTTACCCTTAAAAACGTTAATCTCCTTCAGCAGTTCTTCCAAGCTCCAGTAGCAAACCCACGTTCATAAGCTCCAAAATCAACACCTCCTGCGTACGACAGTACATCTGATTTCCTCAAGTTCACGTTACTATTCATTTGGTTCCTCTCGTTAACGTCAAGAACATTGATGACAGAGTTGTGGTCAGCTGATGCCAGACCTAAGAAGTCACGAGTCAGACGAAGGTCCTTTTTCTGCCATGTAGATTGGTTTGCTGAATTAGAATTAGCAAATCTCAGAAAATCCTCAGATGGTGATGATACACAGGTTTTACCCATCTGACTCATTATACCCATCTGACTCATTGACGATCCAGACATATGACCCACTGACTGCGTCTGTATGGTTGGTCCTCCAATGGGTCCCGCACCAACATTAGCAGCTTTTTGAAGAAGTGCAGTAGCTGACATATGAGTAGATGTATTGCTGTTTGACACCATATTGTTTAAAAAATGACGAAGAAAGTTGGGTGTAAATAAGGATTTCTGTTGGTCTGATATAGCAGCAGCAATAGTATTCGGAGATGGCAGTGGTGATTCTTGATAAAAAGAAGAAATGAGTGTTGGGATAAGAATCTGGTTGTCGTGCTGATTTTCAGGTTTGATTGGATCAGGCGATGGTGATGAAGTGATTATAGAGATGGGTGTTGGGTTTGGGAAGTTTTGTTGGTGGAGTCCAGTGAATGGGTAACTGAGAGAAGATGTTGTATTAGATTGTTGGTGTTGGAAATGAAGTGATGAGTGAGTTTGCAGTGAGAGAGGCTCATTGTTGTAATGTTGTAATAATGGTGTCATTTGTGTTGATGTTGACAAATTGTTAAGGTTTGTGGCAGATGAAGAAACTAGTCTTGCACTCTCTTCAGCTAATGCATCACAAAATGCTCTGTGGGTGATGAAGCTGTCTTTTCTATAAAAATACAATACATTATTAGAAGACAAAAGCAAGATAAAATAAATTATCAGGATGCTAATTAAACAACAAAGCCTATTGATTAGAATATAGCATCCATGCCAAAAGGTTATTAATTTCGCATGAAATGGAACGAATTAAAAAAAGATTACATGGTTGATGCATGCAAAAGTTAGTAAAGCCGATAATCAAGGCACAGATGTTTAATACTCCCTCCGTTTCAGGAAAAAAATTACTTTTTCTTTAAATTTTTGTTCCAACAAAAGAGTTACTTTCATTTTCAATATAACAAACTTTCAAAACTACCCTTATTATTTTAAGAAATGTTATTATTCTCATTATAAAGATATATGTAGTATTAAACTTTTTGTTAGGGTAAATCTGGAAATAAATTACAAAAGTTATTCTCTCTCATATTGCCTTAACAATTGTGCAAACAGGAAAAGTAACTCTTTTCCTGAAACGAAGGGAGTAATTTTTTTCTAAAAGTTTATCTTGCATACGAATGATAATTGAAGAACCAATGTCAGATATTTTTTTTTGCAGAATTATGATGAGATTTTTCAGCCTTTAGATGTCTACAAGTTGTAATGTTTAGATAGAACGATGAGAAATCAATTTTATAACCCTTTATCAAACATGAAAATCCAATAAAATCATAATAATATGTAAGCACCACTTTCTTTTCTTATAGACAACTGCAGATATTCATCATTTCTCTAGAGATCGCAGGCAGGCACTACTTTCATATATATATACACTAAATAACAAAAAGAAAAAAACAGGAAACAAATCTGAAAAAGAAATCCT
This sequence comes from Papaver californicum, assembly GCA_023531435.1. Classification (NCBI taxonomy): domain Eukaryota; kingdom Viridiplantae; phylum Streptophyta; class Magnoliopsida; order Ranunculales; family Papaveraceae; genus Papaver; species Papaver californicum. Next base: position 4,406,783 of record JAJJMC010010614.1, on the reverse strand, counting down.
TGCATGAAAATGGATAAAAGTATTAAGATATTATTCATCAATGGTTTTATTATACCTATGTATCTACACAAAGGTATTAACAGTAGTATGTTCTGTCCACTCCAAACTTCAAAACCTATGTATAGCAAGTTTGAAGTCCAAGTTCCCACTAACTTAGAGAAAACTAACTCGAAAACAGAACAGACTACTCATTAAATCACAAAACAACTACAGCTTATTTTCATGTCTCTGGTCTTAATTTATTGTGTAGCTATCTTTGTCTTGGGAAAGTTTTTAGACTTGCAAAACACTAGAACATAACTACCATTTCTCTTTCTTTCAGCGTCTTATTTAGTTATAACAAATACTTGCCTTTAATGGTGTGTGTTACTTACCACTTACATGAAACTTGTCAATCCTTCTGTGATGCGACATTAAAGTTTGTAAATCTACCCAGTGTTGTGTATTTAGTTATAATAAATACTTGTCTTTAAAGACAACCCATTAAATTTCTGAAACCTCATTGCAACAAACAAACAAACAAAACATCTTCCTTGAGTTACTAATTTCAGACTCTATTAGAGTCCAAAGGTTCGAAGAACACAAGTACTAAACAAAGAAACAATACAAATAAAAGATGATGTATATAAAAACTTGAAAACTCTGGTTGAGACAAGCAGACAACCATAACAGACCCAAAAGAGCATTTTAAAAGAGAGAGTAGAAGAATGTTACCTAGAGAAAAGAGTACCACAGTCACACCTATATTCTTTAGTACCACAAGTTTTACTATGAGCTTTCCAATCAGATTGAACTGCATACTTCTTAGAACATTTCTCACACTTCCATTTCTTCTCGCCATGTTTTCTAGAAAAATGTTTCTTGATTCCTGTTAAATCACCAAGTGCTCTAGAAGGATGATGATGAATACAAGAAACTTCAGGACAAACATAAACCTTTTTCCTCATTACATCTGAATTACTTCTCTGTTTTAGTTTCCAGGGTAGATTATGTCCTCTTCTATGAAGTTGAAGATTTTGATCTCTTTGAAACCCTTTGTTACAAACTTCACACACAAATCTATTTGTTGCCATTAGTGTCTTTGGCGATAGTGCAACCACTTCAGCATCCGGGTCTATTCAAAAGAAGCAACAAAAATCATTATAAATCTAGAGATAAATGGGGAGATTGTTGAAATGTAAAAAACATGCAAGGAGAGAGCTTTATATATCATACCTGGGTTACCAGGAAGGTTTCTTTTCTTTCTGGTCTTAGTAGTCTCTCCAGATTGTTGTTGTTGTTGTTCATGATGATGATCAGTACTAGAAGATGAGAATAAGATAGGGGTTAAACCTTGAAGTCTAGTAGCAGTATTATTACCATGAGAAGAACCAGCACTAGCTTCTTCAGATAAAGAAGTAGAGTTTGAAAAAGTTTCAGGAAACATCTTAAAAAGAGAGAGAGAGAGTGATGAGGAAGAAACAAAATGCAAGCAAAAACCTAATAGGTATAACAATATCTTTGTTTGTTTCACCCTTTAAATACAAAACAAGGGCAACAAAGTAGCTAGGTTTGAATACAACAAGAAAGACAGGGTTTTTGTTGAACAAACAGATGGCAGTGATACTTCAGAGAAAGGCATATATAATTTGCTGGGTTTGGATTACTAATAAAACAAACAATCTCGTGAAGAGATAGAGAAAGAAAAAGAGATGTGTTATATATTTATGATGATGATGATGAAAGATGAAGTATGATTCTTACTGAGTCACTATCTATTTCTGGATGTTTTGTCTGCAAATAAGACCAATACGAAAAAGAAACAACTGTTTCAAAACTCCAGTGTCTCTCTAAGTGTGAAATAACATTGATACACCACACATGCAATCAAAACTCAGTAAGAATTTAAGACAAATCGGTCTTTTGTTAAGTAAAGACTAATAATACAGAGGTTTCATGAAACAGTGCCAGTATCCATCCGTAGTAACGACTAATGTGTGTTTGAGTTCAGCTTAAATATATATCGTAGCAAATTAAAGAAACCCAAACTGAAAATAAAGTGAAAAATTCTGCAGAGAGAAAGAGAGAGGTGTGGATTAGGAAGACTCAGAACCAAAGAGAGACCAAGAATATATCCAAACCCCACACCTCTTTTATTTTGATTCAAAAAGGATTAAGTATATATATTTTGTAGTTGGGTATGTGATGACGCTGGCACTTTCTGTCTTTTCCTATGTTGGTGTTATAAAACACCCAAACATTAGAAAGGACCTTGATTTGATAAATGGACCGATATTTAGGAAAAAGGAAGATAAGCTAAAGAAGAGATTAGGAGAAGAGAACGAAGCTTAAAAACCATTTTTTAGGTTGTGGTGTAAACTATAAAGGCTATTGAGATTGGGATATGTAGATGCAGCAATATGCTATGCTCTATCTTCTTCTTTTTTCCTCCCAACTTTTTCTTTACTGAAACATGAAATATCCGCCAACGGATTAGTATTTAGTATGAGTTACAAAGTTTTTAATAATATCTTAGCCTCGTAGAGGCGTTTCATTTTTACTCAAAATCAATTTGGCCAAATAATTTATGCGTTGTCAAAATAATATTTTATGTTGTAAATTAATTCTTTGGTGGATTCCACCACTCTTACATCACTTTTACACCATCACCTTATCATCTTCCCTTTCACCTCTTCACATCTTTCACTTCTTGGTAACCCCCACATTTAGTGTAATAACTTAGGTTTAATACTTTAGTTATGAGAATGCATTCCATTACTTCCTAATGTTAATGCTATCTTTATCATCCTCTCTTGTATTAGCCTATAAATTGAGGCTCATTCCTTTGTAATGCATACTAATATCTAGTAATGAGAAATTCTCTCTTCTTCTCTCTATATTTCTTTTGTGCAATAGTTCATCTTTTGGTTTAGTTTATAACACGTTATCAGCACGATAGCTCTCCTTAGCGGTAAGAAATTAAATATAATTTTTATCTTGCAGAATAAATTTTTTTTTTATTCTAAGCAAATAATCTGATTTATTTGTTTAACTATTCTAAAAATATTCATGAACATGTTGGTACATTTTTTTTTTTATTATTATTATTAAAAAAGACTGTTCCACCTGAAGTTGGAACTCAGTGTGACACAATATGGACAAAAGAAGTTCACTCGGTTAATCGGTCGGTCCCTGAAGTGACCCGTAACAAAGTGACATCATGTCTCTATCCGCGGTTCCTGAAGTAACATGACCCTGATGTTAAGACAATTTTATTTTACATGTGTCCACGTGTACACTGGCAATGAATATTTCGTAGCCACAACAATATTTTACAAATTATAATTTTTGCATCTTCAACTTTCAAAGCCAGGTATATACATTGTGTAACATAACTACAATTGCAGAGAATAATAATGCTATTATTGTCATTCTCAATATAGACCGGATTCTGAATATTTTAGAAGGAATGCTTTCCTCTTGAAGTGGAAACACTTTAGCCTATTGGTGGGAAGTGGCCTCATCAGATAGGCTGCAAACCATGCAAACTCTAACCAATCTTTGGAATACAATGTAAATATTTAATAAATTCAAGTTCCACAAAAACTAAACTACATAAACTTAAGAATACCATAAGGTTATTTTGACAATTCAGGTATGTTTATGTATAAACTATAGGTTATATTATTAGTTGTTTTCTCTAAATTTATGTGCTTTTCCACATTGCTGAAGAAAAATATTGTTACGTAGCCATAATCACCAAGTTTGGATATTCATTAAGATACTGATTAGTGCTTACTCTCTTATTGATTCTGCTTCCGTTTATATTAACGGGTTCATCAGAAGACATCAGAAAAAAAGTTAATATAATCATCTAAAATTTAAGTTTATGGTTGATCGTTCAAAGATTTCCGTCTAAATAAAAGACGACGTAATTATGGGAGGCGTTAACTTTAGACACTCATTCATAATGGTTATTTAATATACTCCTTTACGGGTAATTAATTGCAATGACTTGATTCATTACATTGACTTCTTATAGATCTCTTATTATCACATATATTTAATTTGCTAATTCTAAGCTTCATACTTACATCTCGTTTGGTTGGAAGAATTGGAATCCTAGAAATTCAATTATAAGGTAATTCAATTCCTGGAATTGAATTCAAATCCAAAAAATTAACGTTTGGTTGAGGCAATTCAATAACTTTTGTTTTTACCTCGGAATCTAATTCCATTGCATTATTGGACAAGTGCAATGAAATTGTATTATTTTAGAAGGAATTGGATTCCTAGGAATCAAAAATATTAATTACACAAAGTTGATTTGTCTTGTTTGGTTCAAGTAATTGAACACATTCCCTAGAAATTGGACTATCTAGCCTTGAATTCCTTGAAACAAACATGCTAGCAAAGTCTTATCAGATGACTTTAGATTCTTCCCATGTAATACATCTTTTCCGTGAAGCTAAAACAAAATAAAAATGTACCATGAAATTGTAATATAAATTTTTTAATATTTCGGGACAATGTAGGTTGGATTATGTATGTCTAAGTTTAAACCTTTATATCCAAACCTGATACTTATTAAAAGGTTTATCAATTTTATCCCAGCTTTCCATGTTTTTCTCCCCACCATTCCCACCTTGGCCTTATCAGATTCAAATTGTGTTACATGAGCTTTCTGTCCGTATCTTGCGAACTCACACGATTGGCTCCAAGGGCTTGGGCCCGTATTATCATCTAATGAGTAAGCTTGAGCATGTATCCAAAGAAATACAAATGCAGAAGATGAGCCATTTATCCATACTTCGCAAGCATCTCATATTTTCTATCACAAAGAGGAAACAAGGATACTTGGCATATTATATTAGATACTCCAAAAAGAGTAAATCACGATGCAGATGCTTATGAAAATCTTTTTATTCTTTATGGAGCGTCCGTTGAAGCTTTATCATCTACGATAACAGATAGTTGTGGTTGCTTAAAAGCTTCATTATCTAGAGATAAACTCATTACTAAGTTAAAAGCATAAGTAAAGAGACACTAGAGAGAGAACTTGCCCTTCATTAATAGAATCTTCAAGTTTTTTTTTAATGTAAATTATACATCTTATAACAAAGAAAGAAAAAAAAAATACAAAAAGGCATTTCAACTGTTGGTTACCCCTATACCGACAGAGGTTCCTGGAATACGAGTGTCCCCCAACAAAGTGTTAACCTCATTAACTGGAAAGTTAAAAGTATTGGTAGTACTTAAATTTAAACTAGTCCCATCTAAATAAAGAAAAAATAAGAGAAAATGAGGCATTGAATTCCACTATTGTATAAGAAAGTCTTGCTTTCTTGATTCTTTTGCTAGGACGTCTGCGACTTGACCACCCATTCTTTGAGTGAATAATATCCCCCAAAAATCCCCACAATTCATTACTATCTTCATGGATTTAAAGATAATTGATTGATGTTTCCATAGGATTGAGTTGGCCTTCCCTTGAGCAAAATTGATAAATCTTTGGCAGTCTCCCTCTATCCAAAGATTGTGGTTTCCATGTCTCTAGCCCAATATGCTGCTTCTAGTAGATCTGAAGCTTCTGCCTCTTTAAGGCAAGCTGCCATGATGGTCCCATATCAAGCTTTGACAGCTTTACCTGTATCAGTTCTTAGAATTAGTCCATATCCTGAAATAAAGATGGAATCTGTCCATGAAGCATCAATATTGAGTTTAGATTGGGTTCTTTCCATCCCTTATTTGTATCAGAGTCTAAACTATATCTTGCAACCTGCTCATTGTTAGTTCTCTTGGTTTCTGAAGTATCTCTCAGAGGGATAAACCAATAATTTAAATGTCTTTGAATTACTAAGTGTTGGATTTATCTTGGAAGATTCGTAGGCATTGTTTTTTCCAGATTAGACAAAACTTAGTAGAAACCACTTTAATAGTTTACTATTTGCTTGATTCTGCAATTCAGTTAATATACATATGTACAAAAGGTGATTATGACCTTAAATTAAAATTTAGTCATGCCATAGGTGGTAACATCCAAACTGATTTGGCATACTGACATTCAAATAAAAGATGTGTAATAGATTTTACATGGTTATTACAGAAAATACAATGGAAAACTATTTCTTTTAAGATTTATCGTAACTTCTTCTTAACATATAAAACATCATAGATGGATTTCCATAAAAATATCTTTATATCCTTTGAGAGACAATCAATTTCCAGAAATCTTTCCAAAAGTTTGCAATTTTAGATGATGGTGTTTTGGAAGTGGGATTTTATAGCTTATCATATAAAGATTCTACAGTAAATTCCCCATTGATGGTTAATAATTATCTTAGTGCAAATCTCTTTAAAAGACCATCTCTAGTTGTAAAGATTTTAATACCTAATATTCTATCTGCAACAAAAACAAGACAATTATTTCTAACTTTTTTAACATTCTACTTCATATTGTCTGAGTCAGTTAACTCATCCATAAGTGTTAAAGAGTTGTTTGTTATACCATAATAAAAAATAATTTTTTCCAGTACATGATTTCCAATTATCCAACCAAATATCAATCAAAGTACCATCACCTACCTCCCAACAGCTGTATTTATGAATGGCTGAGACTCCATGCAATATACACTTCCAAATCCAGGATTTATTATAGTGTTTTTTAATACGAAAACATAGGGGTTCATAGAGTATTTTGATTTGAGTAGAGAGGCACCGAGATTCTGGTTGAGTTATTAATATCCATGCTAGTTTAACTATCATTGCATTATTCAATTTGTTTGGTTCTTTGAAGCCCATACCCCCCATAGACACAAGTTTGCATAGAAAGTTCCAGGATTTAATATAAATTCATTTAGTACTGTTATTTTTTACCGACCAAAAATCTCGTCGTGTTATATTAATTCGTTGAGTTTTTTTTTTGGTAAGGTGAAACAACCCATTTGGTAAATGGGAAAAGAGGCTATGACATATTTATTTAAAACTAACTTACTCGCCTAAGCTAGAGTTTTACTCGTCCATCCCTGAAACCTCCTTTTCATACTTTCAACAATAGTGTCGAAAATTTTAAGTTTAGATTTATCAATGAACAAGGGAACAACTAAATATAAGTCTTTTATATTTATTCTTTTTATTTTTAACAGTCTAGTCATCATTCTCTAGAGATTTTTTTTTTGCTAAGAAAATTGAAATATTATTACTGGAAAAAGTTTTAAAAGTTTTGGTCTAGGAAGTGAGGATACTCAACATTCCATGAACCTGTTACATTCATTCTTCTACTAAACTTAGCAGCTTTATCAGTTATAGCATTATAATCTCTACTAATGTATTCCGATTTAAAGAAAGTAAAGTTTCAGCATATAACAATCATCCAAGATTGAAGAACTAGACTAGCTAATCTGGTTAATGGTTTTATTAAGGTAAGAGATTGCATCCTTTGCATCACTTCTCAGACAGGTGCATTCCATACTCCTACTTTCCATCCATTGTAAAGCTTAAAAAATAACCATAATTTCAGCATCTTCTGGACTGCATGTAGTGCCATGAACTAGTTTGCACCCTTTGTAGTTACCCTATAAATCAAATCAAACAATGGCAACATTAAACTTATGAGAATTAATGTCAAATGAAGCATCACAGTAAACAAGTGTACAATTATTAGGCAAACCAATATTATTAGGAGGCTCCATAGGGACAGATTCAACTGTAGACTTCATATTCATATTGATTGGCCGAAAACCTATAGCTGCAATCGCACGACGTCTACAAAGTAGAATCGGAAGGACGGGTTTGTCCAAAATGATTGATAATATTATATCTAGTTAATGAACAAATTATGTGCTAAAACAAAGAGAATGTTTTTGAATTATTTTTACGAATTTAATTAAATAAAATAACTATACAAATTAGTTAACCAGGAAGAGAAAGGACTAGGGTTTCGGATTCCACTACTTATGATGTTGGTAACTCAAACTTAATATCTTAAACACAATACTCTCATACTACTCAAAACTATTTCAAACCCATGCCTTGGAAGATTTAACGTTATAAACTACTTATACGACTTTCATCGTCTCGCAAAGATATAATTTACTTCGCTTTAAAAGATCAATAGTTTAAAAACTATTCAGAACAGTTAATATGAAGCATTTTAGAAGAGAAACTATTAAACATTTAATAGTACAAATAAAAAGAGAGTAATTAATGTCTAAGAAATTAAATAATAAAAATACCTATCGAAAATAACTTCCTACTTTACCCTAGAAAAATGATTTAGTTACTCATGGAAATTGTAGAACAAGAAAGTAAGATGGAGTCTTTTTATTCATAATTTTAAAACTGACAAGAAAGACTGACCATTCGTGTCGCTGAAAGATTAAAAACTATTGAATCGATTAACGAATCAACGACACCATTTGTTTGCGGTCAACGAAACATATACTTTCAGTGTATTAAAAGCATGAACCGTCGCTTGAACAGTAGCTAAAACCGTCGTTGTATCCAGTGAATACAAAAGAATACACAACGGTTTCTAGCGACAGTTCTTAGCAGCTTTATGTTTTTTTTCTTCTCATCGACCTGTAAGTTACATAATTTTTTTCTCTTCAATTCTGGTCGAAGCTAGCCACCTAAATTCGTCTCCAACTCTTTCTGTTTATAATACAACATCAAATCCTTCTCAAATCTTCCCATATCTTGTCAAATTTTTTCTTTTAATCTCGGGAATATTTTCTTTGATGAGAATCATATCTCGGTGATAAAAACTTGATCATGCTGTTTATATATTATGTCACAACAATACAAACTCTTGATTATGTTGCCTGGATATTATAAATCTTCCAACTCGAGAGTATAATCCTCGCTGTTGTTTCCAAACCGAGAATATTCTTACTTTTTATAATGACAGCAAATTTAGTCGCAATATCTATTTCACGCATGATTTTCTTTCCTATTTTGGGTCTTCAACTCATGTACAACTATTGTCAATGAGGCAAAGATAATTTCTCTCTTTTAAACTCTTTAAATCAACCCAAATACTCGACCAAAATCTTTCACAGGCGAGAAGATAAAACTCTAACCAAAATTGTTTTGAATTTGAAGAAGAAGGGGTGCCCATAAAATTGCATGGGTGCCTTATCCAAAATGAGGGTACCTTTAACACTTTTTAAGCCAATTTTTCTATTATTGTTTATTCTTCCAAAAATACCTAAAAACATACAAAATAATAATATTAGTACATAAAATGAGAAATAACAATATAAATATGAGAATTACTAAGACACAAAAACGTGTCTATCACATATTATTGACATTAAGAAACAAAATATATTCATTGCAAAGTTTCCCAACACATCTAGAAGTATACAAGTAACTAGGATTTTTGCTTTGAAAGATTTTGAGACATCTTTCTTTCCATATGCACCATGCCGTAGTGAATAAAGCACAAAGTTGTTCAGGGGAGACATAACTACTTAACCATTTATGTATCCAATCCTTTATGCAAATTTCAGAACCTGTATCTTGGAGGGCTAAATGACCATGTAGAATGGCTGAACAAACATCTTTTGAAAACTTACAGTTAAGTATTATATGATCAGCAGTCTCATGACAACTATCTTCACACATAGAATGCACGATATCCTGAAGTCTGGACTTAGATGGGAGAATGTTCTGTATACATTTCAAAAAAAAAAGGTGAATTTTAGGAAGAACAGGGGAAGACCACAATTGTTTATAAGCTGGGAAAGAATTTTGAAAGGTAAAACCACCAGAAGACCCATCACACAACAACTTGTAGGAGGATTTAACAGTGAAGGTACCAGCCTTGGTGTGAGGCCATTGATGAGTTTGTGATAGTGGTAAGAAAGGGTTTGTTTCAAAACTTGTGTAGATTTTGATTTTAGACTTAAGAACTAAAATTAAACTAGAGGTAGCAAAACTTAAATGAAAAGTTGACTTCAAGATTTTAAAACTAACCAAGACGCTGGATTCCACTACTACACATAATTGAATGATGTTATAAATATTTCAAAACCCTAGTCACATTTTAAGTCCTTTTATTTCTGAATTCACTAACAATCAGGCATATTCTCAAATATTATTTGTACCCATTAAGCATAGATTATCAACTGATTTAATAAAGTATAACCTATTAAATTGAATCATAAATAATTAAGAAAATTACGCAAACAATTTAAAACTCTGCAGAAGCAGTGGTTTAGTGAATTATATAATTAAACTAGAGAAAATAAATAATTACCCACCAATCATGCGTAAATAGCTTCCTCCATTGCCTTGGTTACGTGAGAATTAGCTCATCATGGTAAACAACATCTCAGAATATTTATTCATAGCTCAAAAATTGCTTACAAAGATGAAATGGAGAGAAAATTATAAAACATCGAATTTGCAACGTATATAGGTGTTACTGACTCACTGTTACAAAGCAAGTGTTTCAGAGCTGAAGATAAATGTTGCAAAGATGACAATAAACGTTGCAAAGCCGAATATAAATGTTGCAGTTGGGATGAAAAACCGTGACAAAGTGGTTGAAGGAACCGTTTCCTTATCTTCTGCCCTTTGTGTTCTTCAGCAGCAGAAAAACATTTTCCCTGCAACTCTTGATTTCTCGCTCTGCTTATCTCCCAAAACTATTGTTAACACTCCCCCTTCTGCTGTGACTCCAACACCCTTTTTATACCCAACAACACCTCAAATATCTTTAATTTATTCCAAATATCTTCTTTTGATTTTTTTTATTCTCCACGGGAATGATTTCCCTTTCCATCTTCTCACACCTCAACAGCTGGACTAATCTTCTTATTTATCTCCTTTACGTCCCATACACGCTCATAGTAAATCAAACACACGCAACTCTTCTAAAAATAAACCCAGAAAAATCTCGAGAATAACTCCCGTGCTCTGTTTTCTCTAATCGGTGAATAAACTTCCCTTTTTTACGTAAAAATTGCATCACACGACCTGGTTTGTCGTGACAGCTCGTTACCAGTCAAAATCCACGAGAAAATCTCACAATAACATTCCCAAATCTCTTCCGGAAATATATGCAGAAAACTGACTTTTCAAAACTGCTTTTCCTGCCAATTTTCAGAGGTTGAAGATGGGGTGCCCTTAATCCAGAGTTGGGGTGCCTTTAGCGATGGGGTTCCCCTATCCAAAATGTGGGTCCCTTTAGCACTTGTCATTGGGTGCCTTTAGTAATTTTTCGAGCCGATTTTTCCAAGAATGTTTCTTTCCCAAAACACCTATACACATATAAAATAACACAATTAGTATACAATTGAGCACTAATAATATAAAGAATTGAGAACAATTTAGACACAAAAATGTTTCTATCAAATACCCCAAACTTATTATTTGCTAGTCCTCGAGAAAATCTAACCTAGAAAATCCTAACTCACTGTCGCAGGCATCGCGATTGCACTTAGCGTGTGCAATAAACCTTTGAACCTCTAGGTGGCCCTAGTGGACGAGTTTTTGTCTCGTGAGGGTTTACAAGAGATATACCCAAAAAACCTTACTCCAAACTCTAGCTACTTGTGAACGATTGAGGGTAGATACTAAACATGCTATTTAGTTGGCTACAAAATTCTTTGGCCATGGAAGGAATTACTCAGTTTTGAATCCAATTGATGTACACGAGTTTTTACTCAAGCGTACTAAAATTTATATATAAGAAAACAGAGCACTACTCAAAAATTCGTACAATGGACCACAATACTCGGAATCTATCAAAGCTCAATCACATGAATAGATTTAGAAGATGGATATGGAGATGCTGAAGTTTGCACATGTTGACTAAGGTGAATGGTGTTTCCCATATCTGTCTGATTGTCAGTGCCAGGATAAATTCTAATGGGGCTTCATCTAAATCACTCTACTTCATCCCAACGCCGATAACAATTCGATGCTGGTGCCCTACCAAATCACTTAGAGAAACAAAAAATTGCAAAAATAAAAACAGAAGGTGATATGATTATGATGATTCCAAGATATAATGACGACTATCATGTTATTTCTAACACCTGAGCTTTTTCTTTTTTATGAATAGAACCTTTAGTTGGGTCCCTCAACTCCTATAGCCAAGATGTTTGTTTGCATCTACTTAGAATGGTCAGTGTCATCCTGAATTGGTCACAAGTTTCTAAATTTTGGAGTTTTTATTATTGCACTAAAAGTTTCTAAATTTTGGAGTTTTTAGTAAAGCGTAACAATCCTTCTCTGGAGAATAAGACAGAAAATAAAAACAAAATCCTACTAAACTTAATAATTTACAACAACAACCTTGATGGTCAATCAAGGTAAGCAGGGTCCTCTAGAGGGACCTCCTCAACATCACCTGCAGAAAAAGGCTCTAAAAATGGTTTCAATCTATGACCGTTAACTTTGAAAGTACTTTTACCATCTTGAATATCAATTTCAATAGCACCATGAGGAAAAAAAGTACGGACCACAAAAGGACCGGTCCACTGAGAGCGTAACTTCCAGGGAAATAGATGCAAACGAGTATCATACAGAGAAATTTTTGACTTGGAGAAAATGACTTTCTTAAAATATTCTTATCATGCACAAGTTTCGTTTTGTTTTTATACTCCAATGCACTAACGTATGCATCTCTAAGAAGCTCTTATAACTTATTGAGTTGAAGTTTTCCGTGAGCTCCTGCCTTGTCAAGCAAAAAATTAAAATGCTTTACAGCCCAATATACTTAATATTCTAACTCAACAGGAGGGTGATATGCCTTTCCAAAAGCTAGACGATAAGGTGACATTCCAATGAGAGTCTTAAACGTAGTACGGTAAGGCCATAAGGCATCAATAAGCCTTAATGACCAGTATTTTCGATTAGGATTAACTATTTTCTCTAAAATACGTTTTATCTCCCTGTTGGAAACCTTTACTTTACCACTAGTCTGTGGGTGATATGAGGTAGCTACTTTGTAGGTAATACATAATTTCTTCATGAAAAGTTTAAACGGTCGATTACAAAAGTGTGACCCTCCATCAGTAATTACAGTTCGCGGTGTACCAAATTGTGCAAATATGTTATCATTAAAAAACTGGACCACAACCTTGTGGTTGTTCGTTTTACATGAAGCTTCCTCAACCCATTTAGAGACATAGTCTACAGCGACAAGTATGTAAAGATTACCAAAAAAATTAGGAAATGGACCCATAAAATCAATGCCCTACACATCAAAGACCTCAATAACTAAAATAGGGTTCAGAGGCATCATATTGCTACGGGAAATGGTTCCTAACTTCTGATAACGCTCACAAGCAACACAGTAACTGTGGGAGTCTTTAAACAGTGATGACCAGTAGAATCCACACTACAGTATCTTAGCAGCAGTCTTCTTCGCACTAAAGTAACCTCCACAAGCATGATCATTATAAAAGGAATTAATACTGGACTGCTCACTCTGAGGTATACATCTCGTAATAATCTGGTTGGGACAATACTTAAACAAATAAGGATCTTCCCAAAAGAAATGCTTTACCTCGACTAAAAACCTAGAACAATCTTGTTTACCCCAATGTTGAGGCATTCGACTAGTAATAATATAATTTACTATATTTACAAACCAAGGTAATTGGGAAACAATAAAAAGTTGTTCGTCAGGAAAACTGTCTCTCACAAGAGGAGAATCATCAGGGGAATCAACAACAAGCCTAGACAAGTGGTCTGCTACTACATTTTCTGCACCCTTTCTGTCTCTAATTTCTAGAGAGAATTCTAGTTACAAAAGGATCCATCTAATCAATCTAGGTTTAGTATCCTTCTTGGAAAGAAGATACTTCAAAACAGTATGATCAGTAGAGACTATGATTTTATAACCTAAAAGATAGGATCTAAACTTGTCTAAAGAAAAAACAATGGCTAATAATTCCTTCTCAGTGGTGGTGTAGTTCAGTTGGGCATCATTTAGAGTTTTGCTGGCATAGTAAATCACAAGAAGTAATTTGTTTTCTCGCTGACCTAACATGACACCAATAGCATAATCTGAAGCGTCACACATGATCTCAAAAGGTAGGTTCCAGTTAGGTGTCTGGATTATGGGGGTGGTAGTGAGCAAAGTCTTAAGATTCTCGAAAGCCTCTAAACAAGCATCATCAAAGATAAACTTAACATCTTTTGCAAGCAAATTGCAAAGAGGTTTAGAAATCAAGCTAAAGTCCTTAACGAGTCGACGATAAAAACCTGCATGTCCTAAGAATGACCTAATATCTCTTATGGTTTTCCACCTGTAAATTCTTAATAAGGTCAACTTTGGCTTTGTCTACCTCTATACCCTTAGAGGACACGATATACCCTAGAACAATTCCTAATTGAACCATAAAATAACATTTCTCCCAATTAAGAACTAAGTTCTTTTCCTTACACCTATTCAACACTAATGTAAAATGATGCAAGCACTCATCAAAAGATGAACCAAACACTAAAAATATCCATAAAAACCTCTAAAAACCGTTATACCATGTCAGAAAATATGCTCATCATGCAACGCTAAAAAGTAGCGGGTGCATTACACAACCCGAAAGACATGCGTCTATACACAAAGGTACCAAAGGGACAAGTAAAAGTGGTTTTATCTTGGTCTTTTGGGGAAATAACAATCTGATTATAACCAGAATAGCCATCTAACAAGCAATAATGACTTGTCCTAATAATCGCTCTAGTATTTGGTTGATAAAAGGAAGGGGAAAGTGGTACTTCCTTGTGACCTTGTTCAATTTTCTGTAGTCAATACAAACGCGCCAACCCGTGGTCACCCGGGTTGGGATTAACTCATTGTTATCATTCTGGACAATAGTGATACCTGATTTCTTGGGAACAACCTGAATGGGGATGACCCACTTACTTTCTGAAATGGGGTAGATAATACCCGCATCTAACAACTTAAGCACTTCGGTTCGAACTACTTCTTTCATATTGGGGTTAATTCGACGTTGCATCTCCTTAGATGGTATGGTATCATCCTCTAAATGAATATGATGCATATAAACAGTAGGACTTATACCCTTAACGTATGCTATGGTTTACCCTAAGGCTTCCTTGTTGTCTTGAAGCACGACCACTAGCATACTTTCCTGATCACTATCCAAGTCGGAGGCTACAATCACAGGAAAAATATCAGATGGGCCTAAAAACACATACTTCAGGGTATCTGGCAATGGTTTGAGGTCCAACTTAGGAGGCTCTTCTAAAGAAGGAATTAAGTTAGAGTTAGAAACTGGTAGTGGTTCGAACTTAAATTTCTATTTATTAGTATCTAACACAGGGGTAGATTCTAACAAAGCATTCACTTGATCAATCGTGCTATCAACGTCAAAATCTAATCCAAAATGGGATAGAAAACTCTCTAGTGGATATTCAGATAAGATGTTTGGTAATGACTCCTGAACTAATATTACTATCATGTTCACCTCTTCGATGTAATTTCACACTGGCTCTTAAGTCAAATAACGCTTTCTCAACATGGTAGTTACCTAGTGTGCAAGAAATGGTAGGGGAACCTAGGTCTTTTTACTTAGTGGTTGTGTTGTTCTAGATATTTGAACTTACATGACTATCTAAAAAAGCTTTCTTCTGTACACTAAGCTTTCGCGTACAAAGATTCTGAATGAACTTGGCATAAGTAGGAATCTACCTGATTGCATCTAATAAAGGAAGATTTATATTGACTTGCTTAAAAATATCCAATATATCATTAAAGTTGGATTCCTTCTTAGTTGGTACTAGCAGTTGTGGGAATGGGGTTCTGGGCACAAAATCGGATTTTTCAGGAACCACATTAGACTCTTTAGAGACTCTATCATTCTCTTCAGTTAATGGCTCAGAAGGGTGAACTACAACATGTTCACTATCGGGCATGGTTACCTTATTGTCTACCACTCGAAAACTCCTAAGGTTTATAACAGAGTTCGTATGATTGAACTGTTTCTCTCTTTTGGGATTAGGACCTATTTGACTAGGGAACCTTATGTTCTCTCTCTTACTTAGAGTCTTAGATATTTAGCTTACTTGAAGTTCTAACTTAGCGAGAGTCTGAGCATAAGTTTTCTGCTTGGTTTCTTGTTGAAAACTAACCTGGCTCTTTGCTAACATAGAAAGAGATTCCTCTGATCTAGACATTCTATTCTAATGGGTTCTTGGGATAACTAAATCCCGGTGGAACTTGAGGATTGCTAGTATGTCCTTGATTCTGACCTTTAGACCACAGAAAATTAAGATGTTTTCTCCAACCAGGATTGTAGGTTTCCGAATATGGGTCAAACTTCTGACGGTTTTCAAACCTAGAGTTGTTATAAAGAGCATAGGCTTGCTCTTTGATAGACACATTTTAGTGTCTAAATTACACCTTAATTTCTAGTG